>OX578283.1:28253426-28853426 GCA_951217055.1 Gerris lacustris | reverse complement strand
TAGATGTTAATGTGAGCAATTATTTATTTATATATTTTATAATTAATTTGGAACTGAATATTCTTTTCTAGGAGATTTACCATTTTCGCTAATTTGATTTTAATCTAAGATAACTATTAAGTTGAAACAATTAAGATTAATTATAATTCAGATATAAATTAAAATCTCAGCATAATCAATTATGTTTTAAGAGCTATTATAAAGCTATAAATTATGAGAGGACAAAATAAAACGAATTTTAATAAATATTGATTTTTATTCGCTATAAGAAGTAAGAGCCATATTTTAGAGGAAAATTAATTAGGATTCTGAAGCTAAATAGGGACAAGATAATGAGTTAAAAGAATAGAGCCAAATAGCTAAAGAGAGCTTTAGATTACGAGGGAGTTAGTATAACTAAGAGGGTAAAGGGGAAAGGTAGATTTTAGTGGATTATACTCTATATATAAAAATAAATTAAAAAATACAATAAAGAAAGTGAGAGAAGAAATTAAGGAGTTGAAAATTATTATAAGGATTGATTTATAAGACAAATAAACGAAAGGATAAAAGAAATACCGGCACAATGGTATATTGGATTGAAGAGAAATTTAAATGGAGGAACACACCTGAGAAAAATAAGTATATAACAGGAGAGTATGGGACAAATGTAGAATGAAGAAATACTTCTTTCTAAAAGTAACTTGAGTGCACATGCAGAACCACTGGCCATTTTACATACACAGTTAAGGTGCTATTATAGATTCGAGAAGAGAATAAAAGATGGGATATATTAGATAGGCTGTAGAATAACTTGCAGATAAAAAGGGACAAGATTTAAGATAAGAAGGAACAAGATTTAAGGACTACCCTGTAAGATAGAGGGTTATATAAATTTAAGAGTGTGAAGAACAGAGGAGAATAGGAGACATTTAAAGAAGAAAAAAAGAAGAAAAGAAGAAAACTTACATTATGGGTGTAAGATATAAAAAGGAAAGAAGAATATTATAGATTTATGAACTCTTTGTAAAAGGACAAATGTAGAGCGAATATGAAAAGATAGAGAAAATTTGAGAAAAAAACAAAAAAAAACAACGCAGTTATACATTTAAGAGACTGGCTGTTAGGAGTTCTAGAATCAGATTTAGCAGGAGACAGATATATGGGAGGAATAGAAGATATATTAAAGGAGGATATGGAAAACAAAAAGTCAGCCAATTAGTGTGGCACATAGCATCCTCCCGTCCTATTTCGTATACTTAAATCATTATATGCGTTTATAACCTATTATTGACCAATTTAATTAATTTCCCCCGTTTTTTAAATCTGACAAAATTCTTTCATTTTTTATATGAATAAAAGAAAAATCAATTTAGCAAAATTCAAAAAGCAGACAGTTGAAGTTAATCTAAGGATACATGGGGGCTATTTTTGACAAACCATCAGAATTTCATAAAAGCCACATGACTACTTTTGAAGACATAGGTGTAAATAAATGTATGTTTGCGTGCATGGGGAAGAGGCCCAGAACGTCAAAACTTATAAGGGACCAACAATAGGTTAATTTTGTAATTATGACCATTCAAATTATATTAAAATCAGACGATTAGTTTATAAAATATTATTTTGGTTCGCAAAAATTGAGCGACAGACAGACAGGAAACCAAAAATGATCCCTTGTGTTGAAACGGATTATGTCTTGGAATTTTCGAAATAGGAGACATTAAATATTTTTGTTCTTCAGTACCGGGTCACATAGCATCCGTCACCTTCGGTAAGCTAGGAAGCAAAAATGAGTCATATAGTGTGGTTAAAATCCCCTACACTCCGGCCAACTGTCGGGCCCGACTGTCGGGGCTACAACCGTCGGGCCCGACAGTTGGCCGGTGTGTAGCGCTGTCGGGGCATGAATTCTGTCGGGGCCGACGGTCGGCCGATCTGGTTGGCTGGACCATCCGACCACCGACCCCCCCACCACTTATTTTTGTCGGGTTGGTGTGTGTGTGTAGCGTTGTTGGGCCAAAAGGCCGACTTGCACCTTCACCTCACCTTCATTACAGTTTGATGTGACTTTTAGAACTACTCACACTGAGTATTGCTGCTAAACTGGACTAGTAGTTGAGTCGGCTCGTTTGGTCGGGGTGCGTGTAAGCAAGGCCCCGACAAGGACGGTCGGGGCCAACGGTCGTGTCGGGCAGTCGTGTCGGCCAGTGTGTAGGGGGTATAAGAAATATTTCACCCACGTAAAATGAAGATGATGTGAGGTGCAATGGATTTGAGGGGTGGAGTTGATTTGTAAAGTGTTGAGCAGATGTGGGAGTGGGAGTGGAGTTGATGTGAGGGGTAAAACTAGGTATGTTAGATAATTTGAGGGGTGGAGTTGATATGTAAAGAGTTAAGCAGATATGGGAGTGGTGATGATGTGAGAGGTAAAACTAGGTTTTTTAGATAATTTGAGGGGTGGAGTTGATATGTAAAGAGCTGAGCAGATGTCGGAGAGGAGTTGATGTGAGGGGTAAAACTAGGGGTATAAGTTAATTTGATGGGTGGAGTTAATGTAAGGAGTGGAGTTGATGTGTAAAGAGGCCAATCCTAATGTTGCTTAAATAAAACAGGCAACGTAACAAAATACTAAATATAAACCAACAAAAAAAAATAGAAAATAAGAGAAAGTTGGAAGGGAATATTTTTAAAAAGAAAAAAACAAATATTTGTAATAGATGTAACAAAATAAATCAAATTTAATAACACTCTCGATTATCTAATACATAATACTATTTCATTCAATTGAGAAGTTCAGAAGAAAAAATAAGCTCATACAGAATTTATTAGGAGTAGAAATTCGCCGGGCTGTATAAAATTGGAAACTGCTTTATGACACGGAAAAGTCGTGAATTGTGTTTGGCGACACTTGTTTTTCCCCCTCAAACGCTGTTCTTATATTGAGAATGCTTTCTTTTTGGAAATATCCTCCGTTTGACTTAAAGTTATGAACAGGTCACGTGACGGTACAGCTAATGACTTTTTCGGAACACGAGTCTTCCTTAAACCTGCTTTACTAAAGTCCTTCTTTTTCTCTTTTAGTTTGAAGTCTTTGGACGTGACCCCTATAAAAAAAGAGAGCGAAGGAGTAAAACTAAGGATCTTAAACTTTTATCCTTTTCTAATATCTTATCCCTTGTCTCTATCTTTCTCTGTTTTCTTGACCCAAAACTAAACTGTAAATTCTTCACGGGTCACAAATAAATATTTGAGAGTTAGGTCTGAGAAAGATAGATTCCTTAGGGGAACGAATGAAGAAAAAACTAAGAACACGCGAGCCCTTCTTGAAACTTGATTTTTAACTCAGAGAGGCACACAAAGGTATATATATATATAATATATATATATAAATATATATATATATATATATATATATATATATATATATATATATATATATATATATATATATATATATATATATAGTATATATATATATATTACTTGTCTTACTTGTCTTGTTGAAGTAGAGTGAGGTCATGGTTTATTAAAATCTCTTTCCCTTTGCTAAAAGTGTGGGTTTGTTTGCAAGCGGTATAAAATTCCCGAGAGATGAGAACCCAGAGAAAATTTGCTTCTCTAAAAATCAAATATACTTCATATTATGAAATGCCCTGAGATTTCTTTATTTTAGTTTTTATGTTTATTGAGATATATAAAAGTTATATGACAAATTGTATTATAGAAAATTCAGTTATAAAATAATAAAATAGATTGGCCAAGATGTCCTTTCACCACACACAGAGGGTCCGTAGGGAATTTAACAAATAGGACGAGTCGTTAACCATCATAATCGGCCCAACCGTATCAAGATGGTGCAATAGAATTTTGTTTGAGCTACAAAATTTAAACCATTTATAATAATGACCTGAAACAAACACCTTTATATGAATTTTTATTGACCAACGCAAAGAAACAAAATGTCTGTCTGTCTGTCATCTGTCGTCTGTGCAGACGCCTGGAGCCAAAACTACAGGAATCATTTTGACGAAAATACATACATGTTCAGAAAAATCATACCCCGAGGTGAAATCGAGAAATGAATTTTAGCTCCAAATTTTGGGGCGCTACACCCCAAAAACTCTGAAAAAACGTTAAAAAAAATTATTTCTCGAAAACGGTTCCGACGATTTTGATTAAAAAATTCTAAAATATAGTCCATTTAAATACGAATCTAACGATATAAGCCGTTTTCCCGGGAAAAATATATTTTGTTGTCCTGAGAAAAAAGCTTAAAACGCGGACGGAGAGAGCCCGGGTTCGATTCCCTGCCGAGGTGAAGTTATTTTTATGATAAATTTTGATGAAATGTTTAATAATAATTAAATGTACATATGAAAATAATAAATGGAATATATTGGGCTAAGTAATTATGAACTCGTATATGAGAAAGTATGTCTGAGTTGTCTCGGACCGATTTTTTCGTTTCTTATTCATGGATTTTTGAAGTGAAACTTCTTTAACTGCGGTAGAGTGAATTCGCTTGGATGAAACGACATCGTGAAACGAAGTTCGCGTTTCGAGACTCGATCAAGTGAAATATTTTTAATGTGACTTAACGAAATTGCAAGTTTTTGTTTTGAGACTCGTCTGTGATAGTTTTTTTAACAACTGCCGCCTGATTTACCAGTAAAAAAATCTTTCACCTGGATGAGTCTCGAACCTCCGACCCCTGAATTATAATCCAGATGTGGAAACCACTATACCACGGGAGTAGTTGACTTACTCTCTACATAGATCTTGGAACCAACAAATCCTCATTTCAATGAACATAGTATATTAGAGGAGCAATTTTATATACGACGAAAATTGAGTTACGTGCTTCTTCTAGGAACGATTTAAATTCTGAATTATATATCTGACATATTTATACAATTATAATATATTAATATGTAGGGGGGAACATAAAATCAACTGTTTCTAGAACTTAAGTTTTACTTCTAATGTGTGAGAGCCTCACACATTTTTTTTTTTTTTTTTTTAAAAAGATGAAAGGGGAACACGGGACACTAGTAGTAGTAGTAGTAATCTAGTACTTCCTACTAGAACGGGTAGGACGAACCACTGGTTCGAACCTTGCAATTAGGCCATCTTTTAGGCCCTTTTTACACCCCGTGGTGGAGAGTTCCAGCTACTTCACACATCATACATTTTGTACATTTTACCGCCGAAGCGAGTATGGTGTGGTCATTAGTAAGCTATACAAGCGTGGGGGAAGAGTGCCCCATAGGGGGTGTCCCTCGCCCTGCTCCGTCCCCGAACCATAGATACAAATCACATCATCGTGACACGGATCGGACCAGATCAAAGAGTGGAGAAAGAGTGCCCTACAGGGGGAGTCCCTCGCCCTGCTCCGTCCACGATTCATAGAGAGAGGGGGACACTAAATACGTATTTTCACAGATATATGGCAAAGACGAATTGGTACAAAAAATGCCAAATATATGAGTGCATTTAGGAAATCCTCCTTTTTCATTTAACACCTCACATGACCCACTTCCATTAGTGAAAATGTCAATCCCTTAAACTTAACCTCCTTGTTTTGAGGGATGATTTACTACTAAGCTTTCCCCTGTTTTCGTGAACTATTATGAGTATAATTATTAATTAATACCAAGTAATGCCGTCTGTCCCTATAGACTTGAAAAAGTATTTAAATGTTAAAGTATAATTTAATTACAAAGTTAGTTTGAAATAGATTGGGTTATTTTATTTACTTCACCTGTTGATACATTTATCTCTTCTCCAAATTCAATTTACTCCAATTCCAGCTAAGCCTTAAATTTAATTTAGAATTTCAAATTAATAACGCTTGACTTGTTCAGAGCCAGTACTTGTCGGGTCTCGAGTATTTTCTCTTTATTGAATGTTGTTTTAAATGAAGTTTACGTCCCGGGGAATTAGTATGAGTTAGTGGAGCGAGGGAACTGGGAGATCTAATGACGCATTTGAATTTAAGTCATAGGTTAAGCAGAGGCTCCAGGGAGTATTTAGAGTTACTGTATGAACCCTTTTTCACCTTCCCGAGGGGTCAAGTCGAGTGTAGTAATACAGCACCACCTAATAATGTCAACACCACACTAATAGATTTCATTCCACGTGACATGTATTTAAGCTCAACTAAGGTAGATATTTTAGATGGAATTTTAATGTATTCGAACTATCAAGTTTTATATGCTCCTAAACATGAAGATAAACTGGAACATGAATAAGAGGGTGGTTTTTATTACTAGCTGAATAGTGACCAATGTACCGATGGTTCACTTTTTCAATATGACCAAAACATAAATTGGTTGCAGATTAATTTTTGCTAGGGCTATTATATTAGTTTTATTCAATGTCCTTATCATTAATCACATCCTATCACAAGCAAATTTTTTAAATTAAAAAAATTCTTCTTAACGTATTATAATTCTAGAGAAAATATTGTTTGACTAAAGGTAACTCAAAGATGATGCACCATTCAGCTAGCACCATTTAGCAGAATCAACCCCTAACTTACGAGGGTAGATTATTTGGAGCTGCCCTATAATTTTCCGGTGTTTGAGTTATTTCGCAAAACATAACTGCAAAGTTTTGTGTTGGTTACTTTTGGAGATCGGACGCGTTACAGACAGACGGACAGTCAGAGAGACAGACAAGTGCAGGAATATAAGACAAAATCCTTTATTCTCATAAAACTATATATGATTTTCCTTACTCTTGTTACCAGCCAGCTAATATTATTTCTTCTTCCATTTTCGTTTCTCCATTTTAGGTTGATATCTATAATAATTCCTGTTCAATATCTAGAATCGATAACATTTGTTTACTATTCGTATGAGGTAGGTCAAAAGGGTAGAACCGACCTGGCAGTCGCGTTCTCGTCGTCGGACTCTCCTCACGGTGACAACTCACTCTTTCTCTCCCGTATAATTCCGATTAAAAATTGAGAATCAAGTGTAGCTGTTATTATTGTGTTCGGTACGGTGGATAGTTAATTCGACTATTAACTAATTATTCAAGAAAGAATCAGAAGACTTCAGGGAGGCCTCCCTACATCTCGGCAGAAGACGGCTCGGCATTCGGTGAGTGTTCTCTCTCTTTTATATTCTCAAAATTCCAAAGGTACTCTTAATTCTTTATACTTGTAATTATCGTACAAGTAGCTGTGGTCCTTTGGGCCGGATTTCTCGATTGTGGTGCTCGAAAAAGTGGATTTTACAGTCAAAATCTCGTAAAAATACTCGGTATAGTTCTCGTAAGTTCGCGGTGGTGTTTATGGACTCATTTCTCGAAAAGTATTTACTCGTTGATCACCGTACCGTAGTTAAATATTCTCTAATAGTTTGTGAACATTATAATGTAATTTGTTTTAAAATTAATTTAATTATTTTCTCGAAATCTAAACCAGAAGAATACCGGCAATATCGGCATAATAGCCATTGGTTTATAATAAACATTTCTCGGGTTTTATCGGAAAGATTTTACTCATACGTTTATAACGTATTTATTATATATCTATCTTTGATTCTCGAATATAAAATCCTAAAATTTTACGTGGATTTATGTGTAAATTTAATAAATTCTCGCTTGGACAATTAAGTATCGTTATGGTGTACTATCGAAGTAGAGGTATCGATTATTGAATTCGATTAATTAACTTTTATGATTTATTGTGCTATTTTGTGATTTATGGTGAATTCTATAAGAGAATTTATTTTGAGAGTTGGCTCATTTTACTCGTCTCTTGACACGCTTTTATTAGAGTGGTCACAACACATATTTATTTTAAAAATTATTTTTCCCTCTTTATTCCGGTATATCTCATTCAAATTTTAATAGTCTTGAGTGTGGCACACTCCTATCAAAATGGCAACCGAGGATAAACAAAAATTAGCCCTTTTACGTTCTAAGCAGGACACCTTATTTCGTCGAGCGCAACATGCATATGACTTAATAAAAAATTTAAATGATCCAAAAACATTAGAAAACTTCCTAATACGTGCTCGAACTATAGATGATAACCGAGCAGAGTATACGCAAGTTGTTGAAAAGGTAAATAACTTAGCTATTGTTGTTGAGCCTACTAAAACCCCTAGTTATGAATGTCTCGGCTCTTTTGATGATATGTATGGTGCAATAATATTAGCTAGGGAAAAGTATGAGTCGTCCTTAGTACAACCCCTTAATGAGCAAACTCCAGCCGTAGTAAGTACTCACTCCTCTGTAAGCCATCTTCCTCGTATTCAACTTAAACATTTTTCGGGTGACCTGACTGAGTGGTTACCGTTCCACAGTTTGTTTGTGAGCCTAGTACACGATAATAAAACTCTGTCTAAAATTCAAAAGTTTCAATATCTACAGAGTTGTTTATCAGGAGATGCTGCCTCGCTGATAAAACATCTTCCCGTTATAGATACTAATTATGATGTAGCTCTCTCTATACTTCGAGAAAGATTTCACTCTCATAGACATTTAGCCGCTATACATGTTGAGAAAATTCTTAACTTAAAACCTCAAATGTCGGATAGCTATGCATCTCTTCGATCAATTTATGAAACTCTTAATGAAAACAACTCAGCTCTCGAGGCGCTCCAAATTCCTAACATGGCAGATTTTCTTCTGTTTCATTTAGCCTTCAGAAATTTACACTCTAACACTCGTCAATTGTTTGAAGCTCATTACCTTCAAAAGCAAATCGCTCTTCAAGCTGCTAACTTAGTTCCTGATACAAATGAACCTACTGTAACACCTATTCCAACTTTTAAGGAGTTAATGGAATTTCTCTCGGGACACTGTAAGGTGCTTGAATCTTCCACACTCATCTCTACTAAAACCGTGAAACCTTCTCCCGTTTATGTCCCACCTCGTCGTCAGCCTCAGAAGGAATATAACTTAACTCGTAATGTGAAAGGCTACACTGCCACCTCTCATAAACAGCGTTCATTCACTCCACGACCAAACTATACCTCAAATAAAGTACCATGTGGTGTCTGTAAGCAAAGTTCTCACTCAATATACTCCTGTTCAGACCTCATTGCTCGCTCTCCAACACAGCGTCTTCAGTTGATCAGGTCATTAGGCCGGTGTGAGCAGTGTCTAGGTTATCACAGAACCACAGACTGTAAATCTCGTTCGTCATGTGTAAAGTGTGGTTCATCTTTACATCATTCTATTCTACATCCTGAGCATACTCAACCAAATCCTAAATCTCATCACTCGGCTGAACATGTTGAACCTGTTCAGATAAACAATGCTTCTCTTCACGCTGATTACTCGCGATGCTCGGTCATACTCGGAACTGCAGTTGTTCACATACAAGATGCGACAGGTGCTTTTATAAATGCTAGGATGCTTTTAGACTCTGGAGCTCAGTCATCTTTTTTAACTCGTAGTTTTTTCTCTCGACTTGGATTGAGGTATAAGAAGTCTGACATAACAGTCACAGGACTTGGTCAGTCCTCCGTAACTCATGCTCGGGGCGTTACGTCTATTGTGTTAAAACCTCGAAATAGTGATGAACCTCGTCTCTCTACAGAAGCAGTCATCATGGACCAACTTACCGGAAAACTCCCTGCATATCCTCTTCCGGAATCAGTAAGACAGAACTTCTCAAATCTTCAGTTAGCAGATCCTAACTTTATTCACCCAGCTCCTATTGATGGTATCATTGGTGCGGAACTCATTCCTCATATTTATAGTGGTAACTCGAAACTTAGTAGATCTGGTGAGCCTTGTGCTATGAGCTCGATATTTGGTTGGGTGATTACTGGTGCTGTACCCAGGAACTCCACTATTTCTGTATTTACAGCCGAAGTAACTCTCGATGACTCTCTAAAGAAGTTCTGGGAGGTAGAAGAACTTCCTTCCATTCCCATCTCTAATCCAGAAAATGACCTATGTGAATCTATATTTTTATCTCAATATAAGCGCCAACCAGATGGCAGGTATGTGGTACCCCTGATGCTACGAGACAACCATTCTCAACTCGGTGGTTCCTATGGTTATGCCTTACGTTGCTTTACCAACTTAGAGAAAAGACTCGATCGTAACACTGAATTAAAGTTGGAGTATCACCAGTTTATGAAGGATTATGAATCTCTAGGTCACATGCGTGCTCTCTCTAAACCTAGTGCTCTTCCTACATATGTTATACCTCACCATCCGGTTTTCAACCCCTCAAGTTCTTCAACTAAGCTCAGAGTTGTCTTCAATGGCTCAGCCAAGACAACCTCATCACTCTCACTCAATGACGTTTTGTATGCTGGTCCAAAATTACAAACAGATATCAGAGTAATTATTGGTAAATTCCGTTTACATGCTGTAGCATTCACCGCTGATGTTGAACGCATGTTTAGGCAATTTAACATCCTGCCTGAAGATACTCGGTTCCAGCACATACTCTGGAGGTACTCGAAGGATCAACCCATCACTGAGTATGAACTTCTCACAAATACTTACGGTCTCCGTTCTGCACCATATTTGGCTGGCCGAAGTCTACGCCAAATCGCCGTTGACGAAGGTTCCTCTTATCCTCGTGCTCGTGAAATTATAATCGAAGAAACTTATGTTGATAATATTATTTCTGGAGCTAGTTCTGTTGAAGAAGCACTGAACTTACAAGTTCAAGTTATTGATATCTTATCTCGTGGAGGATTGAAGTTACGAAAGTGGAGTAGTAACCATCCCTCATTACTATCTGGCATTGCCAAAGAAGACTTAGAAGAACCTCTTGTTTTCGACTCAGATGAAATTATTACAATTAAAATCCTCGGACTTCAGTGGTCGCCAAAGTCAGATTATTTCACCTATAAAACCTCTAAACTCGAACCTCGTTTTACCAAGCGTGCCTTATTATCTGATATCTCTCGGTTATATGATCCTATGGGGTGGTTATGCCCTGTTGTATTTCTAGCCAAGCAACTTATACAAAGACTATGGGTTCTTGGTCTCTCTTGGGACGACCCCATACTATCTGACTGCAAAGAAGTTTGGAATCAAATAGCACTTGAAATACCCTCTCTTTCGCAGGTCAAGATACCACGACAAGTTGTGTTCCCTTCTAATCCTATCTACAGACTCGTGGGATTCAGCGACGCTAGTGAGCGTGGGTTCGGTGCCGTAGTCTATCTCAACGTGGCTACCTCTGAAAGAAGTTTCTCTTACATATTATGTGCGAAGTCTCGTGTAGCACCTCTTCGAACTTTATCGATTCCACGTCTCGAGCTGCTCGGTGCATGCTTGTTGTCGAAATTAATAAAGCATACTCATGCTGTTTACTCTACTCTCACTATATCGGAAACCCTTGCGTTCACAGACTCAACCGTAGTATTAGCTTGGTTGACGACTCCACCATTTCAGTTAAAAACGTTTGTGGCTAATCGTGTTGTGGAAATTACTACCAGTCTTGCTCCTTCTCAGTGGCATCATGTGGTAACCAATGAGAATCCTGCTGATTTCGCTAGTCGTGGCCTTCTACCTTATCAGATTATTAATAACATTCTATGGTTCTCTGGTCCTCCTTGGTTATCCCAAAACTTTGAAGAATGGCCAATAAATAAGGATTATCCTCGACCTCACGAACTACCTGAGTGCAAGACTCCTACTAATCTCATATGTACCGCTACGACCACAAATACACCCTCGTCTCAGTTATCTAGTGAACTTCTCGATCGTTACTCTTCTTTCCGTAAGTTAAAAACTATTGTTGCATGGCTTCTTCGATTTATTAACAATACTCGTCTACCTCAACATGAACGAAATTTAGATCCCCTGTTATCAAAAGAAGAACTAGACTTTTCAACACACAAGTTGGTATTCGTTGACCAACAACTTCACTTCAGAGATGAGATAATCCGACTTAAAAATGGAAAGGAATGTTCCAAGCGGTTTCAAGGTCTGACACCCTTTCTCGACCCCCTAGGTGTCATCAGGGTGGGGGGTCGGCTTCATCATGCTGACTTGCCATATCAAACTCGACATCATTTTCTTCTGGCAAAGTCAAGCTCTCTCTCTCGACTAATTATTGATTACTTCCATAAGTTCCATCTTCATGTCGGACCACGAACACTCCAATCCATAATCCAAGAAAAGTTTTGGATAATGTCAGCAAGACAAGCCATTCGTTCTCGATTAAGTCGCTGCTTACAATGTTTAAAATTTAGATCATCAACTATTCAACCCCAAATGGCTGATCTCCCACTTGCTCGTTTATCTCCCCAGCCTAGACCATTTATGGAAGTTGGTACTGATTTCGGTGGACCATTTATAATCAAGGAGAGTTATCGTCGAAATGCCCGTACTTTAAAGGCTTATCTCTGTTTATTCATATGCTTTGCCACCAAGGCCGTGCACCTTGAGGTGGTATCCGATCTTTCAACAGAAGCTTTTATTGCTGCTCTTGAAAGATTTGTAAGTAGAAGAGGACTCTGCTCTGTAATCCACAGTGATTGTGGCACCAATTATGTTGGTGCACATCGATATCTGTCAGATCTTTATAAAATGTTAGATGACCCGACGAACAAAAGATCAGTAAACACCTGGTTCACAGATAGGCAGATAACATGGAAGCGTAATCCACCTAATGCTCCTCATTTTGGTGGTTTATGGGAGCAAGGTATCAAGGCGTCTAAGCACTTATTACGTCGCACGATAGGTGATCAACCTCTGACATTCGAAGGACTCACCTCCGTGTTCACTCGTGTCGAGGCCATTCTCAACTCTCGACCACTCTGTGACCCATCAACAAGCCCTGATGAACTTGAGCCTCTCACCCCTGCTCATTTTTTAATAGGTGGTCCTTTAACATCCTTTCCGGAACCGAACTTCTTAGACGTCCCGATGAACCGATTAAGTAGATGGGAGCTCTTGAAGAAAATGTCACAGCAATTTTGGAATCGCTGGAAGAATGAGTATTTAGGTACACTCATCCGAAGACATAAATGGACTGCTCAGAAGCCTAACCTCGAAACTGGTGATTTAGTATTGGTGAATGACGGGAAGTCACCAGCACTCCGCAGGCAAGTTGGACGGGTCGTATCTACACACCCAGGTCCAGACAAGATCGTGCGTGTAGTCACTATTCGCACTCCTACTGGTGAGTATATGAGGCCTGTAGTTAAACTGGCCTATCTGCCACCAAATTAAGAACTAAGAAGTTCGCTCTTCATTTATTTATTTTTTTTTTTTTTCTCAAGTAAATTTTCATTTTTTTTCTTATAACCATTGAAGTAGGTTATTTCTTTCTCTCTACAAAAGGACATCTTTTTTTTTTTTTTTCGTTTCTTCACTCCTCGTCCCGAATTAGGGTTGGTTTCATCCAATTCACTTGGTAACTCTTATTTTATTGTTTCTTTTCCTGCCTAACGTGACTCGGAGTTCGTTTTCTTTTCCGATAGGAGATTATAATTTTATTTTCCTATCCTCCACTTGTGTTCAGAAACATCCTGTTTCGGTGGGGGGTATGTTCAATATCTAGAATCGATAACATTTGTTTACTATTCGTATGAGGTAGGTCAAAAGGGTAGAACCGACCTGGCAGTCGCGTTCTCGTCGTCGGACTCTCCTCACGGTGACAACTCACTCTTTCTCTCCCGTATAATTCCGATTAAAAATTGAGAATCAAGTGTAGCTGTTATTATTGTGTTCGGTACGGTGGATAGTTAATTCGACTATTAACTAATTATTCAAGAAAGAATCAGAAGACTTCAGGGAGGCCTCCCTACATCTCGGCAGAAGACGGCTCGGCATTCGGTGAGTGTTCTCTCTCTTTTATATTCTCAAAATTCCAAAGGTACTCTTAATTCTTTATACTTGTAATTATCGTACAATTCCTAATAAATATTTTTTTGTCACAGTTGCTGTTAGAATAATTGTTGTGAATTTTCAATTCTAAATCAGTTGTAGCCTGTCCTCGCGAGCCAAGTAAGAAGCCCATGAATTTTGTTTCTGTCAGAATAAGAAATAAGATGTAAACTATTGTTTTATCTTTTTCATTCCCAATAATGCTTTTTTGAACACTTGTTCACAGGTGACTCCTCTGAAATATAGCAGGGTATCGTCAGCATAGAAGATGACTTGAGAGTATGTGTTTCCAAACTTAAGATCAAAAACAGCCACGATGGCCTCAGTGCCCTCTGAGGCATTCCTTCAACGGCTCACTTATATGACTGATTTTACTTGTTACGTCCTGTTTTCTAAATAAATAACTTGTGAAAAGTATTTTGGGTCCCCATTGAATGCCACCTTTGAAACAATACCTCATGGGACAGTGTCAAATGCTTTCTTTAAGTCAATATAGTTCGAGTCCCGGCGCTGAAGTCTATTTTTCTCTGTCTGTCTGTTATAATTGTAAATTGTAATTATAATTTGATTTAAATAAAATCGTAACAACTCATCGTTTAAACGTTCCGTAGAATGAATACTACCAAAAACTTATAAAAATTGAATTTCAATAAATATGGTAGCCAGAGAAATGTTGTCGATTTATTTTTATCTGATAAGTTAAAATTGTCAAAAAAAAAAAAAATATATAATCTATCTACAAGTTAACATTGTCAAGAACAATTATCATTTATTTGACAAATAAACAAAAGTCATTAAGAAAACAATTTTCATTTATTTGACAAGTTAACATTGAGAATAAATAGTGACATGTTTCTGACTAATTAAAATTGATTAGTTTAAATTAAATTGATCAGGGGTATACAATACAAAGTACGGCCCGTTGACCGTTGACCAATTCCGGCCCAAATTGATTTAGTTATCCTGCTAAACATTGCAACGTTCCTCTCGTGATTGTTCGCGACTCCAAGTATTAAATAAATAAATATGAAACTAAACATACAAATAAATACATAAATCATTCACCTTTTTGTTTAATATGCAACACTATAATAATTGTTATATGTAAAAATAAAATTATTTTATTTACGATTGATACGAAATATAAACATTATATCTCTGTTTAGATGCGTAGAAAGTGATTCTTTACGTACTCGTATTCATTGCGCATGCGCGTTTCATAATTCCTCTTTTTTTCCTCCCTAGTGCGTTAAAAAAGAAGAATTCTTCACCTTAACGCACGATTAGCGAGTTTGATTACATTTAACAAAACTAATTTGCTGTTTGTTTAATTAAAATAACTGTTTATATAAAGTTTTTAGTGAAAAAGAATGAGTAATTTAAGTAATTACAGTATACCCACCAAAAAAAATTATGTAACCATTACATTTGTTTTACTTACAATAAGGTGTAAGTGATAGTTGATTGTTACATTTTGCAGGAAATTATTTACTAAACCACTGTGGAAACTTGGCTCTTTCATAACTAGTAGTAGAAGTTCCTACCAGGGTGAAAATGATGCTTGAATGCAAAACTTGTCCCTTAATCACCTCCAACACTAGACCTCCATTATGATTTCCACAGAGTTTAAAGGAGGGGACAAACCTTTCTCTAAACTTTGAGAATTCACAACCAATTCTCAATAGCAGCGGTTCCCTCTCAGTACTTAGTGAAGGTGGCTTTCACCAATTTCTTCAGGAATTCTCCTCAAACGTCCGATTCATCAATTCCTACGGATGGCGAAACCCTCCTTTTTGAAAGGAGGATTTAAACTCAATTCAGGAAATGTGGAAGGAGAAGAAATAATTGACAAGTTGAATGTTGGGATTTCGAAACAAGAAAAGCGGTCAATTTCCCTTGTACAGGAATTGGGAAAAACCACAAATTAGAAAGTTGTTTTACAAGAGGAATTCTGAAGATTTTCCACTTCATAGTTCCTTTCAGCATTTTCTTTTCTCATTATTACCTCATTAATTTTCTTTAATATCTTACTTTATAAAGAAGGGCATTGGGAAATTTTCTTAAAATAATTTAGAGACATTTTCCTTATTGAAAATCTAATAAAATTTAGCGATATTATAACTTATTAAAATCCTTACAAAAGTTCTCTAACACAGGAAAAAATAATTAAAAATATATTCATATAATAAATAAATTTAATTTCAATAAACGCCACTGTAGTAACGTAAAACAATCATACATTGGACTTAATTTCAAAGAATAGTACATTACGCGTCGAGTGCAGAAAGTAGCATTTTGCATGCGAGTGTGGAGTTTGCACCCGAGCGACAGCAAGGGTAGTAAAACCACACGAGCAATGCAAAATGCCGTTTTCGCACGAGTTGCGTACCGTACTTTATCTACGATTGTTAGATTTAAATAATAAATACACGAAAAAATAAACTTGCTGTTAGTAGGTTCGTATCCCTCTCTTGATAAAGATAGCATTAATTCATTAGTTGTATTTTTTGCCGAAGTATTTATTTCTGGAGGAGTATTATTCTCCACATTTTCGTCAAAGTCACTTGATTCACTCATTGTTTTTCACTAAAAACTCGATATAAACAGTTACTTTAATAAAAGAATAGCAAATTAGTTTTGTTAAATGTAAACAAACTCGCTAATTGTGCGTAAAGCTGAAGAATTCCTCTTCTTTACCGCGCTAGCGTGGTAAAGAAGAGGAATTCTTCAGAACTGTGAGACGCGCATGCTCAATGAATACAAGTACGTAAATAATCACTATCTACGCATCTAAACAAAGATATAATGTTTATATTTCGTATGAATCGTAGATAAAATTATTTATGATGCTCTAACACATTTAATTCAACACCTAAACTAATATAAATTTATTGTTTTATACCTAATGAATTTAGTATAAAACTAAGTATCTATTATCATGAAACTTTTTAATGTACATAAAATAAGTAAATAGAGGACAATTATATCTATAGAATAAATTAACCATTGTTAATGTTTTACAATAACAATAATATGGTATTATCAAGAAGAGAGAACATTAATAAATTAAATGACAACCCGTTGCTAGTACTGAATTTCAAACATCTCTAGCTTGTTGTGCAAGGAACTACCATTATTTATTTCAACATTTTTTTCTTATGCTATAGCTTAATACTCAGTACCTTCCTGTTCTTGATAAAAAATAACTGCAACAAACTAGCTAAGAATTTAATATATATATATATATATATATATATATATATATATATATATATATATATATATATATATATATATATATATATATATATATATATATATTATATATATATTAGTAGTGTTTTGAAGGGATTTAGTTTTGTAAATGTAAAGTTTTAAAAGGTATACAATATACTCTTTTTCCATGCGGGATGGCAGTTCTCCGTGAAAATACGGTACGACTAAAGAGAAAAAAAAATCCTTTTTATTATTTAAGGGAAGGTTTGTTTTGTAAGAATTACGACGCACAAACCAAGGGGTAGTTAGGCGTGGAAAGTCTACCTCGTAGCTGTAAAATCAAGATGTTAAACCAGCATCACATCCCCGTACTGCAGCGGAAGCCAACACATATTTTATAAAATATATTATGTATATGCTTTGGCAATTTGAGTATAGTTGCAGAAAGACAGCAACAAATTCTAATATGCAATCCGCATATAAAATTCTAGGATACCTTGTTTTTTTTTTAATTTTTTCCGTTTTCTTTCTATTATGTATTTCGAGAAATCAATATCTTATATTTTTTTATGACTTTGTCTAGGAACGCTTCAATATTGTAGAAATCGTAAAAAGAAATTCGTAAATATTATTTATAAAGAAAATAAATAAGATGAAAATTGTAAATGTTTATTCTCTTCAGTAAGTTTCATCAAATTAAACCGGTCTGGATGCTTCTCCAGATTTCAGAAAAACAGTTTTAAATAAATTATTCAAAAAGTTATTACAAAATAAGCTCACTGACTTTTATTACTAATTGAAACTGTTGAATATTAAATTTACTATTGTGAATATTGCTTCATAGCTTACCGAAGGTAACGGACATGAGGAAACATTTTTAGTCTAGTGTCTGTCTGTTTGCCGGTATATATGCAACATTTTTGTGAACCTTCAAATCTTAAAAGTTTTTCGTCCTAGTTTTGATAAAATTTGGATAGTAGGTTATTATTAAGCCATTTTGGTCATATTTCAACCTTCTGTGCCCATAGTCTCCTTGGCCAACACAGTGTTTTTATAACTATATTTTTAAAATTATTAATCTTATATTGCAATAATTTTTAATAAATATTGATGGTTTATCAAAAATAGCCTGCTGAAGGTCCTATATTAATTTAAACCATCTGCGTATTTTAATTATGCTTGACAATAAGTGTGACTCACGGGGGACTCACTTATTACTACCACCATATGTCCAATTATTGGACCATTCGTCCAATAATTGGAAGCAAGGAAGCCATGAGCCTCACTAACTGACAGACTGTTTCTCTTTTAAATTTTAATAAATAATTAAGCTATTTTACAATTATGTATTAAGAAATATTACTTACAATTATTTATCATCACTTAAATATACGAAGACCAATTTTCAAAAAATAAAACATGCTTTAGTGAAACAAATAAAATCAAAATTATTTAGGAGAATGAGGACACTAACAAAGAAAATGTACACAAGGTAGTTTGTAAGAGGTGTCTCATTTTGATTTATAAAAAGTAGTCTTATAGCGAACCAAAAAGATATATTTTGGTTTAACAAAGTCTCGACGCGAATTGATCAATGTTTCGGTTATCCAAGATAGCCTTTGAAGAAAACAGCGATAACATGGCCTGAGCAAATTAGTGTCGATTTGGCAAGTTGCCATTAACCAAGGTAGTTCTTCTTTAACTGATGATTCGGTCGTACATCAGCCAAACTACCCAGTCCTCGTATTTTATATCTTTTTTACCAATTCAGAGCTCATAATTTATAGCAATAATCAGGTATTTCACCGTCGTATAAAGAAAAAGAGAAGATATATTAGGTACGTGGTGCGTACAAGACACGATCCTTTATTGTCTTGAACGTTTTAATTTGTTAGAGGCGTACTGATGATCAAAGGTAATAAAGAAGATTCTCGTATATCTAGATGTAATGCATGAAGAATCTCTACGCTTGCAGATTGGATAAAATATAGCAAATAAAAAAATTTAATTCCATGTTGGTTCTATATATAATTCTGCATACATTATTTTTATTACAACCATTCATTATTTTTTCATAACAACCAGGAGATTTTTTCTTTTACAATAATGGTTTGTTCACCCCCTTAGAGTTAATTTTTTTTTGGATTATTCGGTGTCGTTTTATATCTTATTAATAGCTCCAACTTTTCTTAACTTTGTATTAGACTTTTATCAAAACATCTTATTATGGAGCTCAATTTTTTTTTAGAATTATAAAAAATCTTTTCATTTTTTTGTTTTCAAACAGCTCTGGGGCTCACTAAATAGTCAAAGATAATAATTTTATACAGGAAAATTCCTGATCTTTCTAAAGATTGGTTATTCATTGTTCCAAGATTAATATTTTTTGAGTTATTGTGAATTCTTTTTGTAGTCCATGCATTCTGTTAGTAAAAAAATTCTACCAATTAATTGAAATACTACAATAGGAAATGTTGGTATTTTTTGCACGGTTTCTATAAAATATACAGTTTCATTCTGAGCTTGATCAAATTTTCACCACTCTATTTTCAAAATAAAAGGATAGTCGAAATCTCATGTAGACATGCATGCGATTTTGACAATCCCCCCCCCCCCTTTCGCCCTAGACAAAGGCAGGTACTTTAGCTATTTATGAATAAAATATTAAGGTTTCTTACATAAATCAGTCGAGGGCTTTTATCTTTAATTGTCTTATATTTTACTTTCTTACTTTTGTAGTGTACTTTTATTATAGTTACACATTTCTTAGAGCTATTTAGCTCAGCAGCTTTCAAGCAAATACTTTTTTCATTTGTGTTTTTAAACGTCGACGATAAACTTTCTGGAAAATAGATGAAAATCTTATTTTTATTTCGCTTTTCTTTGCTCCTTAATGAAACTCGATTCAGTTAAAATTACATTTCCCTGCAACAGAGAATCTTACCCACTTGTTCCCTAGTTTTATTCTTTGTGAAGGTTTTTCAGGTTGAGTTGAAGGCCCTTAGGGTCAGAATAGCCGCAGGGCGGTTATTAGAGGGTGAGGAGTTGTAAAAAAGTACTGGAAGAGGGAGATTTTCTCCTGTTCTCGCGATTTTTGCTTTTACTTTGATCTTAATTTTAGTAGGGAGAAGAAGATGCCCTTCCAGACTCTTCTCCAAACAAAAAGGATCCCGTTCTCTTTCTTAGTGCTAAGACTCGAAAGGAACACCCAGAGAATGGGGTGGGGGGGGGGGGGGGAGAGAGAAAAACGCGAAAATTAATTAAATTTATTAATTCAGGGGAAAAAGGGTCCAGGAGGGGTTGCCTTATCTCACCCTACCTCGCAGCCAATTAGGGAACAGGCCCTTAAGGGTTCTAAGAGTGGGCAAGCAAAAAACCAACTTCCCTTCTTCAACAATTCTTCTTTCTAAAATTTGATTCTTTTTCTTTATATTCAGACAGGATCGTTTCATTTTTTTTTCAGTTTATCGAAATAAAGAAAAGAATAAAAACTTGGAAGATAATTAATTAGAAATTTGTTTATTACTTTTTTTCTCTCTCTCTTTACACTAAAGGCAAATTTGAAAAAAATAAAAAAGTAATAAAAGAGATCAAATAGCGACTTAATACTTTTAAAGGTCTCTATCTTTCTGAAAAGAAATAAAAAGGAAGAACATATTTTTGAGAACACAGAATTTAATTAATTGATTGCTGAGTTTGTTCCTTTTCATGTTTTAATTAAAGATAATAGAGTGAGTTTTCATTTTCACAAGATCTTAAATAGCCATCTCTGAGATAATCAGATCTAAATACAAATACAATTCAATTGTTCAAAACAATCTTATTTGATGCCAGCTTCAGTAATGCAGATTCATAATTAGCCAACCCAACCTAAACCCTAAGAGACTTACTGTTATAATAGGCAACTAAAATGAATGTAAAAACTAAAGAATCCAGCTAAGGCAAAAATAAGCAATAACACAAATACTTATACCAATAAAAAAAGCCAGGCAAATTTTCGTGGCACGTACACTGTACACCTGCCTCACGTCCTTATTATTTAACGAATGTTCTTAAGAGATTTGTACCTGATTCGACTCCCAGTTGGGTCAAATTCACTATTATGCACTATAAACTTTTACAGCCGATTAAAATTACAGTAGAACCATTTATGGACGTTCGACAATCGGATTAGTACTTTTAATAATATAGGTGTTAATAAAAAAATAAAGTTTGTAGGTATGCGGAAAAAAAAATTGTGCAGAATGATGTATAGGACCAACAGTGGACTAATTAACATAAATTTTATCAAAATTGGATGAGTGGTTTTTAAGGTCTGGAGATTTGCAAAATATCTTGCACAATCGATTAACAAACATGTTATCTTAGGTAAACATCCGAAGGCAAAGAGCAACTACAATCTTTCGGTAAATCTTAAAATGTGAATAAATATAGATAAAAAAAGAATAATAATAGTTTAGTTGAATTGTTTATTGTGTTCTGAGCATTTTACTTGATTGTAAAATATAGTGTTAGAGAGGAGGAATATATCCTATGATATGGCAGTTATGTATTGTGAGATTAATGGACGT
This sequence comes from Gerris lacustris, assembly GCA_951217055.1. Classification (NCBI taxonomy): domain Eukaryota; kingdom Metazoa; phylum Arthropoda; class Insecta; order Hemiptera; family Gerridae; genus Gerris; species Gerris lacustris. The sequence goes on along the minus strand of OX578283.1, from coordinate 28,831,833 downwards.
AGGTTGGCAGTATTTTTGAAGTGAAACATCTTTAGCCACGGTTGAGTAAGTTTGCTTGGATGAAATTGACATCAGGAAACGAAGTTCGCGTTTCGAGACTCGTCCAAGTGAAACATTTTTGATGTGAAATTAACGAAATTGCAAGTTTTTGTTTTAAGACTAGATATATATTTTATCTACTCGCGGCAGCATAATTAAACATTACTTAACTGTTTTTAGGCTGGAAAGTACTAATTCCCTGATGTGTCATTAAAATATTTAAAACAGGCAGGAAAGTAGTTAAAACAGTCAGGAAAATACTTTCTCTGCCTAGGCAGGGAAATATTTCCCTGCCTAGGCAGAGAAAGTAACAGTGTTTACCACTGCGTCTAATAACCTCTTATTTGGGCAAGAACAGTTTATACTATTATCTTTATCTTATAACATTATATATTATAGTTAAATAAGTAATATTTAATAAATAAACGTTTTAATAATAAAATAATTTGTTTATATTTGTTAATTCTGTTAAAAAAGTTCAATGATTAGTAGATCTTTAATTAAAAAAATAGTAGAGTCACTGACAATACTGTAGCGTCATATAAACATTGAACATCCATATTATTTTTATTATTGAAGTCATTCTAGATTAGACTAGCTACTTTTCTTGATGTATCCTAGTTACATCTTTTCTTTTAAGCAATAGAAGATATCTTTAACACTTTTATTAATTTTTTAGTAAAAATGAAAATATAGTTATTTATGTAACTAGGCAGCAAAATGGAATTTTACTGACGAGTGATTAGATTAGCCTCCGAGCCGAAGGCGAGGACAGGCTATAATAATTAACTGCCGAGGCGAAGCCAAGGCAGGTAATTTACCTATTTGACTGCCGAGGCAGGCAATGAATAAACGAGGCAGAAATGTTTCCTTTGCTGTCTTGTTGCATACAATATTTTATCTACTTGCGGCAGAAAAATGAAGCTGCTAAAATGTTATTTTTATTAATATAACATAGTTAATAACTATGTGTCATATTAATAAAGATAATGACATACGTATTAACTAAAATTAATGTACAAATAAGAAACGGGAATAATAACAATAAGTGAAAAGCAAACTCAATCTATAACAACAAAATACAAAACACACGATGCGTGAGAGTCTCACACATATTTTGTTTCTTGGATATAAATGTATTGTAAGGATTTAAATCGGACCAGAAGTATTCATGGTGGTTCGTAAAATTGTTTACCGACAGACAGACAAGAAAACAATAATTTTTCTTGATGTCTGAAACAGGCTAGTGACGTAAATTGTCGAGAGTGTAACAAGAAAACAAGGAAAATTTGGAGTGAAATAAAACATTATCCGGTAATTGTTAATTAGGAGCCCTCCCTAGAAGTTAGAGGTGGTTTAAGATCATAGGAGGGCTCCTAATTAACAAGTACCCATTATCCACTAAAAAAAAAACCCAATTATTTTCTCTTAATGTTTAGAAGTTATACTATGTTTTCTGTACATATCGATTAATTATTTGTATTCAATGTTACTGTCATTCTTATCATATCTCTTTCCATCCCCTCCAAAATCCTTCAATTACCCACCTATAACCCCCTTTCCACAATCTAAACACTCTCAAGTTCCAACCCTAGTGCGATTAAGTCCACCTCCATGTCCTCCATCCTTCCAATGCCTAACCTATTATGGTACAATGTTTTTTATTCTTTTAATCAATTAAAACATTATAAACTTTTATATCCCAAGTGTGATTATGTATGGTGGTTATATTCTGTGTCCGCACAGCATTCGTTACATCTGGCATTTGCAATATGCATGCAGATGCCCTTAGTATAACAAGAATTCAATAAAAGTCTAGAATTCATTCTGAAGTGTACAAAGCAAACAAGGGAAACCTACAGCAAAAAAACAACATTAGCCACTAATCAAATCGAAGGAAAAGGAACATATTTTCGACTTTTGCTCAGCTCGGAAAACAGTAATTAAATAAAAAAAAGAATTGTAGTGAGTGCAGTAAGAAACCAGGAAAAGTATATAGAAAAACTAACCTTCAGCCACTAATTAAACCGACAAAAAGGAGTGTTATTTCCACTCTGACCTTTGCTTGCTCCGCTTGGAATGAAAGCAAGTAATTCAAAATATCATGAGGGAGTTTTCATAATATACTATATACACACACACACACACACACACACACACACACACACACACACACACACACACACACACACACACCCATACACACAAACACACACACACACACACACACACACACACACACACACACACACATATATATATATATATATAAATATATATATATATATATATATATATGCGTTCGCACTTACCGGAGGTAATGGAAGCAATGTAATTATACTGAAGACCTAAATTTTTTTTGTCAACAAGTTGAAAAATTCCTAGGCAAAAATCCATTTTAGACTTCAGGGGCAAATGTTTGCCGCAAACTTTTAGTGGAAAACCAGATATTAGAAATTACCCGATCGATTTTAATGAAATTAGAGCTAATTGTGACCGACCCCAATTAGCCCATTGTTGGTCTCTAATTAATTTTAACTCTCTGCACCCATTCCTTTCTCTTCTGCATGCCACAAAAACTTTTCTGATTATACCTATATCTTAAAAAATACTCTTCCGATATTAATTTTCAACTATCTTAACAAATTGATTCTTCTATTATGTAAAAAAAACCAAAGAAATAAATGTAAAAGATTTAAAAAAAAGTGGGAAATTAAATAAATTAGACAATAATAAGTCAATCTTCAGTTAATCCCTTTTGATGTGATATTTTTTCTTTTTTCTTTGGTCTTTGGGGATGTGCAATAAAAATACTCTGACAATTAATGTGGCACATAGTTTCCTCGCAAAGAAAAGACCGAATTAAGAAAAATACCTCGATAAAAATAATCAAAAAGTTGGAACGGCGCGGCACTGTTGTGAGAAACCAAGCCTCCAACAAGCACCAAAAGTAAGCGCACATATAATTATGTGCGTTAGTAAAAATGTTTATATTTGATAATCAAATATAAAACTGCAACCAAATCGTAGAAACCGCAGTATAAAAAGTTTTTTTTGTTTGTTTTACCCCCCTCAAAACTAAAAATAACACAAAATAGAATATAACAAAAATTAATCTACTATGCAAGAACTTTTCAACGATATACATAATATTATAAAAGATTCACTTTAACAATTGTACCCCTGTACTCTGAGGTACCAAAATTATATTTTTTACAAACAAACAATACAAAAGGGCATTCATTTAACTAATAAATACATATAAATAAAAAACCTAATATCAAAAAAGTATTTAAACCCTTTAACCTACAACAAAATTATAAATCGGTTCTAAAGTACATGTACAACATTTTTAAAAAATCAGCAAATAAAATAGCTTCAATGTGCATATCAAGGCCTTTAAAATGATATCCAACACAATATTAAAAACCAAAAAAGTGGCCACGTGACACGGCACACGGGGAAAAGTTTACTCTCATGTTCTCACCAAGTAGGATGAACTAATGAAATAAAATATACTCAATTTAAAGAGCATTAGTGTTAGATTCAATCGCCGCAGTCAGAAATAAAATCGGCCAACTATTATAGAAACTATGGCCATTCAAAGACAAAAATGGAAAAAAATAAAACCAAAAAATAACAAAATTATCACAATCTAAGGTACAACCGATGATGATACGACAAAAACTAATAGGACTAAAGTTGTAGATAATTTAAAATCAGTTACCACATGTGCTATCCCTTTTCTAATACGACTTACCAAAAAGCCCCCAAACCAGCTTAAAAATCAAGTCGGCCATTATTATTTTTTTAAGGGGGGAAGAAGGGGGAAAAGTGAACTTTGTATAGTTATTTGGGTTCACAATATGGACGTTGCGCGTCGAATGGCGCAAACCGCAAGTCTCTAGCTCTTCTAGAATTAATGTCAGTCAGTGAGTCAGTTAGCCATGCGGCTTTATAGTATAAGACATATTAATTTAGCACGATTTAAAGTGTACAGAAAAGTTATTATGACCTACCACCCAAATTTCATTGAAATTGGACGTGAAGTTGTTAAGATATGGTGGTTCGCAAAATTGAACGACAGACCGACAGACCGACAGACCGACAGACCGACAGACCGACAGACCGACAGACCGACAGACCGACAGACCGACAGACCGACAGACAGACTGACAGACAGACCAACAGACAGACACGGGACCAAAAATGTTCCCTGATGTCTGAAACGGATTTCTGTCTTGGAATTTTTGAAATCGGAGATATAAAATATTTTCGTTCTTCAGAACGATCACATAGCTTCCGTTACATTCGGTAAGCTCGGAAGCAAAATTTAATATTTAATTATATTAACCACATCAAGTGATAAAATGTACATACCACAGCATTGACTCCAGACATAAGGTCCGATGATGTCAAGGATTGGGCGCAAAATTTCCAATAAATATTAATGTGCATAATTAAATATTAATTTTTTAATTTTTCATTTAAGAGAAAGTATTGTGATGGCCCGAAAATTCAATTTTGATGGATTTACACGTTTTGAAAAAAGTCTGTCTATCGTCTGCAGTCTGTCTGGCGTTTGTGCACCTATACTACCGGCCAATTTGGACGAAATTTAGCATACTTATTCAGAAAAATCATACCCGAGGCGAAATCGAGAAATTAATTTTAGCTCCAAATTTGGGGGTGCCAAATAAAAAAATCACTAAAATACGAATCTAACGATATATGTCCTAGCTTTAAACGTAGACGGAGAGAGGCCGGGTTTGAACCCACGCCGAGGTGAAGTTATTTTTATGATAAATTTTGTTTAACAATAATTAAATTTATCCACGAAAACTAATAAATAGAAAACACTGAGCTAAGTAATTCTATGAACTCGTACATAAGAAAGTTTGTCTGACTTGTCTCAAACCGATTTATTTATTACATATTCGTAAAGACCAAATAAAAAATAATAATAAGTCGTAAAGATTGGACGTGAGAAAGCTTTATACTACACTAATTGGCCACAACTATAGAAAAAAACAATAATAATTGCTTGCATACGAGTCTGCAAGACAGTGAGACGTTTTTATGTAACACTTTTTGGTGTTGTTTTTTGGTAATGCTTGTGTAACGCTTTTTGGTGTCGTTTTTTGGTAAAGCTTATCTAGTTTATGTGCCAAAGTAAACACATAAAAATGTAACAAAAAATCGACCGTGCAGATTCTTGCGTTTGTAAATTAGGAATTTAGTCGAACATAATATGTTGTGCACGATGAAAGAAAGTACTTTTCTTCTTTTCCAGTTTATTAAGAAGTAATCTTTTAGCTTCGTCACCCATATTTTTTGTAATAAATGCAAAAAAAAAAAAATATATAATAAAGAAAAAGTTAGTTTATTAGGAATAATAGGTAAAGGGCCAGACGGAATGATGGACGGAGCCTATATTATATATATATTCTATATCTATATACAGTATATTCTACACATCTTGGGACGGAGTATGATAGGTATGGAGGAGAGGGTATCCTTGAAAGAACCAATCATTCATAATTATAAGTCAGCCGACCTCTAAGCGGCGATGTAAACGAGTGCAGTTAGCTCCTAAATTTTTCTATTCTCCTAGTACAGTGTACAGTGTTTTAGAATCGCTTGGGGAGGGGAAGCCCTAGGGACAGCGGTACCAAGCGCGGTAGTGGGAGACACTATCCCTACCAAGAGCGGACAGACTCGATTAAACACCTCCTATACCTTCCTAACACCTTGATCCTGTATTTCCCCACTTGTGTAACGTAACGCTTTTCGAGGTTAATGTGCCACAGCCAAGACATAAAAATGTCAATAATTTAAACAAGTAGCTTATTCTTAAGATAAATGCATCATAGTTACACTTCCGCTCATAAATTATCGGTGAAGAACGACATTATCACAACACACATACATTGTTAACATTGTTTTCTCACTATTCAGTTTTGTTAATTCTTTAGATTGTTATTCCCCTGTGTTTTTTTAGAATTTAAATAACTTTGTTCAAATAACTATTAAGAAAAAGGGATATTTAGTCCAATGTACTTTGGAAAAAGGAATATCACACTTCTGTTTTTATAAAGGGAGTAACAGTCTAAAGAAGAACATTCCGTACACCTTCTTTAGATTGTTACTCCCCTCTGATTTTTTTTTATAAGGGAGTAACAATCTAATGAAGTGCCCGAGACTATATCAATTCTAAAACTATCGGCTTCTCCATAATTATTTTTAAAAACATCAGTATTCTATTTAATAACAATCTGGCAAGCGAAATCGATAGATGATGGTAAAATAACCTTAAAAGAGCACTCTATAATACAAAGTGAACCTCAAACATAATATTTTAAGCCGATGGTTCTCAAAGGACCTCATATGACCCTCTGGGGAGCCACTCAACATTGTATGGGACACCACAGACAATTTACAAGATCGGGAGGCAGAGCTAGCAGATAATAACTACTGACAATAGAGAACAACAGTTGATATTCTATTTTCTAATAGTTCTAAATCAGTTTAGTCTTACAACAATTTAAATCATTCTACAAATAGCTAACACGCATAAAAAACTTATCTGGTTTATCAATTTCATTTGATAAAGCATATTTAAATTAAATAATACTTCTGCAACGTTTTCTGTAGCGAATAAAACCCAAGTTTATTATGAAATATTTATTTTATCAGTGGAATTTAAAGCATCATAACTTATATAAAAAAAAATACTGATAATAATAGGTATTACGAGTATTGTTAATTAGGTATTATAGTAATTCTTTTTTTTATCCGAAGTAGATATAAAGTAAAATTATTGTTGAGTAACCGTAACTCTATTTGCAGATTTTTACGAGTATAACATTTTTTTAATCCCCCTCCCCCCCCCCCCCCCTACTCATACACATCACCTCTAGAGTCACGAGTGCAACAAGGATTTAATATAGTTCAAATATATAAGGTAAGATAGATATTATTTTCTTAAGTTATCTATAATCTACAAGATGACATCAAAAGACGCGTTAATATGTAAGTTTAAAATCAAAAAAGTATTTCAGACAGAACGCAAAAACATTAGACAAAGCACACGACATACCAATCATTAGAGAGACACTCAGCAATTTAAATAGGGCCAACACATACTCAACAATAGATTTAATTTCGTGTTTCCATGAAATCGCTATAGACAAAGTAATCTATAAACTGTGTATGTCTATCGTCTGCTTTCTTACATTTGGCAAGTCTGTTGCACTGTGGAGACTAACACAATAAAATATGAGAAATTTTCAAATTTAAAAAAACGAAAGAGAGAGAATATTATTTAACTAAGACCGACATGGACAGTTTATTTATAATTGCACTAATTGGAGGAGAAAAAATAACTTTTTTCCCCTTAGACAGTGGTGCACCTAGCACAAATTCAAGAAATGAGGATATTTTGTGTGATACATACTACTTGTCAGAGTGGAGTCTGGCAACACTATTTTAGCTTCCCTTCAGTGATAGTTAATTTTTGCCAGGTGTCGAAAGTAAGGGAACCTCCTAAATTATCTTGTTTGTTTATAAAAAAATAATGTGACTTCTACTGGGGATTTAAAGATTGTTGTTTCAATTACCTTTATTGATTTCCAGCAAGGTGTTATTTAATTTTATTTAACAACTGGTATACTAGATTTTTCCCGAGATATTGACTTATTTGGTAAATTTGTATTTATATGTACTACAATTTATAATTTTTAACCAAATTCGGAATCCGTCAGGAAGGTTTTGGAGCAATTGGCAGAAAAGCTCCAAATAAAGTGCTAAATTTTTATTTTCAATATTGCCTCGAGGGATAATTATTTAAAAAAAAAAAATGTAATAAATATCTGTATAGTAGTATTGGCTTCACGCGTCTGTAAGGGCAGACGACATAAAAATATATGAGAAAATAAATAAGAATGAAGCTAATTATATTTTATAAATAAATCTTGGAATGAATCAAAAAATAATTATACCAATATTACTTTGATGTATCAACTTTGCTTATCAAAAAAGGTAACAGTATTTATTGAAAATATAAAAAAATAGGGCACTTCAGATTGCGATAGCTATGGGAAAAATCTTTGTTCTAATACTTTTTTCTATGGTTCAGTGATTTTTTTTTACTGGAAAAAAGGTAGAGTGGATTGGAATAAGGGCCCTGGAATGGGATTGGAAGAGTAAACATTTAGCGGAAGAGTTTATTTGCAGTTGATACCGATGGAATGGCTCCGACCAATATTTGAGAGGTTCACCCCAGCTACACCAGAGTGGATTCTCTTGAAGAACTGCTACAACAAGCTTCAACCCACTTGATTGACGGCTAAAAAATTTCCTATTCAAGAACCTTGTTTTCCCCGCCTCTATACCCTTTTTCTCTTCTCTTATTTTATCAGACCTGCAGTGGGTAGAAGAAAAACCAACCGCACTGGTTGGATTTTTTTCCCCACTTCACTGGATTCAACAAACTGATTTTTAAAAAAGTTCTTCCTTGCAACAACATACTTTTTGCTTTCTTATATAAAGAGAAAGTATTGAGATGGCGCGAAAATTCTAGTTTGAGATTTTGATGGATTTTTACACGTTTTGAGGTCCTTTAAGTCCAAAACAATTCTTCCTGTCGTCTGTCTGTGCAGACGCATGGTCCATTTAGTCATGTAGTCCATTTAAATACGAATCTAACGATATAGCCGTTTTCCCGGAAAACATCTAGTTCCTGAGAAAATAACTTTAAACGCAGACGGAGAGAGGACGGAGGGTTTGATTCCCCGCTGAAGAGAAGTTATTTTTTATGGTAAATTGTTATTTTTATGATAAAATGTTCAATAAAAACTAAATGTACCTACGAAAACTCAAAAAATAATAAATGGAAAACACTGAGCTAAGTAATTATGAACTCGTATAGGAAAAAGTTGTGTTTGTGTGAGATGTCTCCGATTTTTTCATCTTGAAACCGAATAATATATCTGTTTGGAACCATTAGTATGTTTTTGGTGTATGGTAAATAACTGTTATTTCTGAATGCAGAATGTTATTATCCTAATTCTATAGGTCTTATACATAATCAGTAAATATAAAGAGAAAGTATTGCGGTGGTGCAAACACACGATTCTGATGGATTTACACGTTTCGAGGTCCCATAAGTCTAAGAAAGTTGTTTTTAAAATTTGTGTCCATAGACTGTCATCTGCAGCCTAAATAGACGCGTGGAGCTTTAACTACTAAGACGATTTCAATGAAATTTGGCATACTTGTGGCTGAAACAGTGTTTTTTTTTTGTTTTGTTTTTTAAAAAAACTGTCTGTTGCCTGTGTAGACGCGTGGAGTCTAGGCCTAGACTACTACAGAACTTCTCTGTCCGACACAGTACGATACCTTGGCCTTTTCATTGACCGACGATGGCAACTGTACATCAAAACAAAACGGACTTACATCACTCAACGGTAAAAGTTACTGCTCGGTCTTCTGGATAGTAGGTATACAATTTCTCTTAACACAAGAATGCCCAAGAAATCAGAACTACTTATAAGACAGCCACTGGTCATTTTGACCGCAGCATTTCTCTGTCTAATTACATTTAATTTGTACATAGTTTAAACTTGTTTTATGCTTAATTAGCTTAATTTTCATTGAGGAGAAATTATTGAGCTGAGCGAAGCGAAGCTCTTATACTACACTTTTCATTTTTTCTGACGCATACTCCTCCTGAACGGCTGAACCGATCCACACAAAATTCCGCACGTTCATAGTGACCAACCACAAGAAGGTATAAATCTGAAATGGTCCAAATAGGTACACAGGGGTACGGGGTACAAAAATTAAAATAGTATATGCCCTTCAAGATGCATGTCGTTGGAAAGCTCTTTAAGAGTGTTATTGTTGATATGTTAACTTTTTTCATATTTTCATTTATGAGGGGTCAATCTATTGGTAAAATAGAAAAAAAAAAATAAATATGATTAAAAATGCACGCTCAGCTCAATATTGCAAGCATTGCACTCCTAGTTATATAATACTATATATATATATATATATATATATATATATATATATATATATATATATATATATATATATATATATATATATATATATATATATATATATATATATATATATATATATATATATATATATATATATATAGAAAACCATGCATACGTATAGAGACAGATATATTTCTTTCTTAGAAATACTTTGCTTGAGGGAAAAATCTTTATTCCAGTTATTTAAAGATTTCTATTCCACTATTTTATCTTTAACGCTTCAACTGATTCCTTTTTTATTCTTCTCCTATTTCATCTTTGAAAAAAAGTAAAATCGTTTGGGTAAAGCTTACCGAAACACACAGAACGGCGGAGGAAACCCTGAAACCTACCAAACAATGAAAGGATCTATAGAAGGAAAAAAAAGAACGAGATAAAGATATGTGGATTCAGAAACTCCCTGAATGTGGATTTGGATAAAAAACCTTTATGTAGGACACTAACAGCGGATTCCGTTTTACCAAGAACAACCAAGATAAAAGAAAATAGAATTATTATTATTAAATAATTCGAAAGATGAAAAATCAGTACAATAAACTCGAACAAAGTTTCAGCATATTTCATAGTGAGGTTAAATTATATCTAATTTATTAAATTTATTTTTTTAAATATTTAAGAAGTGTTCAACAGGTGATTATTTACACTTATTTTTCGATTGTCAGAAAAGTCACATTTATCATCATCAATATTTTGGAAACTACATTTTTTTCTGGAAAACCAACTAGTCCACAGGCCACCATAAGAAGTGAGTCGCTGATTGATAAAGTTTTCTTACCTTATGGAATCGCTTATTTATGCCGTGTCCACCGATGAATTGGGTATATGGCAACTGGGGACTGGGCCATTTCTTTTTTGTTGACATGCCAAAACTTGCCCTTCTGCGGAAACATTGAAAAGAGATAGATAAAGTTTTGATTTTCACAGGATCGTTTAATTAAATTATTTCAAAAACAGTGGTACACGTGGCCACCGATAAGAGTGGGCCGTTTGGGGTGGCCACCGCCCCAAACATATCGCTCTGCGGGGACGTTGAAAAGAAAACGGCCCGCTCTTATTGGTGGCCACCTTTACCACTGTTTTTGAAATAATTTAATTAAACGATCCTATGAAAATCAAAACTTTATCTATCTCTTTTCAATGTTCCCGCAGAAGGGCAAGTTTGGCATGTCAACAAAAAAGAAATGGCCCAGCCCCCAGTTGCCATATACCCAATTCATCGGTGGACACGGCATAAATAAGCGATTCCATAAGGTAAGAAAACTTTATCAATCAGCGACTCACTTTTTATGGTGGCCTGTGGACTAAACTTATATGGTTAGGTTAGTTTAAAATGGAATGCAAATTAAAAATAAAAATTGTCTGAAACAATTTCGAGAAACATTTATATTACGTTTTTCTGAGTTTTTAGGGGGTTGCGCATCCAAATTTTAAGCTATAATTAATTTCTGAATATGTGTGTCTAATTCCATCAAAAATCGATACTTTTTTATTTACTACGTAAAAGTGATAAGGATATTAAGGCGTTTACATAGAAGGAATAACATGAAGAAAATGGAGTCTAGTGACTACAATTCCATGACATTGAATATAGGAGAATAATTAAAATACAACTAATAAATAATTATGTTCATTAAAAATATATATTATAAAAGTTGAGAAATAGTATAATAATTGATAATTATTATAAAATAATATAATATTTATTCCAAAAATATAATTTAAGATAAGAGATCTCTAGGCCACTGCTTCTTCATAGTCTTGTGGGGCTACCTAGGATAAGCAGGAATCAGGGATAAGAGTTGTAAAAGAAGATTAAAATGGTGGATATGGATTCATAGAATTTTCTTTATCGTGGTACGGGTGATTTCGGAAATAATTCATATCATCATGGAGATTAAGGATAAAATCACAAAAGAGCGCATTGGTTATTTTTATAAGAATTTTGGGCCGAATACTGGAAAGGTATGGTTCTACCCCGCACTTTCAGGCCGTATAGATCCAAGCTGCCTTTAGATATAAATTATAAGTTTTAACACTAGAATGAAGGCAGCGGTCGTTTTGACCGCTTAGACCTAATTTCTTTAAATATTTCAAAAGAAAAGTAAGTTAGATTTATGCAATTTCATGACTTTACTTGTTTCAGCAAAATTTAATGATACGGATATGTTTAATATATTATTTTTATAGCAATATTATCAATTTAGCAAAAGTTAAAGAGCGCAGATAGTTCAAATTAATCTGAGGCTATCTGCAGGCTACTTTCGATAAGCTATAAAAGTTTCATACAAATCAGATAAGTACTTTTGAAGCTATAGGTGTAAATAAATGTATGTTTGTGAGCATGTGGAAGAGAAACAAATGAGCGCAGAAGGTTGAAACTGATTTGGGACCAATAAGGAGCTAATTATGACCTATAATCCAAATTTCAATAAAATTTAATGTTTTTTTTATTTTTTTATGACATGTTGGTTCACACAAAAATTGACGGACAGACCGACAGACAGACACGGAACCAAAAATGTTCCCTGATGTCTAAAACGGATTTCTGTCTTGGAATGTTGGAAATCGGAGACCTAAACATTTTTCGTTCATCAGAACGATCACAAAGCTTCCGTTATCTTTGGTAAGCTCGGAAGCAGAAAGTAAACTTTACTGGAACATTAATATAAATAAAACAAATTTGGACAGCTAATTTCAAACTAAGTTAGAAAGAGTAAAACGATTGATCTAACTTACTAGTACTTTGTACTAGCCGGTCTGGCTGGTCCACGCCTAGGCTGTCAGGTACAGATTATATAAAAGCTGGTAAAGGATTAAATAGTATAAAAGCTGGAACTTGTAAAGGACCTGGTACTTCTATTGGAGCAGGCAATTTTTATTAAAGCAGGCAATTTTTCAGGATTACCAGTACGTAAGAACCTAATTGAGCAGATTAAAACTATTTATACTTATTATTATTTTTTCTACTTAACAACATAGATTTTAGAGATATCGTTATATCCCTTCCGTAATGTGGCCTATATTAAACAAGGCGTCAAAATGATAACTAGTTTGTTAACTCTTAGTTAACAAACTAATGTAATGCAATTAGAGTAATGTCAGTCAATCTCAATTATGAAATTTAATCAACGCTAGAGCCCAAAATTACATGTTGAAATATCTACGGGTATGCTGGCAAGTGAGCATCTGTTTACTTACTCTCTCGATAGGATGCAGAGGAATATATAAGTAGGCAATAATTGAGTTGAGATGTTTACTTCCTGTTAGTGCTTTGTTGACTAATATTTGAAATATAAAGAAAAAAAGCTTTCATTTAATTTTTAACAACTTCTAATTATAATTTCGCTTGTATTTGTGGGTTATTTTAACTTAATTGGCGATGAATTCATTACAACTAACTGGTTAAAAAATTAAAGAGTAACCCAAATCAGTTGATTATCAAAATCAACATCTATTTAAACTCGTATAAATTGTTTCAAACTTCTATCATCAAATCAATTACTGATGATGGCTAAACCATAGTAAAACGGTCGACAGGAGTCGAACGCTGACCCCGTGCGCGTGCGTATTACTTATTATTACAATTGAAGTGGAAACCTTTTATAAGGCCAAAACTGGTCCAACAGCAATGCATCTATAGATGAGTATCTATTAATAATCAGTATCTGGTGTTGCCCCCGTATTTATTAGGTTCTCATCTCAGGAATAAGGTGCTGTATGCTTCTGCTAACAATTCCGGGTTTGTAGCTGAGAGAGGTAATATCAATCAAATAGGCTGTTTTCAGCTAGTGGAGGTTCTACGGTGGTGCATCAAGGGGCAACATACAATTTTTGCCAAAAAAGGGGCGAATGGCAATGCATCTTCCAGAAAGATGTCTAATACATAGATTTCACCATTCACCCTTGGGACGCTGACTAACTCAGTGCTAGCTGCATATAAAATGCCTCCCCAGATCTTGATTATATTATCACCTCCTGCATCTCATTGCTAGAGCAGGGCAATTTTTTAAGAGCTCTGATTGTCAGAAAACTGTCCTTAGCCTGACTTAAGCTCCTAGGGCGACCTTTCCCATCTCGTATACGGTCAAATGCCAAGCATAGTTAATTTGAACTGAGGGCGTTGTTCTTTTAGGAGGTCACACGTCGTTTTTTTTTTTTTTTTTTTTTTTGATTCTTTGAAGTACAGCAATTCTTTGAAGAAAAAAAGAAGCATTATATATTTTAGTAATATAGTTAGATCTATATGAGTCATACAGTCATATCTACATGTGTCACACGTTCTATAGCATGGGAGACTCACACAAAGATACGCGACCTGTGAATCATCAATCGATATGTGACCCAGCTATCTCCACTATCTTGACCCTAGGCCATATAAAAGGATCTACCTTTCAACAAGACTTCACAATTGAGTAGTCAGATTTTGACGTAATCTAGTAATAAGATCCTTATTTGTAATTTTTTTATATTCGGCATTTAGTATTTTAAAATATACTTAAAGTCTTATTTTGAGTTCGACTACTCATTTAACTATAGGAGAAATATTTTAGTACTGCTAATGGACATCTAAACTTATGATTATTCGTCTAGTAATAGGAAGTGAGATAGATATGAGCCATACTAATTGGCAGACGTTTCTATCAATATTACAAGTCATGTATTTAGATAAGCTTTGGATAACCGGAGATAAAATTAGTACAGTATTTACTGACGGAGATTAAACTTAATACGCGTTTATAGCGGAATAAAAACCAAAAAAATTATAAATTACTTTCGTCGTTCGAGTTCCATTTGTCTATAAATCAAAATATGATTTAAGAGGAATGAATCCATTAAAACGGACAGATAACATCAAATGGGCATCTAAATGGGGTTCAGAACCAAGATAAATGATTCATTGCAAAACGCATTAATTGTTACTGACTAATTACAAAACCGCTTTTTATTCTATAACCTAAACATACTAAGTATATTTAATGTAAAAAAGAGATTCAATTAATATATTACCTTCTCTGCTGATTCTGGCAGTGTGTGTGCCTTAAGAAAAAGGAAAAGAAAAGAAAAGGCTACAGAAGGATACAATTTCTTTAGACAAAGTTAAGGCCTAGAAGAATACATGAGGTTACTTCCACCATATATTTAAGTTAGAGATGACACCTCAACCAGCCATTACAATCTTTTACGTGGGATCTTTCCTTAGAGTAAAACAACTTAACCGAGATGTAAACCTTTTGAGAGCAAGTCTGATAACCAAGGTGTTACCTTAACAACAAAACTGGACCCAAAGGTAACATTTAAAAAGGTTAATCCTTAATTCTATGCTGTAGCCTGAAGGAAACTTCTTTTATAACACAGGCAACCTAAGGTTACCTTCGATAACTTTGCAGCAACATATAAGAATATTATTTGACTTCAAAAACTTAACATGGCTTTACTCAACTTTATTCCTCAATTAGACAATTTCGCTAAACCCAACATCTGTTTCCAAACTTATTAAATTTTAACTTGCATTTACTATGTTGGCCGACAGGAAGAAACTAACCCGGTAAAATTACATATATTAAGAAAACTTATTTGCCAATTTTAACTTTTAATAACCTAACGTTGGACGCTTTAGGGAAAAACCTTAACATATAACCCTTATTAAGTTTTGAAACTTTTTATTGCTTCATCCCCAACCCATACATACACTATACATATATTTACCTAATGAAATACCGACCAAGCATTTCTTGCAATTTTCCCAAAGGAATTTTAAAATTACTTCACGTTAATATAGGTATGTATATATATATATATATATATATATATATATATATATATATATATATATATATATATATATATATATATATATATATATATATATATATATATATATATATATATATATATATATATATATATTATGAGGCCATATGTGGTTTCAATGATTTTACACACACACACACACACCTTTATATATATATATATATATATATATATATATATATATATATATATATATATATATATATATATATATATATATATATATATATATATATACATATATATGTATGTATAAAATACATTTTATATGAAATTTTATACAAAAACTTTTTAAATTAAAAAGTGATTTAAAATATTTTACCATGCAATATAGATAGGATTTCCCCACCCCTGCTTTTTTCCCTTGTCATACATAAATAAAAATTATGAATAAAAAAATTAAAGCAGAACAGGAAAATGGAATTTTCAGTGTAAAAGACTATTGTTGTTGAGTATTCTTTTTTTACAAATCCGACAAGTCTGGATAAAGCAGTAATCCGTCGATGTCAATATTAAATATGTATAATTGTATTTTATTTGTTATGTATATTTAATAAGAAGAAAATAAATGTATTTTTGAATGAAATAGAATTACATTAACTGTCTAACTTTCTTGGAATATTTTATATTTCGTTTTATATACAATGTTTATGTCGTTATGTCAATAATTATGTGTTGAGTTTAAACATATTC
The DNA here is from genome assembly GCA_951217055.1 of Gerris lacustris. Classification (NCBI taxonomy): domain Eukaryota; kingdom Metazoa; phylum Arthropoda; class Insecta; order Hemiptera; family Gerridae; genus Gerris; species Gerris lacustris. Next base: position 28,815,220 of record OX578283.1, on the reverse strand, counting down.
TTATTTACTGGAGCTCACAATTATTACATTGGCGACGAGGAGAAAAGTAAAGATGCCGATAAAGAAGGGAAGACCGGGAACATCAACCAGGATGGATCAGGGTGATGATTTGGTGTCTCAGATGGGCAAGTTTGCTTTTTCGGAATTTATCGATGGGAAATGGAACTGGGATGACTATATTGACCAGTTTGAGAGGATGTGTAGGGTAAAAGGGTTAGGAGGGGACAGTGTCAGGGGGAGGAGATAATTTATTAGCTAATGTAGGACCAAAAGCATTGAGATCAATAAAAAAAAATATTTTGTTTCTGATAATATCGATGAGCGGACGTAAGAGGAATTAATGACAACGTTTAAAAAGATTTTTAAACCAGAAGTCATTATTTTCGCGGCAAGGATCGCTTTTGAGAGAACTATTACACTAGAGGGGGAATATTTTGTAAAATTTGCAGACAGGTTAAGAGAATTAAGCATTCCATGTAAAGATGGACCCAATGTTAAAGAAAGATTAAGGGATAGGTTTGCTGCAGGAATAAACTTTCCAAAAATTCGAAATCGAGATTCGACAACGATGGCCTGAGGGGGAGGATGAAACAGGGAAGGTGACGTTTCAAAAATGATTTGATTTAGTATTAACAATGGAAAGAGCGGAAGTAGATGTTAACACAAAAAAAATTAACAGTGGTAGAAGGGGAAGGTAATATTTCAAGTAAACAAGATAAAAACAAGGGCATCATTTAGAATAAATGCGGGTGGTGTGGCTATGTATATAGAAAGTGTCCAGCTAAAGATGCTGTTTGTAGGGGCTGTGGATCTAAGGGACATTTTTCGAGGGTTTGTTGTTGTTTTTTGTTGGGGGAAGGCAAAAGAGAAGGGTGTCGTTACGCCAGTGACTGCTGATACAAAATACATTGCAAAAAGGGGAAAGGAAGAAGAATATGATATAATAGAATATAATATGATAATTTCGGTACTTTTTTACTTGGTTACCCACCCTAATGTGGGTAACCAAGTAAATTAGGTCGGATGTGGCAAGAATTTACTTGGTTTCCCACCGTTTGTTCACATTATTGTGTTAGACTTTTAATTAATAAATAAATAAATTTAAAATAATAAATTTAAAAATTAATTGAAATCTTAACTGGAGAATGTTCAAATATTCCTTTGGGCAAAGGAATATCACACTTCTGTAAATAAAAATAACAATATCCGTTAGTCTAACTAGCTATTAAGGCAAAGGAACCTTCAATCCAATAAATTTTGAGGAAAAGAATAGTTCACTTGGATTTAATAATAAATAAATACATACAATTGGGTGGGTAACCAAGTAAAAGAGTGCCACTCTTTCATGCAATCAATTCGCAAAATCGGGAAACATTCAGCTCGGGCTTCTATTATTGATGTGTTAGACATCATGTTATCTGCGGGCTACTTTAAACAAACCATTAAAATTTCACAAAAATCAGATGAGTACTTTTGAAGATATAGATGTAAATAAATGTATGTCTGTGCGAATGTGGAAGAGAAATAAATAGGTGCAGAAGATTGAAATGTATATGGGATCAGCAATGTTATAACCTGGCTAATTATGACCTACCATCAAAATTTCAATAAAATTGGACGAATAGCTTTTAAGATATGTTGGTTCGCAAAAATTAAAGGACAGGCGGACACGGGACCCAAACTGTACCCTGATGTTTAACAGATTTCTGTCTCGGAATTTTTGAAATCGGAGACATAAAAATTGTTCGTTCTTCAGAACTGTCACATACCTTCCGATTCCTTTGGTAAGCTCGGAAGCAAAACGGCAAAACGTGATCCATACTGCAAAAGCAAACGTGGATTTGGAGCACTTACGAATTTCAAATTTTTATCTAGAAGAGAATTCTTCTCTAAGAATATTAAATACCTATTGCAAAACAAAAGAATCATTCGCTCATTCGCTGGGTAATTACATGGGACATTTAACATCAAATGTTTTTTGAACGCTTTTTGAGTTTTTAGATTTAAATTTACTATTAATATGTAATATGAATCAGTTTTTTCACAAAATGATAAACCGATTTATTTATATTGCCTCTGTTTTCCCACTACATGTCGACGAACACTAGTCCGACCTGAGTCAGCAAGAGGGGATTGCCGCATAGACAAGAGGACCCACGTAGCGTTCTACACACAATCCTGGTCCAAAACAAAAATTTGCTACTGAAATCCACAACCATCATTTTCCCGTTTAAGCCAGTCTAGTGTGCATATTTTAATTTAATTAATTTAATTCCATCGGCAAAAGTTTGAGTTGACTCGGGCCTCATTTAATTTAATGTGCTTAACACATAGGCCGAGCCGGCATTCGGGTCTATTATTGAACGCATCCCAATTTATTTTGATGCATAATTTCCATCGACAAAATAGACAATTATAGTGTTTAATAAATTTAATTCCATCGGCAAAATCCGGGCCCAGCCGACAGTCGGGCCGGTATAGTGTTTAATAAATTTAATTCCATCGGCAAAATCCGGGCCTAGCCGACAGTCGGGCCGGTATAGTGTTTAATAAATTCAATTCCATCGGCAAAATCCGGGCCCAGCCGACAATCGGGCCGGTATAGTGTTGAATGAATTTAATTCTATCGGCAAATCCGGGCCGAGCTTATTTGGAGTGATTAAGTGTATACACACCATAAGATAATACTTAATTAATTCCTTTTATTGGAAAATATACACAGCCATTTTGAATGCATCTGTCATTACTGTGGTTTTTTGGTTTTAAGTGTATGGCGGGTCTTAGGTATGTAATCATTTCGGGGGGGGGGGGGGGGGGGGCAGGGCCCATTGGGCCCCCCCCTGTGTACGCCACTGGAAAACCTTTTTGTAACTGAAACTGAACTAATGCCCATTGTTGGTCCTATAAGTTTTATCCTTCTATGCCCCTTCCTCTCTCTTCTGCTAGAGCACAAACTTTTTTTATTTACATCTATATCTTTAAAAGGGCATTTCTTTAGATTGTTGCTCCCCTATGTATTTTTTATAAGGGGAGTAACAATCTAAAGAAGTGCCTTAAAAGAACTCATCTGATTTTATATATCTTCAAATTATATTATGTCCTCTAACGACTACCCATTTATGTAAATAATATATGTATCTATATAAATAAACAAAACATATTGTAAAAGAATTTTAAAATTATGGGAGGGGGGAATGTATTGGTTGTTGTCTTTTGATTTCTTAAGCTCATTATTCTTTGTGTAATAGGACGCGAGGAGGCTATGTGGCCCACTAATCGGCAGACTATTTTAAATATTTTTTTCTTATCAATGACAATATATATATATATATATATATATATATATATATATATATATATATATATATATATATATATACTCTCCCCTTGTTCTCTCTTTTTAACTTCTGTTCCCAATTCCTACCTTTTATGTTTCTCTTCCCCATCTTTATGCTATAATCTCTCCATTCTCTGTTCTTCACGCTCACCCTGAAGATGGCAACATAATATAGTTGCCGAAACGTCGGCTTAGTGAAAGTTTTGGAGTTGATTTTTTATTTACCTGACCGAACCCCCAAGTTGAGTGAAGGCGCCTTAAATATACATCTACGGTCAAGCTGAGTGGTGTGGGTGCTTTTATATATATATATATATTATATATATATATATTAGGGTGGCCCTTAGCTATAGGGGTGAAAAAAAAATGTCAAAAATTTTGAGCTCCCAACCCCTAATTTTGTTCGAATACATGAAAAACATATTCCATAAAAATTTTAGACCGATTGGAGGCGATTAACCCGTGCCGCCGGGCCTTTAAAGTTTTATAATGGTCAAAATTGCCAATTTTGGTTACATCACTATACTTTTTTAACATTAGGGTGTGGTAAAATAACATATAAAGGTAAATACATACATGTTTTGTAAACTAGACATATTAAACTTATTATCCTGACCTAGAACAAACCTATTATTGGCTTGGTTCGAAATTTAATGATTGACATACATAACTTTTTTCTTTTTTTTCGTATTTTCTAAACAAAATGGTGTACTTATTTAATTTTTTTTTTTTTTTATTATTTCAATAATATATTGTGTATTCTAATTGAAAATACAAATAGTTATTAATAACTTCTAATTATTAGCAATCTATTACTTGGCATACAAAATCACCCTATCTTGCAGTAGGTGAGAGTTAATATTGGCATTAGTAAATAAACTAATTTAATTTTATGGTAATTCCTGTTCATCTGCATAGTGTTTATTGCATAAGTAGTTGTAGTATCAGCTCATTTTATTTATGAGATGATGTGCTTTTTTTTATCATGATGATTAAATTGAAATTAAAAATTTAGGAATATTAAATAAAAATAATTTTACTATTCAATATAATATATATTTTATTTGAATTTTATAATTACTACTTTTATCAAAATAATAAAATTAAGTATGTATATATCGTATTACTAAATTATAAAATTAAAAACATTAAATATTAAAATTAGTCCTTAATTGTATTTCTCTAATAAAGTGCTTTTTGAACTGCTGGGATATTGTTGTCGATAATCTTTTACAACTTGTAGAATAAATTGTTTTTCGTCATCATTTCTTGTTAAAATGTTGTTGTATTCCTGAATCAACTGAATGCCTCTCTGCAACATCGTTGACAACCTCAACTTTCCTCATAATATTTAATCCTTCTAAATATTCTTTATTTGGACACCACGTTGTGGGAGGAGTTTGTAAGAAATCCTTCTTAATGTTGAAGCGACTAAACAGTTTTAATGAAGCAGGTGTTATGAAATGTGAGAGATCTTTAAGAAGGATGTTTGATGCTTCTCTAGGTCTTAGAAAAAATGTATTTTCTCTTTCTTGCTCTTCTTCAATAATTTCATGTAGTCTTTCAACCATTTTAACTTTCGTTTCAATTGTAACTCTTTCGTCAAAAAAACCAAATGCTGCCGTTTCTGGAGCTAAATACCACAAATGGTTGGAAAATTTCTTGATCGCAGCGTTACTAATACTTGAATTTATTTCCACATAATTAACTAATTTTTTAATGAAGTTCAGATCTGATAATGGAGCCTTAATGGCATTTGTAGCTTCATACCAAGCAGGTAAATAGATTCTTACAAGAAACATATACATATGTTTTAGAGAAGACCTCTCTTTGTCCGATAATCGAAACTCATCTCTAAATTAAAAAATTTTAATGCAGTAGATAGCTTTGGCCATCCATCTTGCATGGCTTATAGCGCCTGGTTTCCTAAAAGATATTCCACGAGGTGGAGTTTCTCCAAGAAAAATTACTGCAAGTTCCAAAAGTTCCCTATAATCTTCTCTGAACTGCTTTTCTTGTAACTTATTGAAGAAAAAATCGATAAGCTCATTTTTTAACACCTCTGAAATGGCCTTGTTTACATCATTGTCTTCAATACCAGAAGATTTTTTTTTTGTGTTGATATCACTCCACTTATTTTTAAATCTAGAAAAGATTGGAACTTCAGGACCAGAAGTAGGTCCCATTAGCTCATCAAACACTCCTTTTAGTACCACCTCAAAAATGTGATGCCTACAAGGAAGATATAGCAATTCTTTTTCCAAAATGGTTTCAATATTTCTGCAAGCACCATTAATTCTTCCCGTATTTGACGCAGTTGTGTCAAAACACATTGCCTGGGCTGAGTCCAAAAGACCCCATTCTTCTAAACTTCTGAACACTGCATTTGCTTGCTCTAGACCACTTGCTTGATTTATACTTGGAGCACCTATCAGCTGTTCCTTCCCATCAAAAGTCAAAAAAATTGCCAATCTCTCAATTTTGTCATCGCCACTAATAGCAGGTAGAAGTTTTCCGTCCCAATGAACGACAACTACTTGGTTTTCGTCTATATTGAAGTTCTTTAACATTTCTTTATATCTCAGGGTTCTAAACTGAGAGCGCTTTCGACTAATAGAATTTCTATTGACTACTAAATTCTTTGTTTCATGCCCCAACGCCTCTGCAGTAGCCATTAAAATGTGTACTGAATCTCGATCACTAATTTTACATCTGTCTAATGCTGCTGCTAAGCGATCATTAAAAAAGTCATGGGTACCTCTTAGACCTGATGTTGTAGGGAGTGTTCCATCAGCAGCAACTGCGTCGAGAATTCCTTCACTTTCTCCTGTACTGCTACTGCTACTGCTACTAGTACTCGGTAACAACTCAGCCACCAGACTCGATTGTTCCAAGCAACGGGTTTTCCTGGCTACCTCTTCTTGTTTACGATCTACATAACGCTTTTCTGCCCGGTGTAAGTTATTATCGACACCCAGCATTATACCAGGTCTCCCTTTCATTCGCTGCATTCGTAAAAATTCAATATCTTCCTGGATTCGCATTTGCTCTTCGGCATCCTTATGAGCAATGTCAAATAAATCGTCTAACTTCTCAGTAAAAGCGGATCGACTATTTTTAGCTGATTCTGATGTCTTATTAGCACTTTTTTGAAGTCCTCTCCACTCATCGTGTAATTTGATAAGCATTTCACTGCTATGATCGCTCCTTTTCATCGGTATCCTAGCTTTTTCCCAAAAAACACTAACCTCTTTTATCACTAAAGCAGCACTAATTTTCACATCTAACTTAATAGTCCTAAGATTATAAAAAAAAACACTCAAGACTTGTCTGTTTGAGGGAAGTTTGCATCCTGTAATCTGATGGGACACAGTACCAATCAAAAAGGGTTGATTTGAGCGAAGACTAACTTTCTCACTAGACATTGTTATTATAAGCACTAAGCACAAATAAAAAAAAGCACTAATGATCACTATTTGATGTCTAAACCAAGACTAAGACGGTCTCTAGGTATAACTGTTCTTCAAGCTAAAATGAGTCACTCATTGCAATCCAACTGTTTAATACAAAATCTTAGGGGGTTTTCCTTGACTCATTCTTAATACTTTAATCCTTAAGTATGTGTCTAGATAAAACTTTTACCTGAAGGTATCTAAGTTAATGTGACTTTTTTTATCTTTTCAACTTATTAAGGTTCCCTTAACCCTTCAAATCCCTTCATACAAATCCAGTGAGTAATGATACTACTGATGGTGTTTTATATGTCAAGCAATAGATGACTAATAATTGGAAGTTATTAATAAATATTTGTCTTTTAAATTAGATTACATAATATACAATAACATAATATATTATTGAAATAAAAAAAATATATAAAAAATAAAGTTGTTTTTTTTTAACACACTATTTTAATAAGAAAATACGAAAAAAAATGAAAAAAGTTATGTATGTCAATCATTAAATTTCGAACCAAGCCAATAATAGGTTTGTTCTAGGTCAGGATAATAAGTTTAATATGTCTAGTTTACAAAACATGTATGTACTTACCTTTATATGTTATTTTACCACATCCTAATGTTAAAAAAGTATAGTGATGTAACCAAAATTGGCAATTTTGACCATTATAAAACTTAAAAGGCCCGGCGGCACGGGTTAATCGCCTCCAATCGGTCTAAAATTTTTATGGAATATGTTTTTCATGTATTCGAACAAAATTAGGGGTTGGGAGCAAAGAAAAAAAAAGTTAATAATTAAGGGCCACCCTAATATATATATATATATATATATATATATATATATATATATATATATATATATATATATATATATATATATATATTAATGTATATAAAACTAGCTAGATACTATTGCTTTGCTACGGAGAGTTTTTAATATTTAAAGTTGTTTTTTTTCAGATTCAATAAGAACCATTCAATTTGTTAAGCTAATAGCAAGAATATATAAATAATATCATTTTTAACTAAAAAATTAACTTTTTATTAACATGAATAATAATTAAGTGCATAAGGGGACTTAGTATTAAATACTTAAAACGCTGCCATCTTGAACAAAATAGCCAATGTGAAAATCATATTAACGGAAATATTTATGTCATAAAAGGAAAATAACACGAAATCTTTCATAGTTAGCAACATCGAAGGTTAAAAGCCGGATTTGTAGAATTAAATTTCTTTTTATGAGAAAACGGCTTTCATTCTTACCTTACTGGGACTTAGTACCAAAATAATATACTGACTACTATTATCATATTATTTAAATGAGAAGCGTTAGTAAACATTATCTATCATCTTGTTAATGCTAAGGATAACTAGTAACAGTATTCACAAATGAGGAATTGTATTGGACTCAAGAGGAATTGAACCCAGCTCTGCGGTAACCGATCCAAGTTGTAACCACGCCCACTGCTGTTTAATTTTATCGGTAGGAGAGCTAACTGCAAGACCCCCTGTTTTGCTCTAAGGTAAATATGGGAAAACTAGTTCAAACAACTGCTCATTGTAATTAAATGATAAAATTTGATCAAGTCAAGGTAGAAAGTCACTATCAGCAATGATATTCCTGAGAACATGATTCTTGGAACTCATTGTGTTGAATGAAAATTAACTTTTGAGTCCGATACAAACATAGAGGTGATAAATTAGTTTTCCTTAAACAATATTAATTAGTATTGGAATTTCACACATATTGCTTTTGTTTATTCCTTTCTTATTACATATTTCGAAAGGTTGATGCAGGAAATTTCATCCAATTAGAACTCTAGTGGTTTGGGATGTGGGGAACTCTGGTTTCTTCGTCCTCTGGATTAAAACCACACCCGAACTTGAAAATTATATTAATATGTTCGCTCTAATTATTTCAATTCAAACGAATCACAATAGATACATTTAAGTAATGTTAATTTAAAGAACGCGTTTAACTAAAAGCCACCAAGAGTATAATTTCAATTAATATTACTTCATTAAAACGCTTTAGAATCGTTAAAATACATTTGATTTTGCAAATTAGATTACCTAAATACGAATTATTATTCTGTTTGGAGAAAAATTCTACAAATAATCGTAATTACTCCAGATACATTAACAATTGATATTAAAAATGTTGCATATTAAACTATAATTTATTTTCTTCCCTATCAAAATTGTTGTAATTATCTTTACAACTGTTTACAGTGCTTATGAACAAACACAGAAAATAACATTAAGAAACTATAATGTATAATACAGACCGGTTGTGAAGTAGACAGTCTACCACACTATCTTATGGACCTCAATTTACAGTTAGTTGGTAATTATCAGTGAACTGATGGCAAAAATTTAGCATTTTGAGTAGTTATAATCGCTCCATAAAATTACAGTTGAACCGAACTAATTTTACCTAAAACAATTTTCCAGTTTTTGGGTAAAATTTCAGGTGTAAAGGTCAGGTCAAGTGAATAAGAAAAAACTTTGGAAACAAACTTGTTTACAATGTTTACTAGAAAACCTAGTTGTTGGAGGGAATCCTGCCACTGAATCCGCCGATACATAGGAGATTTACTTAAATACTTACCTATACCGTAGAAATTCTAAGGCACTACAGGCCGGGGAGGCCCTTAGCCTCTTGAGTTAATGCCTTCCATAGATCTCTATCTTGTGCCATCTATCTCCAACCTTGAGCTCATAGAATACTAAAATACTCAGGTACTTTTGCACTTGGTCTTTCAATAATTATTTTTCTGACTACGTTTTCCTTCCACATACTTTCGACTGCTCTTCCATAATCCATTCTTTCGATATGCCCAGCTCATCTTATCCTTCCTAACTTATCTCACTATATCTTGGTGCTCAAAAATCTCTAAGTTGCTTCTGATTTTCCAGGTATTGTCCTCAAGCACAGAACTATAAATCTTTCGTATTGTTCTTCCATAGAAGACTTTGAGTTTCCTACAGTCTCTCAGATGACAGAGTCCAGGTCTCTGTTCCAAAGCATACTAATGGCCAAACAAGTGTTTTATATACATAAAAGATTGGTCATGTTTCCGAACAGAAGTCAACCGTTTTCGAATAATAAATATAAGATATCCGTCGGTTTTGTAATCCAAAAATATGTTTGATGAAAGTGGTTACGTTGTCCCGAGTCACCCATCACTGCGGTAGAAGTAAGTCATCTGAGGGGTCCTAGCTCCCCCCCCCCCCTCCCCCGTGAGCTTTTGAGTATATAGATTAAGATTATATGTCTAGCAACCGATCGCTTCCTTACATTTCAAGATAATCCAAGAAATATAAATAAATAAAATTATTTTAACTTGATTAACTACAGCGAATTAAACAATACTAGGTCGCTAATAAAACTTTAAAAAAACTTGAATTTTCACAAATATAAAAGTTTTTAATCTTTAATCCCTTTTCTTCCGAAAACTCCTTCCTTGGAAGTTTTGGCTTAAAGTAAAAAGATAAAGTCTGATATTTACTTTTCATAAGACGATGCTATAGAATAGGTTAGGAGGGAACTGCTGAAGAATATGGAATTATACTTGGGAAAAGGATGAAACTTTTGCAACACTCTTGGAGCAAACTGACCGGATTGCTGAAACTTTAGCCACTAGATTTATTAACTTTTCTAAACGGATAATCTCAGACGATACTAAATGATAAAAGCTCCTTTTCTAGAATATTCTCTTGGGCTTTTTCTTGCCAGTTTTTCTTTAATTATCAAAAAGTTGGCGAGGCAAAGTTTGTATTAAGAGAACAACATTGAGTATTTATCAGTGATAAATTTTAATCAAAAATCTTCATTATACATGCATTTATAAATTATAATAAAGGAATAAATTATTTTGAAAGTGCATACTGCTTCCCACATAATTTCTGCTATAATATTCAGTGTATTAAGCCTTCTGTCAGCCATATATCATCATTTTGAACAAAACTAATAGGATTAAATAAGTTATTTTTAGCAATGATTTACTGTTAAACAAATGCTCTTTAGTTGGTAGTATAAAAGTCTCCACAACGAAGACTGTAAGCCCAATTCAAAAGTATATGTTAGTCAACTTTAGTTCACAATGAACTTGGTCCTAATCAATGTCTTGATTTTTTGCCTTTCTAACGATAATTGGCTTGGATGATGACCTTAGCGTGGCTGAACGTTCACTGTAAGGATGGTTGTAACATTAAACCAGAGAGAAGTTAATGTTTTATTGAATCTCCTTAACTCTAAATAAAGACTAGATCCTAAACTTCTAGTTTTTACCTTTTCCTTGAAATTCGTGAATTTTATAGAAAGTATCGATAATTCAGCTCGTTATGCTTTCAATATAAAGAATAGGGAATAAGAAACATGATTTTTAGTTCACTCATTGTTCTCTTTATTCTATAAATTAAATAAAAGAAAACATGGCACTATAGTTAATATTCTTAAATTAGGATTTTGTGGAGACCAATTTAAAAATTAATTTTTCTGATACAGTCTAAATAGCTAAAAAGATCTTCGTGTAGAGTCAGAGAAAGAATAATTTAAAAAGACACTTTTAATATTATTTTATCTACGACTTGCATTGTAAGTGGACTTTACATTGCTAATAACGGGGCGGGAAGTGTTACTTCCCTCCCATGGGAGTGAAAAAACAATCATACCAACTTAAAAGGTATTTTTTAAGTATTATGTTGGTAGTAAAGTTTTTTCAGCTGTTTAGCTAATTTTTGGGGAAGCTTACTTTAGGTTATCGTTATCATACAAAGTCTTTAAATTAAAAACAAACTATTGAAAGTGTTTGTTATAAAACGTGCATATTTATTATAAAAATTGTTATTTTAATAAATCAAGTAACTAAATATCAGTATACCTAAAAACATAATAGCTATTAGCCATGGTGCACTAGTCGTAGATAAAATTTAATACGCAACATGGATCGAAGTATTTCTGCTCTAAGGATTATCTCCCTCGGCTATGCCTCGGGAGCTAATACTACAGTCATCTCCCTCGGCCATAAGGCCTCGGGAGCTAATGAAGTTTTCTCCTTCGGCGGTGCCTCAGGAGAAAACTTAACCTCGAACAGGAAAACATACTTCTCCCCCTTGTTGCGTAAATAACTATTAAGTTTTAAAAAACCGGATATATGTTATAATGTTAGCTGAATACCATATATTTGATGGTAGACAACATCGCAGCCTCCCTGGCTCAAAGGAATGTCCCTACAACGTATCTGCACCAAGTCTACGGACAGGAGAGGGTGGAAAACGTTTTGGTCTACCTCAACACTGCAGTGGTAGAAGATAATCCGACTAAGTAAGCATTTACATGAACACCGATGATAGCGCTTATCGATTTCAAAACATTGGAGGTCAATGCAAGTATTAAAGTTGCGCAATAATGCAAGTAAAGCACTCTACATTATGCAATTTAAGATGGTTTAACAAGCTTATAATTCGTGCAATAATCTGACCAAAGTATTTTATCCATGCAGTAATTTTATTAAGCTTAAAATTGTAAAATACTAGTATATTACAGAATCAATAAATTTCGAAAACGACTTCATTATTGAGCGATATCATATGCCTTTGTGAATTTTTTTTTTTATAAATGATTGCTTTTGAATAAAATAACTTAGTGATGAAAATATGCAGTTTCTACAATCGAATGCCAATTTTTATCCATGTCATTTTTTAGATGAATAAGACAGGAGAGACAGAACACGTATTTGCCAAACCCAGTCAGTATTCGAGCCTGGCTGAGTTCGATGAGCTCGATTCAAATATTTATTTATACCCGGTTACCAAGCTGTTCCTTCCTCCAGGAGCATTGCAACCTGCAATTGATCTCATTAAATATAAAATTCATCGATTGACAGGGAATTGAATTTCCGTCTTATCTTTCCTATCCAATTTAAAACGTCAGAATGTCACGGACACTTAGTAACTTTAAATATTAAAAGAATATTTCATCGTCATATCCTTTGAATGACGGATAGAGCGAAAGAAAATATCTTCTATTCTCGAAGTTCTTCTATAGTAAGATTTCCAACTTTCATATTCTCAAGATTCCACGATTTCATATATTTATTTTTAAGAATATATAGTTATAAAAAATCGAAGGGTTTTATTTTCAGTTTTAATTAATTGCCTTGTCTTATTTACAATATTTCCCTAAGAAACCAATTTTTAATTTACACTGACAGCTGATAATTAATAAAAATACATATTTTATACAACACTGTGGGGGGTCGGCGTAGCCGAGTGGTTAGCGCACTCGCCTGAAACCTAGTCTAAACACCCGATGGTTCGAATCCCAGAGAAGTAAGACACGTCACACACTGATGATCTCAAGGAAGTATTATAGGCTAATTCCCAAATGCTGTTGATTAGAACGTACAAAACGTTCGAAATCTCAAGTAAAGACTTCCTCTTGAAGGTTGAGAGAGCAAAATTTCATCAAGATCGGAATAAAACTGTAGATTTGTATAAAAAACAGACACTCGTCTATATATTATATGGATAGAATATTCTGGAACTTATAATTGTAAATAAAAATTAATCCATTTAACGATATGAATGATAACTGAAGCAAGTAAGTTCTGTTACCATTTGGCTCTGAAGGGCTACACGAGCGTTCAAGCAAAAGTAGGGTTTCTAGCTCAATGGACATCTCCAGAGATTTGTGACTCCTCATTTATTTGTCATAATATTATAAATTCTCGACCTAAGAGTTGTTACGAGTTTATGTCAACTCGTAAGAGTTATTTATTTAATTTAATTGTAAAGTTTTATTTAAGGTATTGTTATTCTTTTGTTATTTTTATTATCGTAATGTATAAGTAATTATGAATAGAGCTAGAGATAAGAATAGGATAGCAAGAGCCAGCTTAGGGATGTTATCTTTTGGTTGACCCCTGCCCCAAAACAGTTGCCAGGTTCAACCTATATAGAAGGTCTGCTGGCCAATGTTGTAGTTCAAGGTTCGACCTGATTAAGATACTCTCCTTCAGTTGATCTCTGCGCGTCTACGAGGCAAGTCAGCCTGATGAGAGTTGAACCAGTGTAGCGACGCCAGGTCGGATCTAGGTCCGAGTCACAAATAGTGCCGCACCTTGTCAGAAAGAGGCAACTATTCTGCGATAGGCCAGGATCTGTATTGTGACTCGGGACCAGCTAGTGGGAACTAGATACCGGATACAGTGCGCCAGGAGTCTTCCAGGACCCCGCAGTGCCAGTGTGGAGAAAGGACCCCCAGAGGAAGAAAGACCCCGCCGCACGGCCCACTACAGCACACACTACTCTAGACACCGCTCGTAGACGTCTGCAACCTCCGCAGCCAACTCTAGGTTTTTGGGAGAAATTATATAATAGGGGATCTCCGTCTTAGGGCCTATGAAATGAATGTTTAGTTTTAGTTTATAAGAATAGGAATTTTTATACCCCATATCCGATTGCCCATTCCTGATTTATTTATTCAACTTATCTATTTATTAATATTTTACCATTTTGGTAGTATTCATACTACGGAAAGATTAAATTTTAATTTAAATCAAATTATAATTATTATTAACTACGGGAAACAGACAGAGAAAAATACACTACAGCGCCGGGATTTGAACCACGGGTCTCTATATTTTCACTATACTGGAAATGTAGAGGCCCGTGGTTCAAATCCCGGCGCTGGAGTGTATTTTTCTCTGTCTGTTTCCCGTAGTTATTAATAATTATAATTTGATTTATCTATTTATTTAATTTATTCATTTAACTTATTTATTTAATTTATTTACCTGAACAATTCCCACTAACCCCATAACACTCTCCGATAAGTTTTAAATAACCCATACCCGCTAACCATATCTCTATTAGTTTGTCATAGATTTGTAGATCTGTAATTATATCATATTGTTTAAGTAGCGCCACCCTTCATTTATTTAATTGTATTATACTCATTATATTATACCTACTATGTTCTGAAAATATATTCAATTGTAAATTTAAGCTTTAATGTTTTATTCTATCTTATTATTAACCAGGACCCCTTGCCTTAAAATCAATTCACCCACCCCGACTGAGCTGGGCAATATTTAAAACTGTAACAGAGTTAACAATGAGATAGACTTGTAGTTCCTCTTTTAGCCAGAAGTCAGAGGAACTGAGTTTGAAATATTTAGATCAAGACAATAGTCTATTCTTTTCGCGCAATTTAGTCCTGGAGTGAGCAAAGGTCTTTCCTCACTGCCATAGTCAAAGGTTTGAAAACTGAGGACCAATTATTTTAAGCGATACAATTTATTTAAGGATATTTTTAATTTGAACTCGGTTGGCCCGAGACAACTTGAATAAAGTTCTTCATATTATTGTTTTATAAATATTGTGGGACTCCCAACTCTGCAGTATCTACTCCCTATAGCATATTGTGATCCCATGTCAAATTTTGAGCAATATTATCTCCAAAAGAATAAATTTATACCAGCAATAGATTTTTATTATGGTTTCATTCTTATTTATATACTTTTTTTATTATCCAAATAATTGGAATTATTTTTAAAATATTTTTTTGAATCGATTTTTCATAGCTTTCTTTAAGGGGCCTAACTTCATTTTATTTCTACCAATCTAATTTTCTAAAAAAACATTAATACTTCGCCTCTAACTTTAATACGCCCCTCTTCGGGTAAGAGTTTATATATTAGATAGTAAAAAATAATAAAGATATTCGCAGCCTTACTGTAGAGAAAAGCTTTCTCTACAATTGCAAGTTTCAAAGCAATAGTGATAGTAATACAATGAGGAAAGCCTGTTTTATACTCGAGTAATAAAAACAAAAATTACTCTTTTATCGATTGTTTTCCATGCCCTATTTCCAGTCTAAATTTAAAGTTTCAAACCTCGATTGCAGAACTACAATGGGATATGTCTTACTTTTTAAATAAATAGTTTATCGATGGGCCTACAAAATCATCACATTCGTAAAGTCTATAAAAAAAGTTTTACTTTTAAAACAAATATCTTAGAATCAGAATAAGAGAAAAGTTTTTGAAGTGTTTTTAAGGTACTTTTGATTTGTTCATTCATATATTGGATAAGTGTTTCACTGTAACGAATTACTTCCTTAGTCTAAATAGAATTTAAATAGCATTACTAATGCTTATTTAATAACATTTTTAATGCTTTGACTATTGCATTAAAAATAAAATTTCATTCTATGATACAATTTGCCTGCCTGAAATAAAAGCTCAACTAGTTTATATATCACCATGTTTCTTGTTATGATTTATCCTTATAGTTTAGATATATAGGAGCGTCTATGGTTGTCTTTTTAATGGAAAAAAATAAACTGTTCATTTCCGTAAATTGAAAACTTACGTACAAAAGCAGCTTTTAGCCTTCATAAGGTCATTTCATCCACATTTGGACACAGTAGATGACCTTATGAAGGCTGAACGCTGCTTTGTTAAATAAAAAAAATCGGTCCGAGACAACTCAGACGAACTTTCTCGTATATGAGTTCATAATTTCTTAGCCCAGTGTATTTAATTTATTACTTTTCGTGTTTTCGTTGGTATATTTAATTATTAGTTAAATTTATTGAACATTTCATCAAAATTTATCATAAAAATAACTCCTCGGTGGGTAATCGAAACCGGCCTCTCTCAGGAAATAAAATATTCCCAGGAAAACGGATTAAATCGGTAGATTCGTATTTAAATGGACCACATTTTAGAATTTTTTAATCATAATCGTCGCAACCGTTTTTGAGAATTTTTTTTTTTCAAGTTATTTCAGAGATTTCGGGGGGTAGCGCTCTCACATTTGAAGCTAAAATTATTTTCTCGATTTCGCATTGGGGTATGATTTTATGAACATGAACCCCCAATTTCGTCAAAATCAGCCCTGAGGTTTAGGCTCCACGCGTAGCACAGATGACCGACAGACGACTGGCAGATGACAGACAGACTTTTTTTCAAAAAACACTTGTTTGCTCTCTAGTCCGTCAGTCTCAAAATCGAATTTTTGCGCCACCACAATACTTTCTCTTTATAGGCGAAAATAAAAAATAACTTTACTGATGGAGAGTCAGTTTATGTTACTCCCTTATAGTTTAGTGTAATTCCATTCCAGTGTAATCCAACATCGAAAAGTCAGAATACTTCGCATCGTATAATTTAGCAAGTTTAGTATGATAATTTAATTTTTACTCACTCAAATCCTTATTAGAAATTTCATTAATTTAATTTTAATCATACATTTACGACACGATCAAATTTATTTTTTTATTTTTAATATAAGTTTGCATTTTTTACTTCCCTTCTGAATAAGAAAAGAACACTGAGGTTTATTTTAACAACTTTTCCTAAAAGGCGTCCGGTAGTTAGAATTTCAAGAATGGATGAAAGCAATCTTTAAAAAAGAGAAAAGTTTGCACACACTTTTAAGCACTTTAAAAAATAACAGAAGCACACAATAAAAAGAGGCAAAACCGTTAAAATATACTTCAAGGAGAGGTAGAAGTTTGTAAGGAACAAGTTTGTGACACGCGATGACACATCGCTTCCCAGCTCTCCTCATAACGCATTCAGAAGTATAAGATGTAAATAAAAGAAAACCACAGTCGTAGAGAAGCGGGGAAAAATCCTTCCTTTATATAAAAGATAAGATAAGAAGCAACTCTCAGAGGGTAGAAAAATTGTGTTGAAGTAACGCAAACAAAAAATAAATAAAGTTGAGGAAATGAAGTAGACATAAAAAATGTACAACACAAGAGAAAAAAATGAAAAGATAAAATAAAAATAATAATGAAAAGAGAAAAAGAGAATAAAGGAGGTTGTGGGCTAGAAAAGATTGAGGCAAGTAGGCTCGTGGAAACTCATTTATATTAAGAGATGAAGTGGGAGGTTGAAGGCACCCATGAGGCAGGATGGAGTGTGCCTCACTTGGACCAGCCTCAACTTTGAGCAATTTAACCGAGACCGCACCAGACCTCTACTTCGCCCCACTTCTAATATACAAACAGATCCACCCTTCCCTGTTTATTTCCCTACTTAGCGCTCCCCTCTTATAATGTTCTTTGTTACCGGGGGAAACCCCTCTCTTACTTTGAACCAATTTCCGACGCCTTTAGGAGTAAAATCTCTTGCCTCTCTCCTGTTATATTTGGCTAGGAGGAACAAACGCAACAAATTTTCGAAAACCCCCTCAGGCTCCCGCTCTTACCGCACTTAATTAAGTGAAATATAAAGTATGCAAAAGGGGGAAGACGCTGTGAGAAATCTCTCTTTCAAACAAGCCTACTAAATAGTATTTCCTCCAGCTAATAAGCCTATAGTCGTTCTAATATAACTGCCGAATTTGAACTTTTAGATGTTGATCTTAGAAGGTATAAATGTCTGGCATTTTGCTTACTTAATTCATGTTTCTGTTAAGGTAAACACATCTTATTTACACAGAGTTAATTATCGGAGCAAAACATCTAACATCTGTTTAAATTAATCTACTTTTAAGGCAGAAATATGTACCACTAACAAAAAAAGAATAACTAAGAAATCGTATGTCTTTACAAAATAAAACGTAAGGTGGTCATTAACTTTTTCTTATATTTTTACGATTTCATCTCACATTTTAATACATTGATCAAATAAATAAACAGGCCAAGTGTGTGCTAGTCAGCACACAGCGAGGGTCCGTAGGCCACACTATAAAGTGTTTAACTGTAAAGTGTATATTATAATATAAACAGTGTTTTTTTTAAAATGCTAAAAAGCTTACTTTGAACCATTCTAAGGGTCTGATATTATCAAAACTCACTCTGATAAAGTATTATTTTGCCACTGAACCGGACTACAACCATATAAATACATCGAAAAGACCATAATTATAAAAAAACGTATTTTGTCAATAAAAAATAAAATAATATTTTTTCGAAATTTCCAAAAAGTGGTATCTTTACTTTTGGTCGAAGAATGTTCAGGAATTTTTTCAGATTTTTTGCACTTCACATAAGCGAGATAGAGGGGGGGGGGGCACATTTCACACCCACTTCAAACTTGCCTACGCTCGCCCTATCAAAGTTATATCTAAATAATTATATATTTTTGTAATCAGCTCGACGTACCCTTTCATATGATACCCCTCACGGTGTCGAAAAAAAAAAAAAAAATTTTAACCCTTAAGTTTTATTACCCTAATTTTTTTGAAAAATATTTTTTTTAAGTCGCTATATTTTTAAAATATGTGGGCAGGTACAAGACACATACATGCCAAATTTCAAAGTGATCGGACAAAAGGTGTAGCCGTGAGAGCACGCGAGAGGACGGACGGACAGACACACGCAGGAAAATATAAGGGTCCTTGGTTTTGCCTACGGACCCTAAAAAAGGAAATGTTTCACTTCATATCAATAAAGCATAGTGTGTGTAGTTTATGGATAAAAAAAACAATAACAAATACTTCAATACGGTCTTGCCACCACTTTCGCAATTCTTAATCAGTTGTTCTCTATCGTTATCACAGATAATGATAATTAAAGAGTGGATAAATATTAAATATAGTTTGAATTAAAACTTTTGAAATTGTGGTTTAGTAAGAAATTTAACAAACTAATACTTTGCAAGAGTAGTTTCACAATATAATGCTTTCTTGGTATTGTAGTATTAGCGATTTATTCTTTCTAAGCAAGTTTTACAAAATATTAGCTAACAGAACAAATACGTTTTACTCTATTAATATTTGTAATAATAACCCTGATTTATAGATTTAACGGATATAATTAGGACAAATCATTAAATTAATTACTTATGGATGAATGGATCGATATGCTAATTGATATAGTACCTTAATTAGATGCAATAATTTATGCTAACATTTACATATATATATTTCCTAAATTATGGATAGTAGATATTTGATATATTGGATATAGTTGATATATACTTATGTTATATGTACAATACTTATTCTTATTCAGGTTTTTAGGGTATTAATAACTTCAATTCAATCTGTTTTTGGCTATATTTCACCTCCTTTGAGGCATCTTCAGGCCTTAAAAAATTTCTCCTAAAACATAACTTTATTTATTTTCCTTCCTGGAAATTCACCTGCGCGTCTATACATATAGTCACTATTTATTCAAGTTTGTTCCCTTTACTTCAGTATAATTGAATTTAAAAAAATTATTTTCCTCTAAATAAGTCTATATTTTAAGGGACTAAATATATACATAAATATAAATATATACAATATCCACTAGAGATGGGCAAAGTTGTTTATTTTATTAATCAGGTCATAAATGAACTATTTATTTGATCATTATCATTCGTTTTACCAATCATCGTTCTGTTTTTCAGACTGATATGCTTTTATATAAGATAACTGCTTAACAGCTAACGACTGCCAAACTTAATAAAGCAAATTAATTTTATACTACAGGTAGTAGATATATTAGGTTTTCGGAAGACAGAAGGACGAGTGATTTGAAATTATTACAATGGCAAAGAACTATTTGAGTAAAGATAGGAATTTTAGCTAAGGCAAGTAGGCAAAAATTAGGAGGGCCTCGTTAGCTCAGATAGGAGAAAAGGTATAAGCTTCTATCAATAAAGTTAAAAGTATCGGGCGTGGTCACAACTAGGATGGGTGACCACTGATCTGGGTTCAATTCACGGATCGGACCTCCCCCCACCGGTATTCACCTTAAACGGTCATGTAAATGGGTATTTGCTCATGTGAAGTGGCAGCTAACTGGTTACCTATGCCAAATTTCAAGTTTATATGCTGATGGAGCGACACTCCAGCATCATCCATTACATAGTTGTATAAGCCCTTTGGCAGACCAAGGCCCTCAAGGGCTGTTGCTCCACAGAGTTAGATTTGTTAAGTAGCTATGTAGGCCAAGTAGTAGGGGATGGAAAGGCTGAGTGAGAGTGAGTTAGTAGCAGGCAAAACCGAATTATTAACTAGCAAGATAAAATGATCTAATAGACTAATTAATAGGGTCATGAATAACTAATTCTTTGAATATCTGTTCATTTAATCACCGTTCAATAGAAGTGAACGGGGGGTGGTCATTAAAGTGCCGCTCATTGGAGAATCATTCACATAATGTCCGGTCTCAATCCACTTCGGGGAAAGAACGTTCAGTTAAACAGTCATTTCGTGAAAAGGTCCTTTGCTTAGGTAAAGCTTGTATAAACAAGTAATATATTTAAAATATTAAGTTTTCAAAAATAAAATTTACTTAATTTTATTCAGTTAGAACTTCTATATACTAATAGTTAGCTTTATTATTATTAATTTACATAATTATCCTCCGTTTTTGTTTAATTCCAAATGTTATTGTCATAGTTAACTTTAAATGCATTAACTTAAATTAAATTTAACTATTCCGATTGTTATATTAATATATTGAGTGTAAAATGTGATGCGATATCAGTTAATACTATCTTTGCGTCCACATGTGAAAGGGATTAACTTATTCAGAGGATTAAGGAAAAGCGTTCAATATCCTTGTTGAAATGGTAATTTAATCTTGATGTAATAATAACAAGAGTCCTATTGTTGGAACACAGCCTAGGACAGGGATTGTTTTAAATGCAAATGGAATCGTGCTTATTGAACCCTTCTTAGGGTTTTCCTTATCCTTCACAATACCTCAGGTTCAAGTAACATTCTAATCATATTGATATCATATTGAGTATGGGAAACCTGTTTTATTTAGTTTTATAAGCAAATAATGGATTAAAATTAACTCTTAATTTCTTCATAAGGATATTAGAGTTTTACTTAATTATTAAGTATTTCTTAATTATTTATGTGGATACATTATAACAATATAGATTTTCACAGGCGAATTCGGTCTCATACAAAATCATATTAAGTTTAATTATTTTTCTTGTTATATAATATTTCGTATTGTTTTGTTTGGATTAAATATATTTTTCTTCTCATAGAATTAAAAACATTGTAAGTTCCACTGCGTAAGTAAAATATACGCATAAACATTTATCTCGCTAAAATCGAGTGAAACCCCTGGGTTTTAAGACTTAAAGAATACGCTAAAATGATTAACGAAAAATCTTAAGTATTGAATATAACTTTGTAGGTTTAATATATTTCTTTAAGATTTGTGTATTGATATTCATGCGCGAAAAATATTTTACATTAATACTAAACAAGACAAGGCTTTATTTTTTCCTAAAGGAATAAATGTAAAAGAATATTTTTATTATTTAATGTTATTAAAACCTAAAAAAGTTAATAA
This sequence comes from Gerris lacustris, assembly GCA_951217055.1. Classification (NCBI taxonomy): domain Eukaryota; kingdom Metazoa; phylum Arthropoda; class Insecta; order Hemiptera; family Gerridae; genus Gerris; species Gerris lacustris. The sequence continues at coordinate 28,793,154 of OX578283.1, read as the reverse complement.
CAGTCAATATGAAATATTCCAGTGTTTGGAGAGAAAAAGAGGCAGCCAAGTGAATATTCATATTTTACCTTCTTAAAATATTTGTTATAAATATGACGAACATGGAGAAAGATTAGATTATTCGGGTCACCTGCCTTACATTGGTAATTTAAAAAGAATACAATATTTTTAATAAAATATTTATCTATATATTCTTCGAAAAACGAGGACGCAACCATTCTTATACCTGATCATTTACTATATATATATATATATATATATATATATATATATATATATATATATATATATATATATATATATATATATATATATATATATATATATAATATACATCATTATTATTATATCATCATTATTATTAAAGAATATACATATTTATTCGAGCTTAAAGTAACTAACTGTGTTATAACTTTTTTAAACTTTTAAGTAGGAATGATGAGAACATTATCACAATACGCTGACGAAGCAATTATGATATTATGTATGATCATTCAAAAAATTGAAACGGAGAACTTAATGGGTATAAATGTGTTGGATTATGTAGTGTAGATATGTTTTATACTATTGTTGTTACTATAGTTTTACTATTCTGATATACAGGGTGGAGCGCGGTAGACGTATGAATTTGAAAATGTAATAAAACACAGAATGTTACAAAATAATTTTTTGTTTATTTTTTTCCTAATTTAATAGCATGGGAAATTTAAATTTACCTAGATTTAAACAAAGTATCGGACAAGAGGTTCCCCTCACACTCCAAACACTGATTAAGCCATTTTTCGAAGTTTTTGTGCACTCTTTAGAGCATTTCCACAGGAATTTCGGTAATTTTGGCTTGCATGTTGTTCTTGAGGGCATCCAGGGTTCTGGGACGATCGCTGTACACCAAGGATTTAAGGAATCCCCACAGAAAAAAATCACATGGAGCCAAATCAGTCGATCTTACTGGCCAGTTTGAATCGCCTCTTAAAGAGATTAGACGCCTGAGAAATCTGTCTTGCAAAAAGTTTACGCAAACCCTTACTGTGTGGGCCTGCTGAAACTTGGAAAATAAACTTCCCGTCCCCCTCTTTCAAACGACCCTACTCTCAACCGTCTAGGACCAATAGGAAGGGAGCAATCCCCTCCTCAAATTCATACGTCTGCCGCGCTCCAGCCTGTATAAACAGAAGCGCAAGAAGCGGCGCTGCGTTGCGGTCACTACCCGTCTTATTACATCACCCGCACGACATAGGAAACCAACAAAGGCAGCACCTGCGTCATTGCATCATCCCGACGAAGGATCACCCCGAGTACTAGAACACCCAGGTACAATCTACGGTCTAGGAAACTAGTATAAATACGCCGTTCTTCTCTCCAGTCGTCAGTATATCCTGGGTTTGCTTCGAGTCAACACCACGATGCAAGTTATCCAAAATAAATTTTTAAGACTTGCGACCAATTCGCCTAGATCTACTAAATTATCAGATTTCCATAAAATAGCAGATATAGAATATATTGATAAGTTCCTAATAGATTCAGCCAAGTATTTTTTAGCTAGCTGTGAAGGACATAATAATAATCTAATAAACAACATAGCACAACAAATGCAGTCGAATAACTTAATCACTACTAAACACAAAACATTAGACTTCCGATTAAAACAATAATAAATAAAATAAAAATATTCAATAAAGCTTATCAGAGGGGATTGCCCGTATAACAACATTTACATAGTTATTCCACCACAAATTGAGATATAGGTTTTTATATTTTTTCCTATTTATTGTATTATAGTATGTAAATAAAAATAGGTTAAAATTATAAAAGATAAAGGATAAAGTTGTTAACTGTGGCCTTTATAAAAATTATTGTAAACACTATGTAATGTTTATTATATTGAAATAAATGCTCTTCTATTCTATTCTATTCACCGCGATGCACTGCACCCTTGAAGATGCTTCCAGTAGTGGAAGCGAAACGTCGGATTTCAACCCCTTCGTGACGCGGATTTCACCGGAAACCCAAGCTGTTTATGACTATTCTACCCGCGGAAGCCTACTGACCAAGTTATTCTGATATAGTTAGTGTTTGGATGAAGTTTACCCCTTCTGATCTGAGATCGGAGCTAAGGATTTCTAGCTCAGCTTTCTTCATTAAAAATTCACTAGATCTTCCAGTGATCTACAGGAGATAACTGTGAGCACCAAGACAATAGAACTGCAAATTAAACTTTAATTTGAATTTCAGTTAGAAATTCACTTGGATCCAGAAGACATTTAGATTATTATGAAATAGCTAGAAAGCTTTTTTTAAATAAATAACTTAAGAAGCTTTTTAATTTTTGATTCTTGTTGAATGTTAACATTCACTAGTTAAATTCTATGAAAACCTTTAAGTGTACTTAAGATAGAAGTATAAAACGACAACTAAAAGATAAATGGAGAGAAATTCAAAAGCTAAAGTATAATATTTAAACCATAAAAGAGGAAATAAAAGTTAGTTCTTGTCTGTAAGTCTTAATGTTGGAAAATTGTTGTGCCTAAAAGTTTTTAGCGTGTATAACAAGTTAAAGTGTGCTGAGCTGAGTTGTTAGTTTTAAGTGTGAGAACAGTTACCGTCAAGGAATTTCCAGAAGAATGCTTATCTTTTAGTTTCTGACCAAGCATCCTCTCTTGGGATTAGCTTCCCTCGAGGCGTTTCCCTTCCCATGGAAAACATCATTTACATTTTCACCAGCAAGTCAAGGGATGAAAAGCGACGCTGATACTCCTTCACTTTTTCCAACCATAAAAAATTGGGATTAGGACTATAACAAAAAAAATATAAACTTAAAAATAAAAGAACAAGAAAAAAACGAAAGAATAAAAGCACACAAATTGAAGCGACGGAAATCTTCTGATTATATTATGACCTCAACTATAATAATGATAATCCTAATTTTAGGTAGATTCAAATTAAATGGTCTGATAAATTAAAATATAAGATACTATTTCATATTTGACCGTGCTTCCTCTTAATCGGCTATTCAAAAAATCAGTTTATCATATTTATTCTACAAGATCTAAAAAAACAAAACAATTCAAATTCCAAACTGCAACACAACAAAGAAACAAAAACATGCAACATACCTAGAATCGAAATATTACAACGAATTGCCTCAAAATCTCAAACAAATACAATCCATAGACACTTTTAACAAACCTAATAAAAAAATACCTTTTCCCACAAATCTAATAAACAACTGACCTAATGCAACTATTATTTGAACAATGACAAATTAAGATAACTACAAATTTATTTTCTCTTTTTATCTTATTTCATAATTTAATTTATTTTTTTTCCTTTTAACGTATAATTTAATTTAATTAATTCTTACCTTTAATTTATTTTTTCTACAACATATTTATTTAATATTATACAATACTTAATTCAAAGAGACAGTGTCCTCGCTCAAGAGTTTTTCTCTACTGAGGGTCCTAACCAGAATGTTAACAATGAATATACAAATAAACCTATAATATTTGTAAAAAAAAAAAAAGGGAGAGAAAAAATGTATAATATTTGAAAAATAATATTTTATGTATAAAATATTTAGTGAAAATAAATATATATATTATATTATTATTATTACATTAACACATTAATAATACAGATTAGTTAAACTTGGTCCAAGCTATTTTGAATTAGGTAGGAACAAAATTAGTCACGAGAAAAATGTATAACTAATCTACATTCTACATACATCAAATTCAAATAATACTTACTGTTTCGTAACTATATATCTAGAACCACAGAACCTAAGTCCATGAAACATTGTTTGTTTCGACCAACTTGATTCAAGATGCGATAATATATGCTTACTTTGAGATGACAATATCTCCGGAACTAATTGCACAATAAATTTGAAATGTAGAAGTTAGGTTCATTTTGTGACATAAATATCTCCTGTAAATGGGTTTTCAAATAGTCCATTTTTGATAGAAGATGGCGGCCATTTTCAAATTAAAAGTCCTCAGACTATTTTTATTTGTTATGATAATATTAATAAAATAATAGTGATGTCTTGTAAAAAGGGATGTTCTGAAATTTGATCACTGGGTACTGGGTGGGTGTACGTGTATAAAAATAGGTAAATTGAGTACCAACTAATCTTCTCAAGTTAATGCTTGGAAAGGTCTTCTCTTGTAGGAGGAAGAGGTTATATACTCGTACATGGGAGAAATCTCTGGATTTACTAATTTTATCTATAAAATGCATTAAAATGAACACACACCGTAGCGAATCATACGGGGATTCCCGAGCTAGTAACTTATAAAACAATAGTTATTAAAAAAAATAAAATTGACCACTGAACCGATAATTAGTACTTTGCTCAATAGCTTTGAAAGGTCTTACATATTAATTGTAAAACCAAATAACCGCTAAGTGTATAGAAATTTTAGGGTCTTTTCTGTTATTTCCCCCAGAGACCTTCGAGACCTGTTTGAACAAATTCTAACGGGAATTGTATCACATTCACCTCCAGGTCAATGAACTTTAAGTGTTATTGTTTTTTATTAAAAAAAGATAAGTTTATCGTAATAAATTGTGAGTTTTGTTTTGTTTGCTAAGGCAGACAGCCATAAAAGTTGAAGGGTGCAACCCTGTATATATGCGAAAACGCACCCGGTAGGAATGATAGCAGAAAAGACCTGAATTTTAGGAATATGGTATGCATTTAACGAAGGTAATGTGATTTTTTGGTCTAGAGTTTAGTAGCAAAAGTCTTTATGCATCAAGTTTTTTTTTTTATGCTTTCTTCATAAATGGTTTATAGGTTCTTTTTGGGAACTTAAAACTAATTTAATATTATATAAATTAATAGTATTAATTACGTAACCTAATTAATATATTACTCTTATTTCACAGTTTACGAGAGAGTAGGATTAATAAATCCTAATGAAATTGATTCGGTAAACATATTTATATTAACACTCATTCAAATACAATAATTTTATTTTTCATTCGTTATCAACAGATTTCTAATAATAAATTGATTTAAAAAATACTCATACCGTTTTTTGATTTCATGAAATCAAACGAAATAATTCAATACATAATCAACAAATTTACCTCATTGAAAAGCATGATATGATTTGCTGAAAGTCAAATTTCTTTATACTGGAAAACTAATCCAGACGTCTAAAATACCTAAAACAAAAAAAAGAATAGCAATTTTGTAATTACAATTAATATTACTTGTTTAATATCCAATTTTATGGAGGGGGGGGGGCTTGATAGCTCGGTTAGGAGGTTAGTTGATCATTAAAACCGCATTGGGCGCGGTTACAGTTTAAGGGTGATTGTGATTATAGATCTGGGTTCAATTCCTAGACCAGGCCCCCCACCCAATATCCACCCAGCATTTCTTATAAACTGGAGAGCTTCTCGAAAGACTTAGCGTCAGCAGGTTTTGGCCTGTATAACCAAATCAGTCCCTTCTAGGGCGATTGATTATAATCGATGATCCCGGAGGTCCGGAATTTAGTTAACCCACCAACACGTCACACATGTGGGAAGAGTTGTTCTCCAAGCTAGGTTTGTTCAAAGTCTTCAGACGTGAAAACCTCCGGAAAATAACTAAATCTTTGCTTAGGGGAGGTAACGGAAGCATTCCTAGACAGAAATCCGTTTTAAAGATGGTTCCCAGCTAGCGGATCGGGCTATATATTTAACAATATATTCATAAAGCCGTATAGAGGAGAAAAGTAATATATTCACTGTTGAAGTTGAAAGTGTTTCTTTTGATTTAACAACTTTTAAACAGTAACTTTTAAAACAGTACAATTTACTATTTTAAATACGCTTACTATAGTTATTTACAATAGTTTATAATTATTCCTTTATAAAATTCTATGTATCCAACATAATTTAAATGCAAGCAAATGCATTGACAGTATTGTTATTATCTTTCATTGATTTCTTTCATTGATCTTCTTCATTGATATATTTAAAGCACTTTTTCTTTAAATACTAGAAGATTAAACGATCCAACTGTGGACCCCCTCCCCCCCAGAGGTGATTAGGGCTCTTCTTTAGATTGTTACTCCCCTATGATTTTTAGAATATAAACGACTGACATAATAACTATTAAGACAAAGGGATGATTAGTCCAATATACTTTGGGACAATGGAATATCTCACTTCTGTTTATATCAGGGGAGTAACAGTCTAAAGAAGAGCATTCCGTACACCTTCTTTAGATTGTTACTCCCCTCTATTTTTTATAAGGGGAGTAACAATCTAAAGAAGTGCCGTAGTTACAGACATCAGGAAACATTGTTGGTCTTGAGTCTATCGTATACATTTTTTCGAACATCTCTCAAAAACTACTAAAAACCGACTTATTTTATAAAACTACTAGTCCGTTGGGAATATTTACTGAAATATTGATAGTATAACATAATTAAACCATTATTGGGCCTATATTATTTTAACTTTCTGCGCCAATTACATATTTAATAAAAATAAAATGTGATCCCACATTTAATATCCCATAAAATATTCTCATCCTATTTTTAATAAATTTTGATAGTTTTTTTGAAAATAGACCACAGATGGATCCAATTAATTTCAACCATCTGCGGCCATGCAATATTGAATAAAATAAAAAGTGACTCCAATGGGAATCGAAAGAAGTCCCAATAACCACAGTTTAACTTCCCAGTGGGCTCACAATATTAGAGCGCAAGGAAGCTGTATGTCATTATAATATCCATTATATTTTTATCTCAAACCTATTGCCGTTACTTTACTTATAATGATTCTTTATAATTAAAATCATATGCTACATATTATTACAACAGCATTTAAGTTACATTTTATTTACGATTCAGATAGAATATTATCATTTTTTGTGTTATTTAAATTCTCTCTCTCCAATTTTTTAAAATTGTATTTCTTGTAAGATCAAATATAAAAATATTTAGGTACATGGACAACTTCTCTGACTAAGAACCTTTTTTTTCTCTAGATATTTTATAACACATTTTTTTTCATTCAGTGTTCCATCATATTTTGTTGACAGTACACATATACTTTATCATTATTAAATAACTGACAAATTCCCCTTTCTTTATATGAATAAAAATGAATTTTTAATGTTTTAGTAGATTTGTGCCTTATATTCTTTCTTGTTGCTCTTAACATACGTTTATTTATTTATTTTTATTTTTATTCATTTTTTAAAAATATATCACATTTTCTTCTTTTCTCGTCCTTTTTCCGTAGGCAGAATTATGAGTTACGTATGTATGAATCTATTTTTTCCTTTAAGCTTGTCGGGAAATAAATCTTTTGACTTACTGAGCATAATATTTTTTCTAGTCTATGAAATAAAAAATATGTTTTCTTTTAAGTGTTTGCTGTAAAAGTAAGAAAATAATATAGAGTAAGTATATTCATATGAGACTGCTTTCTCCACTCTTTGAGTTATGACAGAAATGAAAAATATGTCAAGTATTTTTTTGTGTGTTTATTTTACTCTATGAATTTTTACTCCTAAATTTTCCTTTCTATATTAATTCGGAAAAATAAATGTTTTTTTAATCTCCTATTTTGATTTATTTATTTTATTATTTTTTTAATCTTTCTACATTAGTATAATATAAACGTTTTGTAAACAGTTGTTATTTATGCACCTAAGGAGTAAGGTAAGCCATTATTCCCTGAGCGAAAAAGTTGGTTCTTGAGGTGAAGCCGAAGGAACCATGTTCCCTATATCCCGAGGCGAAGACGAGGGAATTAGACTTTTTAATTTCCAAGGCGCAGCCGAGGGTCATAATTAGCTTATTATTGGTTCCATATAAGTTATTGTAGGGTTTCCATGTTTTCTTATTTATCAAATTAAAACGGAAATGTATTCATACCATAATAAATGTATATTTTATTTGCATACATAGGCTCAATGTAATTGCCTTGGGCCTTAGGCCTCCACAAAGAGGGCCTCAACACTGATAGGTAGCATAGCATTGATTAGTAAAGCTGCTACCCCAGCAATCACGGATGATGAGCAAAGCGAGTAGTTAATATTAATATAAGTATTTATTTATAGCCAGTAAGGAGAGCCAGCGTGGGCGTGTGGGTTAAATTACTTACCACGTCTGCTCGGCTATCACTGAATCATGAGCGGTACGAGATGGGGTTCGATTCCTCGCCGTGACGCTCTGATTTATATGGCTTACTATTGATCATGTCATACTCGCTTCGGCGGTACAATGTACAGAGGTATGATGTGTGAAGTGGCTGGAACTCTCTACCACGGGTATAGTAAAAAGGGCCTAAGTGATGGCCTAATTGCTAGATTCGTACGCGTAGTTCGTCCGACCCGTCTAGTACTAGTACTAGGCCTCACTACTACTACTATTATAGCCAGTAAATTAAACGAACTAAACTACTATAGCCAGTAACTACTATTATAGCCTGTAAATTAAACGAATAGAACTAAAACAGATAAGCGTTTAAATAATTGTAGACTATTTTTTTTAAGTAAAACTAGTTTAAGCTCGTTAAAAACAGTAGAAACAAGCAGTTACATTTTACTACGGTATACCTACCAAGTGGTTTAAAGTGGGGTGAGGTATGCCTGAGGAGCTAGGTGCTCAAGCGTGTTATTAACAGTAATCCTCATAATTTGTACCGTAAATAGCACAAGAAGCCACTTCTAAACACTACTTCTGCTGCTTGCAATTCAATGCATACTTTATATACTTTAAATTTATTCTAGTTATTATTTATTTTAATTTAGTTATTATTCTATTTTAAATTTATTTTAGTTATTATTCTATTTTAAATTTATTTTAGTTATTATTCAATTTTAAATTTATTTTAGTTATTAATACTACTGTAAACTTGTAGTAAAAAGATCCACACATTTCAAGCTGTTCTTAAAAATAATAATTATAATAACAAAAAAATAAAAATTAATTTAATTATGCCAATTTTATACGAGTCTGGAGTTGTATAGTTATTTTATAACATGATAAATGTCCTTTTTTAAAAAAAAAAATTGGTTTAAAAATAAACTTTTAAATTATAATAAATGCACATTTTCATAAGCCTTGATGCTTTCGAATAATTTATTCTAGTTTGAAAAAAAAAATATATATATATTTTACAATGTTAATGAAGTGTGCATATTCTTCTCCTCAACTCTCCCCTATCAAAAAACGGCAAGCCACAGAAAGTTTTAGTTTTTTTATTATTATTTTTAGAAGGGGGGGGGGGGGGGGCGCAGGAAGATTAATTTCTATATCTGGTCCATTAAGGGGCTCCTTCTCCTATGAGCTATGAATTTATTCCCTGACTCTTTCCAACCGTTTATTTTCCCCCTGATCTTTTCGGCTGTAATTTTATATTTTTTTCTCTCTCTTTTCGTTTCTTGGTTCGATGCAGTTGTTTCGCTGAAGAACGAGCAAACATTTATAATAGGAAATTTTCGGGCGTTGGGTAGAAGATTTTGAAAGAACTTTACTCTCTTCCTTCAGGAGTCTATTCGGTTTTACCAAGGTTTTCACAAAGTTAACTCTTTTCCTCCGGCTGTTTTTCATCCCCCCCCCCCTCTCCTGTTCACGCAACATTTAACATTTGTAAGGGAAATATTTCTATGTCATCTGTCCCCTATTTATTTTTTCTTTCTTTCTTTCTTTGGCCTCATTTTTTTCTGGTTTTTAACTTGTTTTGTTTCTTATACATTATTTTCAAGTTGCAAGGTGTAAAAAAATCAGTAGGATCTTTCTAATGAATTCAAATGAGTTTAATTAATAAAATATAAACCCTATCAATGGAATGTAAATTTAAGAAATTTCCGACTCAGAAATTTCGACTTCCAATGGAGAAATACCTTCTGTCTAAAAGTTGTTTGAGAATATCAAAACTCAGTTAAGAGAGAGAATTAAATATAAAATGATTTCTACTCGTTTCAGTGATAAACTCTTTTACTTGATTTGTCTATAAATATTTTATACTGAATTAACCCCTTTTGCACATTTTCAGATAAATCTCATACTATTAACTTATAAAACTGCATAATAATGCTTTTAAAATATAAAATTAATTGAATAAGTGCAAAAAGGCTAAAAAATTAATTAAAGAAGTTCATAGCTTTTTAAGTGTGATTATATAGCAAGGACGTGTTAGTAAAAAAAAACTCAAATTTTTCCATCTTGAATAATATAAAGGATGCAGGAAATTTATTACGGTTAGAAAATTCCTATTCTGCTTTGTTAATAGGGTTTTATATATTAAAAGGGACGCTCTTTAGAATTTAATTCTTCTATATTCAATTAAATAAATACCCCAAGCGAGAACAGTGGTCTGTAATATTGTAAAGTTATAATAAAAAGAGGCTATTTCTATTGAGCCTTTTAGCTTGAACGTACCGCTTTTATCTAAATGCAAGAGGGCCTCGTGGGAGATCAAATCATTAACGTTGAAAATGCGCCAAATTCATTTCTCTTCAAAAATTAAATCAATTATTGAAGCGAGCGTAGCGAGCTTCCTACATTCAACGAAATATGCTCCGTGTCTGTCTGTCTGTCTGTCTGTCTGTCTGTCTGTCTGTCTGTCTGTCTGTCAGTAACGTTCACGCGTGTGACGATAACTTGAGTAAAAGTTGACCGATTTAGTTGAAATTTGGTATACATGTTCCTCTTACTAATACTCAGGCTAAGTTCGTTGGACAGCGTGATCCGTCCATGAGTTCGCGCGCAACGCTCGCGTAAACGAGAGGTACAAAAATTAAATTGGAATTTCAGGACGGGAAAAGATTCTATCATCATCTATTCGATGAGACGAACATTTTTTAAAAATAACATTTTTTACTAAAACCAACAGCGACACCGCTATAACTTAATAAAGATCGCTAAAACTATTAAAGCGGACCTAAACGTTTATAATAGAGAAAACAACCTTTTTACCGATATCTTACGTTCTAACGAAAGGATTTTAATAAAACTTCATATACACCATCTAATGCACAATTGAAACAGGTATGCAAAATTTCAACTTGATACAAGCAAAATTCTTTGCGTAGTGACGAGATACATTTATAATAATTGTTTAAAAGCTACCGCGGGTGGTGAAGATTGTTATAGTCGTATAGTGTATAGTATAGGTTTGTTTAGGAAGTAAAGCTTTGTACCGAGTACCCCCACTCTTCCCTGCACTACCCTCTTCCACTTATCTTCAACTATGACATTAATCTGATTAATAAATTTCAATATTCAGTATTTCATTGCAATACGCTCGCTTCAATGATAGAGCCACGCGATGCCTAGTTTATTTTAGCCGTTTTTTCCTGGCGGAAAGTTTTACTGTTTTAGCTTCACATCAACTTTATAAAAAGCTCAAACGGCAAATTGGGAGGCTGGAAAGAGTCGGAAATATCAACCGTTATTATTTATGCGTAAGTTTAATTTATATACTCACATTTTGGTTGTGATTATTTTATCGAGGTAGCCAGAAAAAATAGCTGATTTAATGATTAAATATTTCAAATAAATTTGGAAGTATTCTTTTATTTTTTTAAAAAAAAATTCTAATTTTTATTATTACAATCATTATTATATATTATTCTCAGCAAAAGTAACTAACTAAATTTGAAGAAGTTGTTATGATTAAAAAAAAATACACTGCCAATTAGTGTGGCACATAGCTTCCTCGCATCCTATCATTGAAGCGAGCGTAAGCGAGCTTCTTACATTCAACGAAATATGCATCTTGTCTGTCTGTCAGTAACGTTTACGCGTGTGACGATAACTTGAGTAAAAGTTGACCGATTTAGTTGAAATTTGGTATACATGTTCCTCTTACTAATACTCAGGCTAAGTTCGTTGGACAGCGTGATCCGTCCAAGAGTTCGCGCGCAACGCTCGCGTAAACGAGAGGTACAAAAATTAACTTGGAATTTCAGGACGGAGATAGATTCTATCATCATCTATTCGATGGGATGAACATTTTTTTGAGATGAACACCTGAGCATTGGTAAAATAAACATGTCTACCAAATTTCATCAAAATCGGGCAACATTTACTCTAGTTATCGTCGCACGTTTCACGATTCGCGGACACACAGACCGACAGACAGACAGACACGGAACCAAAAATGTTCCCTGATATCTGAAACGGATTTCTGTCTTGGAATTTTTAAAATCGGAGGCATAAAACTTTTTAGTTCTCAAAAGTGAACACAATGCTTCCGTTACCTTCGGTAAGCTCGGAAGCAAAAACAAGTTTAAAAATTATAATATATTAAAGATGATTTTTAGGAAACTTAGTACATTCACTACAATAAGTTACATGAAATCATTGTAAACAAGAATTTACTTTATGTAATTTAAATTAAATAAATCATGAAATTAAATTTAATATGAAGAGTCTCGCTAATCCGGACCCCGCTAGTTCGGACATCCGTATAATCCGGACGGGCCAAAAACATTGTCAAATTGGAACCAGGTCTGTTCAGATTTATGAATTGTTAAGATTATCGGGGTTTCTGCTTTTACTGTCTATTAACATTTATAAAATTGTTCCTAGTTAGTTTGCAGGTGTATATTCCTATGTTCCGACTCGAGGAATACCCGGCATTTCTGTTAAAAATAAACAGATTTAGAATAATTATAAATTAGAACATCGACAAATCTCTTTCGGTTCCATATAAATGTAGGGCGGAAGATATAAAGGCAGTGTATTCCAGGAAATACAATTAAATGCGACTGAGATGGGGAGAGGGTTTTAAGAATCATGTAGTGGCGGCTCAACGCAGTTCCAAGAATTTCCTCCAAGCCGCCAGTCTATAATGTCTCAACTTTTTGTGAAATGATAATGCGTTGCTCAAACTTCATATCGGAACACTTGTTTCACTGGAAGTCCCTTCTATACCTGCACCTGGATAATAGATTGCCATTTTATTTTAATTAATTTGATATTCGGACTGGTGACAAAAGCGTCCTTATAGTGGATCTACGTTGTTCCGTGATGCATGCTTTTGAGTCTAAAGGCCCGTTTACAAGGTGATAGTTGGCGCGATAGTTGCGGTCACGATAGCAACTATCGCAACGACTATCACCGTGTAGACTACGTGATAGCTTTCGTCGCGATAGAACTATCTGCCATCACACTATCTCGTCTGACGAGATAGTTGAGTGTTCTATCACAGCAGCCAGAGTACTCACGCGGCAGATATAAGAACTACCACGCTAGATACTAGACGGTGATTGGCTTATACTTTTTTATCCTTTTGCTGTGTGTGTATTATAATTTAACATTATAATATATTTAATGCTTTATTTCCATATCCAAGTCAAAAATGTAGGATGTGAATGTAACATTGAGTACAAGACAACAAGTTTTGACGTATTGTAACTCTCACTGTGTAGACTGCACACCTCGGCGATAGTTGTATGACGTAGACTGACGTGATAGTTCTATCGTGGAAGAACTATCACCGTGTAAACGGGCCTTAATAGAAGTCATTTTTACAATAAAAACATTGATTTTAATAGTTTCACTCAACTTAAACTTGTTTTATAGACATTTTAAAACTAGTTCCGTTTAATCCGGACTGGGTCCGGTCCCGTCAAACCCGGATTAGCGAGACTCTACTGTATTTTAAATTAAATAAATAATAATTATTTGTAGTAGGTAAATTTTTAATTATTATTGTACAAAACACTAATTATTGACTATGTTATGAAGTTCGCTTCATTTAAGAAACATTAATTTATTATTTAACAAAAAATAATACATTTTCAGAAAATTAGGTTGAAACAATAAAAGTTACACAAATTATAACAACTTTTCAGAAAGTTTTCAATTACATTTTAATTTTATAATTTTTGAATTTTGATTATACGAAAAATGAATTATTAATTAACATAATTTAAATCATAAGAAAGAGGTCTCTATTTATGGAATTGTAGCAAACTGTAAATATTTATATTTAATAAAGCTATAAAACTTGATTAATTTTATAGCGAGAGTTATTTTAAATATGGAAAAATTTAATTTTGTTTTTTGACCTGAATATTGCTTACAGATAGTAACGGAAGCATTGTGATCATTCTGAAGAAAAAAGTGTTTATATCTCCGAATTGAAAAATCACTGGAAAGAAATTCAAAAATAGGTCGCGGGAAAGCAATGTGCTACACTAATTGTTAGACTCTATTTTGCATCCGAGCTTACTGAGGGTAACGGAAGCTATGAAATCATTCTGAAGAGCGAAAAATGTTTTTGTCTTCGATTAAAAAAATTTCAAGTCAGGAATCCGTTTCAGACATCAGTGAACATTTGTAGTTCCGTGTGTTCCTATCACTCAATTTTTGCGAACCAACATATCTTACAAACTTGGATGGCATGTCGAAAGTAGGCCACAGATATAGCCCCAGATTGATTTCAACCGTATGCAATCTTTATATTTTGCTAAATTGATACTTTAATTCTTGTAAAAATTAAAACAATTTCAACAGTTTTAAAAAATTCGGGAGGAAAATTAAATAAATTTGACAATAATGGGCTGTAACCAATGCTTCATTAAAAAAAAAATTCTAAAATATTGTCTATTTAAATACGAGTCTAACCATATAAGTAGGTTTCCTAGGAAGAATTAAGTTTAATTTTTGACGCAACTGATGCAAAATTCCTTCTTTACGCACTGCTACTCTAAGTAATTTATTGTGATTGATGAAAAGACCGTTCTCAGGAAAGGAACTAGTATAATTTTATTGGTAATTAAATAAAAAACCTTTTCCTTTTTTAAATAAAAATTATCGTATTAATTGTTAAGAAAAATATTTTCAAAATAAGGGCAAATGTAAAAAGAATAATAACTGTCAATTATTGAAAGCGTGAATCAAATGAAATGTAAAAATAAATAAAGTGGATAAATAATCATTACAAGATAAAAAAGTCCAGTCATGCACCATGACTTAATGATCGAATTTTCAAAGAAATGTGTGTATTATTGGCTTATGATAATATAGGAAAATTTTGGTTTAGAATTTGCATGGGTGAAAAAAAAATTGGCACACAGGGGTACGGGGTACAAAAGTCAAAATAGTATTTACCCTTCAAGATGCATGTCGTTGGAAAGCTCTTTAAGAGCAGAATAATTGCTGTTATAATATACACTTTTATCATATTTTTATATAAAAGGGGGTAAAATGGAAAAACACGTTTTTATGCTATTTTTGACCCTAAATTGTAAAAACTTGACCCCTAAATAAACTCCAAAAATTCTGGCCAACGAACTCATCCTTCTTATGATTTTATTGATAGTTTTAAATTTGTTTGAAATGTTTAAGTGCATCCTAAGGGGAGATATCGTCTGGAGTGACACATATATACATACATACATAAAAAAAATGATAAATTTTAGGAATTGATTCAGAATGGTCTAAAACGGATTTCCATGGAAAAAATTCTCATTACAAAAATTTTGAAGCCATTGCAATAGCGCAATTTTCTTTGAAAATTCGCTAAAAGAACTTTTTATATCCTACGTTTTTAAATTTTCTGTCATAAATCATACATTTGAAACACGACAAAATGAAGATCGTAAATATGGGATATGTCAAAACAAATAAAATACCTTGTTTTTTTTATTTTTTTCGAACTAACTTTCCATACAGTAAAATTTGCTGAAAACGAATTAAATGCTGCTAAAAGATGGCTAAAAGTATTAAAACAATGCATTGCCATCATGTTCTGAGCTATTCTAAAAGTTTCAAATGTCTATAGCTACTCGGGAAGTTAGTTAAAAATCGATTGCAAGATTTGTAATGGACAAACAAACAAGAAAGCAAGCTAATAAAAACGTAGTAAAAATAGCGAGAAGATTTACTTCAAGGTATGCGTAAGAATGGCATTATATTGCTGTTCACCTAGTTATTATTACAAGTGTAACATATAATGACCTTATAAATAAACTTTATGATGGTGCTTTGATAAATAAACAAATATTCAATTGACGCGAAGAGGCAGTTTATGTTATTCCTTTTAGGATAGGTCGAGGCAATTAATTTTGATTTTCTTATAGTCGAGTCTATTGCAAATTAACTAAATGAACGAACTTTTTTTTCTTAACACTTAAATTAAATTTCAGTCTCAGCTAGATTTTCGTATCATTGGGACAGTCGAGTTTTTGACTGAGGCTCAAGAAGTTTCTGTACTTATAAGTCTTTTTGGGGTAAATGACACGACTTGTAACTAAAAAAAGAAGAGGGAATGATCTACTTTCCTTAAAAGTAATCAGGGTTTTTGTAAGTAAGCGAGTGAGAAGAGAGGAAAAATGTTAAGAGTTTTTAGTCAGTTACTTTTTCTCAAGGAAAGAAGGGTTTTAAAAGTGGGGATTTCCTACAGGGTTTTTGTCCAGGGCAAAACTCTTAATAAGAAAATGTCCGAAAAAGGCTAAATCAAAGTTAGATTGGATTCTGATAGGATTAAATATATATGTGTTTATATATACATGTATAGAACCGTGCGCTCGATCTCACATATTCCGGCCGCGCCTTCTTCTTTCTCTTGAACCTCTTCTAAGTTGTGGTGGAATAATTCTTCAGATGTGGATTTAGGAATTCCTCACAAGAGCTCCTCTGAGACAAAAGAGTTTTCTGTCCGCTAATCTCACTTACTTGAAAAGAAGAAGGGAGAAAAAAACTTGGTTTAATCTCTAGTTTTTCTTTTTCCTTTTATTTATTCTTTACAAAGAGGTTCTTAACGGATAGAAAATAAATAAAAATCTATAAGTGAAGATAAAAAAAAAAAAAATTCCTTTTGATAATGAATATTAGCACTTTTCTTTGTTTTAAAACCAAAAAAGTAATGTTAATAAGATCAATTTTATATTTATGTCTATGTAAAATGTATCCAGAAGCGTATTAATTTAGAGAATATAACCGGATACACAGGTGTATTTATCAGCCTCTCAAGAGCGAAATTGATTCTATAGTGCGTTTATCGAAGAAAAACCAAACGAACAAACGTTTAATGCTGATCTGGTCTTCATTCTGATAATAAAGTGGAGAAAACTTAAGTGGTCAAAACTGCTTTAAATTAATTCGATTTTAATTAAAGATATCGAGATCTTTAATCTTGAAATATCACACATAAACGTTATTTCACTTTATTTCATATATATATATATATATATATATATATATATATATATAAATATATATAAATGAGTATATGTGTGGGTGTGTGTGTGTTTGTGTTGGTATATTTCAGGTTCGAATTCATCTATCTATTTTACATAAAGTATCTAAAGCTACGGCTTAATAGTAGAACGTCAGAGTTCAACCGTAAAACTGTTTCTACATGAGAAGTGTCTAAGAATAAATAAAAAAGTAAACAGAAATAAAAAAAGCAATAACAGTTGACGATGCCTTTGGGACCAGTTGAAGGTAGAAAGGTAAGAAACGGGCTATATGGTATACTATCAGTCAATGTCCCAGGAATTTCAAGAGTTGTGGAAGGTTGGGAGTTTCACCGGCAGAACTGCATGAGAGGGTTTTCCTCCACAGTGACATATGCCTAACCGTCTGTCAACATATGTCATCCTGTCACTGGTTTCTCTCTCCTTCTACAGCAGAAGCCCCTTGGCTTAAGGCTACATAACACAACTAGGGACCAGGGTGCTTTGCCCTCTATGAAACCTCTAACATGTAGCCAATATGTGTTGCCTATATTCAACAACGGGCTACGCTGTATTAGATGCCAAATAGAAAATCATTACTCAACTTTAGATAGTATTCTTATCTAAATTTCCCATTATTTCTTCACTCAAGAGAAAACTGTAGACAAACATATTTATAAATTTCTCAATTATAATTAGCAAAATTGTTTGGACAGAAAAATAAGAGCATAAGGACGAGAGAATAGAAATCTCCAACCAGAAAAGTACAAAAAATATGTTATGATGTACCTACCAAGCATTCATTTAAAACATAACATAATTAATGATAATCCTTGCATAGCAAAGCAAGCAATTAATAATATAATGGAAGAAGACAAATAAAAATGTTTTTCGGATCCAAGAGTAAATAATATTCGTTTTTACAATCCACTATAGAAGGTAAAAAAAAAAAAAAAAAACTTTTTACTTAAATAAATAAAATATGATTAACTTGTAAAATTATAAATAACTATAGGCAGGAGACAAAAATAGTTGATTGATAAGCAAAAAAATGCGTAATAAAAAACCACGAAGAAAAATAAATGTATCCACGCTTGAGCTACAACAGAGGGATAACTTTGAATAATAATAATAAATTAAGTAAGTAATAATAATAATATTAAAAGGGCTTTCATTCATTGTCACATAAAAGATTAAAGTATAATCACATTTATGTGGTATGGAATACTCTTTAGCCAACGTATCCAGTAAACAATCCTTTTTCTATCGGAAGTTCCTCCACCGATTAATAATTTTATGTTCATAATACCGAAACCCTTTTTACATGAGACTTCGCGCACCAACCATTATTACATAATTTAGATCAAAAGAACACTTTTTATAAATAGACCTTTAGCTTAGTTAATTTAATTTTGTAACCTAATTTAATTATAGAGTGAAGGGGAATGCATAATCTCTTTCATCACATAAAAAGTAACAAGCTGGGAGACTCTTTGTGATTGTTTTTTTCCCCCCTCTCGATCCATACGTGTATTCCCTGAATTCCTCCTTTGGCACGCTCTTTGGCAGAGCATTTCTGCAGTCTTCACTCAACTGCTTCATTTCTGTGTTTTGGCCCAGGACTTACACCTGTATGTAAGATTTGGCACAAAGGTCGAGTTATTAGCTGCCATTTTTGTAGGGGTGGAGACTTTTCTCTTACCTAGGAATGATCTGCTGAGTGTATGGTATAGCCTCCTGGTTGCAGCAATTGTTGCATTAAGGTAATTTTTTGGTTTTCCGCCCACTCAAAATACTGCTCCAAGGTTCTAGAACTCCTCAACCTGCTTTAAAGCTCTCTGCTGAACCGTTATCTTGCCCTCCACAGATAGACATAATCTCAGTATTTGCAGTGTCAATCAATAGTCTTAACCTTTTTAATGCCGCGCTGCCTATAAATTAAAGTTTTTGATATTTCCATGTCTTGACTTTGGCACATATCTCGAAAAGCGTTACAAAAAGCGTTACACACATAATAGGAGGTACATACTTTCCTGCGGGCTCACCATCGTAGGGGCTACAACTTTACCTTGCGCGAAACTGGCTCATTTTACTCTGGCTCACATTTTATAACCGCCCCCCCCCCCCCCTCAACTACAACTTCTGTTCTACTGCTCCCATTTCCACCGGACAAACGCCATAACCCTTAGAATTTTATTCCTAATAAACTTATAAATAGAATTTATTTTTTACTTTATTATGTTTTATTTTTGTTATACTATAATTGTTTGCATTTATTATAAAAATATGGGTGAAGAAGCTAAAAGGTTACTTCTTAATAAACTGAAAAAGAAGAAAAGTACTTCCTTCGTCGTGCACAACATATGTTCAATAATTCCTAATTTACAAACGAAAGAATCTGCATGCTCGAATTTTTTGACATTTTCATGTCTTTATACTTTGGCACATAAACTCATAAAGCGTTACCAAAAAACGACACCAAAAAGCGTTACATGAAAATGTCTCACTGTCTTGCAGACTCGTATGCTAGTATTTTTTGCAGCCGTTTAGCTGAAGCTCCCTAATGAACTAGGTCACCCGCATACGCCAGCACTTATATCTTTAATGGATTCATCATCTAATTCTCTACCTTCAAAGGCTCATAACTACCTTAAATTCTTTGATAACAATTTATTATGCTGCTGCTAAGATAAAGGCTAATGATATCTCCTTGCATATCACCTGAGAACTAATTCCAGTCCTTACATAGTTTCTACAGACTTTGTAAAAGCTCTTCATCCTCCTGATGCGCTATTCCTCCACACCTCTCTTCCTGAGAACACGCCATAGTTAAGACTACAGCACACTATCAAAACCACTAATAGATATAAATTGGTTAACGGATTCACAAAATCCGTGACGCCGAGCCTTCTGCATGATCTATTTTGATTATCAATATGATTTCTTTTATTACATTTAAAGCTTTATTTACATTAAGAAATAAAAAAGCCTTATTTTTTAAAAAAGGTAAAATTATTATAAGTATTTTTTTAAGGCACTGCAATGTTTTTTGACAACCTGCAACGTAGAATAGAGTTAATTAACTTTCTTTAGCAATAAGGTTATGTGATTTGAGCTTAAGCTTCCAAGTACAATTATCTATTAAGCATAAAGAGCAATTTTTAAAAAGGGGACCAGGACAATAGAAAACACACAAAAAGTGAGTTTCAACGACTAAACACTGCATTATGTGTATTCAGAATTGTTTCTTTTGGAAATAAAGTAGAATCAGGCTGACTCATCCACGTGGAAATTCTCTTCACAAGCAAAAATTCATTTCAACAAATTTTAACAAGCATTAATTAAGATAAAGATTCTTTTTCAGTTAATTAACCAAGTTTTTTTTATTATTCCTTGATTAAGTCTTTTTAAAAAGATTATAAAAGCAACTTAGAATGATTAGGGAGCTTTCCTTTGAGGCAAGTTTTTTTTTATTTTGTTGAGGCATTGTAAGTTTATACCTAATTTCTTTCCTTTGTTACCTCGGCCTTTACAAAGGATCATAAAAACTTCCATATTGGGTGATGAAGGTTGTTTCCTCACGGTCTTATTATATAATAAAAGTTTTTATGGTTGGGGAGCCCACGGGAAGTATGAGTTTCTCACAAGGGTAAATCTGAGAAATAAGACTGAAATATTTTCTTACTCTTTTCAAAATACCATACAAAGAGTTCAAGTATGATAGCATATTAATGGAAAAGAAGATGAAAATATAGGTTCTTATTAGCACTAAAATGTATTATTAATTGTCTAAATTTAAAATACTTAGAGTAATTCTGGCAGTAATAATTTTTGAAAATGGTTTTCTTTTGTTAGGAGGAAAGGTTGATAAATTTTAGTAAACAGTGGACATTTGAGCTAAAGATCTTGACTGTAGAGGATTGAAAATAATTTTAGTCGACTAAAATAATTACTATATACTGCTAGTCTCAGAGCAAGGAAGGGGTAGAGGGAACAATACTACAGAATCTGGGTCTCAAAAAGTGGTTCATTATGCTCCCCCCATATGCTAACACTTTCAAGCGGTAGTTATGTGTTTTGTGAAACAATATCGATAACTCGATAAAAAGTCAAAATTTATCTGACATCAGATGATAAGAATAAGTGATATTTTCTTGACATTTAATATATTTATTTTTAATACAGTTTTCTTTATAAATATGTACTTTCATGTTGTTGTGAACCTTATTAATTATCAATTTTTAAGTTTTTGGTAGTTTTCATACTACGGAAAGTTATTCTTATTAATTATCTTAAATGCAGTAACGTATATATATAATAAACGTGTACCAGTTATATTATAACCAATAGCAATCTTCTTTGAGTGGGGTGTCAAATAAATGCTACTGATAAGGATTTGTTGACAAGCGTCTGTGGAAGAACAAATAATAGACCAATAAGACAAGGCCCAGTGACCACGTGATCACTTTGGTTCGGATTGAGCTCGCTTGGGAGGTTTAGTATAGGGGGGAAGCATAATGAACCACTTTTCAAATCGGTATGTTCCCTCTACCCCTTCCTTGCTCTGATCTGCTAGTAATAATTGTACATATTAGATAAAGAACAATAAGGTTATTCCATCACCATACTTAGAAAACAATAGACGCAAGTTCCTCTTTTAAATATCTTGGTGAGATAGAGAGTTAAGATGACAAAATTATAGAGAAATTTGATCTAATGATAATATTGGAGAATTATTTACTTTCTTATTGTAATTCGAGGGTTTATAAATCAGGCTAAAGAAAGTAAAATACCCAAACATTCAGTAGTAGCATAGCCTTTCCTTGTGGTATGAGATCAGGAAAGGTAGAGAAAGGAACACAATGACCAGTTTAGACTTGAAACTCAACCTATCGTATTAACCATATAAAATGCTAAATTCCAATGTATTAGGCTCGCAATCTGCATAAAAGAAAGTACTCTAGAAGCAAGATGTGAAGGAGAACCAGAGAAAGGAAAAGAGTTGCCTGGATTGATATTATTAAATTAATCTTAAAGAGACTTTCTGCAACCTTTTGTAAGTAACCTTTCGTCAAACGATGATTATTAGAACAGACCTAGACATAGTTAAAATTTTGGTTTGGGGAAATTAATAACTATTAGGACCTATTAAATGAGAGGGAACAAAATATTGATAAACTTTGAAAAATGCTTTCGTCTCTTAAAAAAGTAAGCAAAATTGTCACATTCATGGCAGTTTAATAATTATTCATCAAAAGAAACAAAAATTAATAATGGTATCTATCATATTATATACCGTATTATCTCATAGAGCACTTGTATTTTTAATGTTAAATGTATGAATGTAATATTTTAGGTGATTTTTAAATGATTATATTAGGAACTATTCTAGACATAAATGAAATGAAGATATCTTGATTTCAAATCCCTTAAACGGAATTAATTCCAATGTTCAACCGGCTGTTTGAGGAAACGGGCCCTTGTAAGAGAGGAAGACTTTTAACATTTAAATACAGTTAAAATGAATATTTATACATTTCCAATAGAAGTGGATTCCATGAGACTGCTTTAGAGTTAATTCAGTTGGAGTAAGAACCGTAAGATGCAACATTTCAATGTAACACTAGATGCATTATCCTTAGTTCAAGAGTTGAACTTAACAGCCGTAAAGGATATTATTTCATCTCAAAAGGCCCAAAATAGGAGTTGATAGTACAAAGCATGAAACTTGATAGTATACTTTCTTCGTGGTTGCCCGTGCCAACAGCCTCTCTATTAAATGCTTTCTCTCCTCTCATGAATAAACGATAGGCTTCTCTAACGTTTCAGCTGTTCCGCTCCCGGCCTAGTCGCCTTTACTCCTTTATAAATGATTCACAAACTAACGACGCCACCAAACCTCCCTGTTGCCCGTTTCTTCACAACAAACAACCCTCACAATACTTGATAGAATAATTCGTCAAAAGCAATAAGACATAAGTAATATTGTAAATAGTTTACAGATAATAGGAATAGGTTCCTCTACTTAAAAGAGGATGTAAATTATTCATTTCTACTATAGTAAAATTACGGCGAAATAGTAAAATACTCTGCCAATTAGTGTGGTTCATAGTTTCCTCGCGTCCTATTTTGTATTCTTTGATTTTTATGCTTTTACATTCCATTGTTGTAAAATTTATTTAATCCCCCTTCTCAATTTTTTGAAACTGTCAAAATTGTTTTGATTTTGCTTCCGAGCTTACCGAAGGTAACGGAGTTTCGCCGTATGTGCTGAGAAAAAATACGCATTCCCACACACGTCCGATTAGTTTATCAGTTAGTTTTATGTCATTCTTTTGACTCCAGTCCACCTTCTAGAGTATAAAATCCGCTTCCTGTTTCGAGCCTTTATAATAATTGAAGATTTTAACAAGTTTCCATTTGTATGACTATAACGTAATATAAATTAATAAAAAAAGAAGCCAACAAACAATCTTTAACCCATAAAAGGACAAATCTCTGTAAATGGGATCTCGCCAAAACCGAATCTAAACTGTTCTGTGAGAGAAGTAAAATGGGTCCAAGATCGCGGGAACTGTTAGGGGTTTTGCCTTGGTCGTGTATAAGTAAAGAAGTACAGATGCAGAAAAATTAAACCGGTTACCTAGGATAAACAATAACACGAGAAGGTTGGCTCAGTGTTATAAGAAAGCGCATTGTTTGTTTACATGTCATAATAAAAAAGTACAGCATTCAATACAAAACAAATCAAAAATGTAATGTTAATAATTATCTCAGCAGGAAGGGGACAGAGCAAGGAAGGGGTAGAGGGAACAATACTAGGTGTGCAATGCAGTTGTCTGCTTGCAATATTGAGCTGAGCGTACATTTTAATCTTAACCAATAAACATTTGTATTTATAAATAGCTGAAATCGGATCAAAAAAAAAGTAAAATCTCTATTTTTAAATAAAAAGCATTTTTTCCTGTTTTTCTATTTTACCCTCTCTTAAATGAAAATATGACAAAAGTGAAAATAACAACAATAACTGTACTCGTAAAGAGCTTTCCAACGACAAGCATCATGAAGGGCATATACTATTTTCACTTTTGTACCCCTGTGTACGAATTTGGTCAATTTCAGATTTATACCTTCCTGTGGTTGGTCACTATGACCGTGCCGATTTTCGTGCGAATCGGTTCAGCCGTTCAGGAGGAAACTTTTGTACCCCGTACCCCGTACCCCTGTGTACCAATTTGGACCATTTCACATTTATACCTTCCTGTGGTTGGTCACTTTGACCGTGCCGTATTTTGTGCGGATCGGTTCAGCCGTTCAGGAGGAAACTTTTGTACCCCGTACCCCGTACCCCTGTGTACCAATTCGGGCCATTTCAGATTTATACCTTCCTGTGGTTAGTCACTATGACCGTGCCAAATTTAGTGCACATCGGTTCAGCCATTCATTAGGAGTATGCGTCAGAAAAAATGCAAAGTGTAGTATAAGAGCTTCGCTTTGGTCCGGGTCTCAAAAAGTGGTTCATTATGCTCTCCCCCGATACTAAACCTTCCAAGCGGAAGTTTTGTGAAACAATATCGATAACTCGATAAAGAGTCAAAATTTATATGACATCAGATGATAAGAATACGTGATATTTTCTTGACATTTAATATATTTATTTTTGATACAGTTTTCTTTATAAATATGTTCTTTAACCTTATTAATTATCTAAATGCAGTAACGTCGTTAATAAACGTGTAACAGTTCTATGATAACCAATAGCAATCTTCTTTGAGTGGGGTGTCAAATAAATGCTACTGATAAGGATTTGTTGACAAGCGTCTGTGGAAGGGCAAGGAATAGAACAATAAGATAAGGACCAGTGACCTCAAGATCACTTTAGTTCGGATTGAGCTCGCTTGGGAGGTTTAGTATAGGGGGAGAGCATAATGAACCACTTTTCAAATCAGATTGTTCCCCCTTCCTTGCTCTGAGATAATTATAATGTTTAGTTTTCATATAAAATTGTCGGCCACTATTTAGATAAGTTATTTATTATATCTATTTAAAGACCATTAAATCAAAACAAACCTTTATTTTTATTATTAACAAATCAAAAATGTAATGTTAATAATTATAATTTTTGTTTTCATAAAATTGTGGGCCACTATTTACATAAGTTATTTTAACAAACCTCTATTTTAATAAATTTGGTAGCCTTAGCAATAACAAATCCATCGTCGTCGGGACACTACTCGATTGCATAAATGAAATACATTAATTTTTTAATTTTAAGTTTTGATAAAATTGTTGGCCTCTGATTAGATAAGTTATCTTTAATACATACAAGGACAAATCTCTGTACAAAGGATCTCGCCAAAACCGAATCTTAACTGTTCCATCGATATACCATACCCCGTGTAGTGGCCGAAGAGACTAGAAAAATTAGCCCAAGATCGAGGGGGGTTGTTAAGGTTTTTGCTCTTCATTCCGATGTCCATGAGCGTTCGGTCCCCGGTTCTAACTATAAATTTTAAAAAATGATCTATAATATAGCATTTGTTATCTCTAAGCCACGATTGGTGTCCTAGTAATAAAATATGAATTATAATTGAAACTTAAAACTATTAAATAAGTAACAAATTTATTATTATTAAGGAAAATAGTTTGCCAACTAGCATTTAGCTTCCTCGTGAAGCACATAAGTGATGTAATGCTTCTACAAACTATTATCAAATTATGTCAAATTTTATTTAATTCCCCCTTCCCCCTTCTTTTTTAAATCTGTGAAAATTATTTTTATTTTTACATGAGTAAAAGTATTAGTTTAGCAAAGTTTAAAAGGCGCAGGTACTTAACGTATAAACAATTAATTTGATAATAAATCATCGATAAACAATTTTTACAAATAAAATTGTAAAACTACTATAGTTATTTATGTAACTAGGCAGCAAAATGGATTAGATTAGCCTCCGAGCCGAAGGTGAGGACAGGCTATGATAATTAACTGCCGAGGCGAAGCCTAGGCAGGTAATTTACCTATTTGACTGCCGAGGCTGGCAATGAATCAACGAGGCAGAAATGTTTCCTTTGCTGCCTTGTTGCATACAATATTTTATCTACTTGCGGCAGAAAAATGAAGCTGCTAAAATGTTATCTTTATTAATATAACATTTAATAACTATGTGTCATATTAATAAAGATAATAACATATGTATTAACTAAAATTAATGTTCAAATAAGAAACTTGGGAATAATAATAATAAGTGAAATGCAAACTCAATCTATTACAACAAAATACAAAACACACGTTTATAACACACATAACTGAATGAATAATGCACACAATATAAAATATTTATTTATATTTTTACTAAAAAATTAATAAAAGTGTTAAAGATATCTTCTATTGCTTAAAAGAAAAGATGTAACTAGGATTCATCAAGAAAAGTAGCTAGTCTAATCTAGAATTACTTAAATAATAAAAATAATATGGATGTTCAATGTTTACATGACGCTACAGTATAGCCAGTGACTCTACTATTTTGTTTTAATAAAAGATCTACTAATCATTGAACTTATTTAACAGAATTAACAAATATAAACAAATTATTTTATTATTAAAACGTTTATTTATTAAACATTACTTATTTAACTATATTATATAGTGTTATAAGGCCTAGGCAGAGAGAGTATTTTCCTGACTGTTTTAACTACTTTCCTGCCTGTTTTTAATATTTTAATGACAAATCAGGGAAATAGTACTTTCTAGCCTAAAAACAGTTAAGTAATGTTTAATTTTGCTGCCACGAGAAGATAAAATATATTCTATAAAGACCTAATTGTATATGTTGTCTAGACATGTGTATGGTATGAAAATCAGGAAGTAACTGAGGACACTGGCGTTAGTAGATAAGTAAGAGGGGATTACCCAACCCAGATGTTTTGTTTAGATTTCACAGTCTATTGGAGCTTTGTTTAGCAATGCTCTAAAAAAACCAGAGCTTTGTTTAGGAAAGTTATAAACTTTTCAAAACTTTTAAAATAATCAGTGAGTTTACTAATACTTTGCTCATATTGCTGACCTTTCTATAAATAAAACTTTTTATTAACATTAAATCCTAGTCAACTTTTACCAATACTTCAATTGAATATGACTTTTAACAAAAACAAATAGTCTGTAATTTGTGTGGCACATAATTTCCTCCCGTCCCATCACATAATTTCCTCCCGTCCCATCACATAATTTAATAATGTAATGCTTGTAAAAATCATTCAAATTCTTTTGTATTATTAAATGAATAAAAGTATGAATTTAGCGAACGACTTGATAAACAAATCCATTCAACAGATTTCTGTCTTAGCATTTTTGAATTTGGGGACATAAACTTTTTCATTCTTCGGATCGATCACATATAATAGTTTATCTAAGATTGATACGAAATTTTCTGTTTAGATGAGTAGGAAATGATTTCACAGTTGTCTAAATGATTGTCTAGACTAGTCTAGAGAAATAGGAAAATAATAAAAATCAATAATCTTCATTACATGTGTCAAAATTATTGACAAGAGAAAAAAAAGGAATTAGTAAATTAAATTATTAATTTTTTTTTCATAAATGAACAATAAATTGTATAAATAGGGAATTTAATAAAAACCAAAAATTTTCTTCACAGGTGTCAAATGATTATTTATTCCTTATTTGTTTAATCTATTGTTCTCTTGTCAATAATTTTGACACCTGTGAAGAAAATTATTTATCTTTATTATTTACCTTTTTTTAATCTATTGTTCTCTTGTAAATCATATTAACACACATGAAGAAAATGATTGATTCCTATAATTTCCCATTTCTCTAATCTATTGTTCTCTTGTCAATCATTTTGATAACTGTGAAGAAAATCATAGATTTTAATTAATTCATTATTTGTTTGACCTATTGTTCTCTTGTCAATATGTCTAGACCATTCCGCACAATATATACTAAGTATATAAGAAGTTAAAAACAAATAAATTAATTTAATTGAAAATTATAGTGTTTTAAATAAACCTTATATTTCTATGTTAAGGCAGCATGAATGAATACTGATGTATAGTTCAACCGCGGAAGTCTATTTCAACCAACTGTACCCCAACTAAACCTAAGTTAGTTGGACTTTCCACCCACGAAACCCAATTCTATTTTCAACTCTAAAGTTTAAATCGACAGAACAAATTCAAGTCTTTATTCCACAAAATGTTCAACTGAATGTTAAATTGAATAGTAAACTAGTTTAAATTCTTTTAGCTTAACTTCTTTTATTATCAGAGATATTTGTAATGCTATAAGTCTCACAAACTGAGTCGTATCTTTAGAATATACTTCCGAGCTTATTGAATGTAAGGGAATCATTGTGATCATTCTGAAGAACGAAATTATTACTTTCTCTAAATTGAAATAGTCCTAGACAGAAATCCGTTTTAGACATAAGAAATCATTTTTGTTCTCGTAGCTGTACGTTGTTCAACATTTTTGCGAACAACCATTATATCGTAAAAACTAATCATATAATATTAATTAAATTTAAACGGTAAGCCACAATACTATTATTATTTACTTATTATTACCAGCCTTCTGTGCCCATTCCTTTTGCTTCCGCATGCACACAATTTTCTTTTCATTGACACTTATAGCTATATGAAAATACTCATTTGATTTTGAAAACAAAAATAGATGGTTTGTTGAAAGTAGCCCACAAATAATGACATATGGTCGTATATATTGTTAAAGTAAATGCACTGATTGAAAGACAATTTGTACCTACAAGTAGAAGGAAAAGTCTCTCCACGTAAAATATATTTATTTAAAAAATCAAATCCGATTTCGGCCTCTATAAGGCCATACTCAGTGCCTACACAAAGGAGACTTTTAATGATGACCTCCATTCACGTTACATATCCTATCTTATTTTACCTAGTTTGATGATGTGAAAACAATAATTTATATTTAGGTTAAATTTTTGTTTCAGTATTAGCATTAACTTTTTAAAATTTATTTTAGAGGTCTTCTCTATTCGCACTTAGACTCGTACATGAATCAAAAAGTGAGTATAGCGTGAGATAAACCGCGTACATACAGGTTCGTACAAAGAAAATCACTTTTGACATTTTTATGTTTAGGCTATGGAACATAAGTCAATAACGTTACGTTACTTTTAGCTTAAAAACGCAGGAAAGTATAACAGGGAGTTAAAAAGCTATAGGAGGTGTGTAATCCAGTCTCCAGCTGTTGGGCCTCCCTCCACCGCACGTCATAGGGCCGAAGTGATTCGAAAAGATTTATACCTGTGACAGGGAGTTAGGGAAGTACAGGAGGTTGCCATCAACTCTCAGTCCTCTCGGCCTACTTAGTTCGAAGGCATATTAACAATTCGTAGAAGTCGGGCCGGCACCTTTGAATTCAGTATTTTGTAATCAAGCCGCGGCAGTGCCGGTGTGGAGGTAAGAATAAAAATTATCTTCCATCTACTTTTATCAATTACTTGAATAAATTACCGATTTTATTTCATTTTATGTCGGTAGTTTACGCAGAGCGAAAACATGAAAATGTCTCACTGTCTTGCGGACTCGTATGCAAGAAGTATTTTTTACAATGTTAATGCATCTTGCAGTGAAGATAAACCAGAGGCAAGGAGGACGCCTTGTAAAGAGTCGAGCAATTCCTAAGTGATTGGGGACCCGCTTTTGCATGTGCGTTTAAAATAATTTATTAAATATTTGGAAATAGTAGGGATCAGTATGTTCGTGAAGCTTAAGGCGGTTTTTACAATACCTAGAGAACTCTACAATTTCCAGAGACAAAGAAGTTTTGTATTGATATGACCTAAAACTCATGTCCCTTAGAACAAATTATATATTTTATATACATATATATATTATATATATATATATATTATATATATATTATATATATATTATATATATATATTATATATATATTATATGATATTTATATATATATATATATATATATATATATATATATATATATATATATATATATATATATATTTAGTGTTTGTGTATATATATTAAGGATATGACCACTGATGTAGAATTGAAAGGACCTCCTTGTCCAATATTGTGGATGCTTGCATAAAGGTTGAAATGTCAATAACATCTGGATTCAGCGAGGCGAGATGTATGCTAATATTCAAATCAAACCCACCCAGTGTGTAAATAGATACCCCTCGTCCAACAAATAAAAGTCAATAGTTAATCAGATACCACAGGCTTCGTTCGTCCTCTATGTAAATAACTGACAGCTGCATACAATGCTTATAAAGAATAATTAGTTGGAGCGAAGATTAAAGTAAAAAGGTTATTATTATGTATACGTATCACAATTAGATCAGAGATAATAATCAGAGATAAGTAGATCAGAGATAATTACATAGTAATGTTACATAGTAACCTCATTGAGGTTGATTTTTCTTTAAACAGTGTCAATTAAGTAAAAATCGCATCAAATTACAAAACAAAAAATTACTTGCATACGAGTCTGCAAGACAGAGAGACATTTTTATGTAACGCTTTCTGGTGTAGTTTCTTTGGTAACGCTTTTCGAGTTTATGTGCCAAAGTAAAGACATGAAAATGTCAAAAATATCGAGTGTGCAGATTTTTGCGTTTTTAAATTTGGAATTAAATCGAACATATGTAGTGCACGAAAAAAGAAAGTACTTTTCTTCTTTTCCAGTTTCTTAAGAAGTAATCTTTTAGCTTCTTCACCCATATTTTTATAATAAATGCAAAAAATTATAGTATAACAAAAATAAATAGACTGCCAATTGGTGTGGCACATAGCTTCCTTACTCCATCATCATTACTCTATAATCATAACTAAGACTTGTTGTAGCTAGTGATTTGAAATTTAGTATACAACTTAAATTTTTTTCCAACAAAAACAGGGAAAATGTTGGAAACTTCACAACACGAAATTTCTTGGATCAGCGAGCAATTGAGCACTGATCGCAACATTATTTATTTTTAAGTGGGGTATCATTTTAAAGTTATTGGAATTTAGATCACAAATATATATCACGTTTCCAAAATGGCGGCAATTTTACTTCCAAAATTACCAAAAAATAACCCAAAAAAGTCCCCCCCCCCCATAAGGACAATTCCTAAAAATGAGGAAAAAATACATAAATATACTTATTTGTGGGCCAATGATATTTCCAGGAGTTAATATAGAAAAGTCAAATTTTAGGCCGTAACTTTATTATGGTGACCCAAAATGTTTATGTTTTGTAATTTTTCTGTGGGGTATCATTTTAAAAGTATGGAGTAACTAATAAAAAGTGTTTTGATTTTTAAATCGACTATATTCGGACTGAATAAATTTCGGTTTTTTTTTTTTTTTTTACAAAAATCAAATGTGCAAAGTGTATGTCACTTTCAAAAAGAAAAAAATTGTTATTATATAAAAATAAAAGTAACTAAATAACAAAAGGGTACGCTGCAAAGGTATTGAAATTTAGATCTCAAATATATACCCCGTTTCCAACAGCCATTCAACAGATAATTTAAAAACGTAGTATATAACAAGTTTTTTTTATCTTTAAATTATTTAAAATATTGACATTGACATTTATTGATGAAGAGAAATTTTTATTTTGATGTAGGGAATTATTTTAGTTTATAAGGGGAATGTTTTTGTTTTGTTTGTGTAGGTGGGGTTAATATTATACTTCAACCCAAATAAGAGTATAACTAAGACGCAAAAAGGATAATAAATTTTATTGAGCTTGATAATAATCCTTGGCATATCAGCTCGTAAAGCGCTCCAGGGGCTGTCCCAAGCTTTTACAACTATATAGCTATATGAACCTTTTAATTGGCAATCGCAACTGGATGAACGCCACTTGACTTAAGTACTACCCATTAATATGAGGTTGGACTCCAATGGTGGGGACCTTGTTGGAGTACGGAATGAGCTGACAGCTACCTTATTTATATTGAGTACCAGAATAACGAAATCGGTCCTATCTAAAAGGGACGTTTATTCTATTCCTAAATATGAGGTTAGAAATTAAAATTACCGACGAATGATGCAAGCGATAAATTAGAATATGCATAGATAGAATATGTATCTATTAAATGTGTGTGTATCCTCAATAAAATGAAATAATTATTTAAGAGTTAAAAATAAATTTAAAAGAAGTAAGTACTACTAACTAAGGGCTTAAATAACAAGGTTTTAATTAAATAAATGCTAACTTGACTCAATCCTACAACTTCATTTATTTTTTTAAAAAAAGGAAAGTTGTTTGATTTTATTCATTATAAAAACATTATACTTTTAAAGACTAAGTTTAAAATAAAGAAGTTAAAAATATATAATAAGACTCAAGAGCTGGAAAAGAGCTTGTTTAATGCCGCAACGTTGCTCTTATTTTCCGAGAAAAGTAACAAAAACAAATAATAAAACTAAAACAAAAAATTTATTTAAGTTAAAACTTAGAGCAAGATAGGGAGGTTGAAGAGTAAATGAAATTCATTTATGGGATTAATCTTTCCTCTTCCCCTTTCCTTGGCGTAGGAGAATTTTTTTCGTTTAAAAGTTAAATTAAGGCAATTAAGTTTTAAACCAATTTAAATAGAAACACCAAGAAGCGGTTCTAACTCAAGCCAAACCTCTCGCTATTAATGAGTTTGAGGACCTCTGGAACATTGTTCTTCAACTCCCTATTCTTATATCTCCGCTTTCCCTTCACTTCAAAAACTATGAATAACAATACTATATTAAAAGCATCAGCATAAAAATGAAATAAATATTAATAACTGAAATGAAGAAAATAGACAATTATAAATTAAACGCAAAAGGATGAACTAACCAAGAAAATGAACAAATGGTTTTATAAAAATGCAACATACATTTTTTATTCAGTTCTTTTTGTCTGCCAGGAACAAATCTTGTAATCTATATTTAGCTCACTTTAAAAAAGTCGATCGCTCTGAAATTTGGCACAGAAACATGTCCTAAATGAAAATTCAATAATCAGTTCTTAGTTTTACAAAATCGTTTGTAAAAGCCAATAAATTTTCCACATTTATTTGCAGAAATTTTGAGAGTCAAATTCGAAGAGAAAACTTTTATAGACTTTCTTAATTTTATAATATCAATAGAAATGACGACCAAATTATTTACTTATCTACAGACTTATTATAATTATTTATTTATCTATAGACTGATTATTTAATGCCATATTCTTCTTGGTAGGCCATTAGAACCCTAAGTGGGTCTTTGCCGTGACAACAATTTAGAGCTATGCCTCTTAAATCCAATCCTGGACATCGAGGGCTCGGAGATCGTTCTCTGCATTATTTTGCCACCTGGTCCGAGGCCTTCCAAGCGATGTAGAGTCTCTCGAAAAAAGCGTGACGAAAGGAACTCGTTCTCCTGCCTTAGTCATGGTTCGCGTCTAACCAGTAGTATGTGACCACAGGACGAAATAACGTCTTATAAAGCCGAATTTAGGTAACTAACATGAGGTCATGCGATTTGAAGATACTTGAAAGGCTATAGAGGCATTTGCTGGCGGTTTGGATCGGAGCGAAGATCTCAGATCTTACAGTGTTGCCAGATGTGATGGTCGTGCCAGATATAAAACATCGTTCTTATTGTCATCGCAAATAATTAAATTGTACATGTTTAAACTTGAAGAAGTTGGTCAAAAGATTTGGAGACAGTTAAAGAAATGCGTGTAAAATGAATGTATTGAAGGGGCTGGGGCAAGTTTTACTAATGCAAAACTGTAAGAAAACATATTAAAGCCCAAATAATGGGCACGAAAAGGAGAGGAAAGTCCACATGCAGCTAAAACGATGTCGTGAAGGATAAAAATGACCTTGGCCTCTGGAACTAGAAGAGTGTGTGCTAGGATCAAGTCGCCTAGAAAGCAAATGTGTATTCAAAGAGGCCAGGGTCCACAAAGGCATGTGTTGAGGCAACGTTAGTAAGGAAGTGTAAAGCCTGGTACACACCAAACGCGCATTCGCAAACAAGATTCGCATACATTTGCAAATGTCAACGCCGCTAAAACATTCTAGATTAAACAGTTGTTCGTGAATGTTTGGCTTTGTTCCTGATTTATTCTGCTTTGTTTTCCTCAACTTAAAGATTGCCCTTATCAAAACTTACCGTAAAAGATTTTTTAAATATTAATTGATAATAAGTAAAAGTAAAAAAACGAACAATTAAACAAATGCAGAAGAAGACGCAGATTGTGTATGAATCAATAAATTAATTAATTTAATTCATCTTCTGGTGGAATGTAAAAATTTTAAGAATAAACCTTAAATATAAAAATAATGAAGTTAAAATAAACAGAATAAAAATAAAATCTAAATAGGTGTGGACGCGGCTCAAAGTATACGATTCCTCTATCCTGCAATGTTAATGTGTCTAAAAGTTAAAATCCCAAAATGAATAAAAACTTATTCTCTTTGCAAGAAATTATTAGCATTTTATTACTAAAATAAATTTGTTGAATAAACTTAAGTAGTCGAAACTGGTTTGGTTTTTAAAATATGGTTGGTTATATGAATACAAACTAATAACTGTTTTCATTTATAGTTAATTCAATATGTAATACCTAAGACAATAGATTAAACTAGGTAGGAACTAGGAATAGAGGAGCTTAATTCACAGACAATGCACAGTTTTAAATGCTTAAATATTTTATGTATTCCTTTGTATGAACCTTGTGATGTAGAAACAATCTCAGAGAAGCTCTAAATGTATCAAACAGCCATCCCAACATAATACTATAATACCCTTGATCCATCTATTGTCATTGAATACTCTCTTAAACCAAGCTATCTTCCACTTTGGTATGCATTTATTACTCTTCCTCCTCATCTCTTTCATTTATAATTTAAAAACGTTTAAAATCTTAAATATGTCAGCAAATATGAAGTGGAACATTGAGATTTTTTTTTATTCTATACAATAAATTTTAACGATATTTTGAATTGAGACCAGCCTGAAACAACGATATAATTGTTCAAATCTCAGAAACGATATCACTATTTAATTCAACAAAACAATTCCTGTATGATAATCTTAAATAATTAGTACAAAAGAAACACCTGCCACAGACAAAATTCCCACAGTTTAAAGAAATTTTAGGGAATAGAATTTTTAACGCACTTGAACAGACCTGAACCATTGTCCCGAAATAACATATCTGGATCGAATCTCAGGGAGGTGAGATATGAAATGCTTAATGCTTATGATAATTTTAAGTGGATCATCAAAATTTTCGAATTGGTTAAAGTCGTGAAACATAAATTTATAAAATTTTACTTGATTAAAGTAACTTTTAAATTAGCAACGAACATACATTGAGTCCATAATA
Organism: Gerris lacustris; assembly: GCA_951217055.1. Taxonomy (NCBI): domain Eukaryota; kingdom Metazoa; phylum Arthropoda; class Insecta; order Hemiptera; family Gerridae; genus Gerris; species Gerris lacustris. Next base: position 28,757,617 of record OX578283.1, on the reverse strand, counting down.
AGTTTACTCATTCACAATAAATTAATATTGCGATACAATAATAAATTGCGAATGAGTTATCTCTTATTATATCGCGAGGCTTTACGAAAGAATTATTTTTCAGTATTTTACTCTGATCTTACTCTTTCTTAAATCTTAAATAATTAGTATTAACGGATAACTGACATGCTTAGCAAGTTCTGTATTATCCTCTGACAAAAATATATATATATAAATATTTGGGAATAAATGTTCGCTATTATTTTAACGATACACAGGAAAAAATTATATTCTTTTTTTCATTTGTATGTAGAATTAATCTATTTTGTACAATCTAGAATTATTAGAAGAAAAAAAAAACAAAAAACTTGTATTGAAATATCAAGCTGAGTGAGTAAAATGTTGCACCCGAGAATATAAATATAAATTGGCTTCAGCACCACAGAGGGTATTATGTGCTTTCTGCAAACACAAAGGGCCCGTAGGCTATTTAACAAATAGAACAAGCATAATCGGCCCAGCCATATCTAGATGGTGGTCATTAAAAAGTTTGTTTTGGCTATAACTTTTGAACCATTTATTATTATGACGTGAAACAAACGCCTTAATATGCATTTTTATTGTTCTAATGTGTCAAGCCAAATTTGTTCCTAAGATAATAATTTTTATAACATAAGTTATTTTTTTTTGGGGGGGGGGGGAGGGGGAGGGAATTTTTGATCTTACAAAATATGCTACGTATGAAAAATTCCTTAAAAACCATTTTTTTTGTTTTCTGACAAAGAATAACAATGATTAATTTAAGTTTTTTTCCCTCCATTTGTAAAATAGACTGCCAATTAGTGTGGCACATAGCTTCATCGCATCCTATTCACGTACTTTATTGATTTTATGCTTTTACAAACCATTATTGTCTAAAAAAAAAGATAAAGATAATTTTTTTAAATTTTACCCCCTCAAAACTAGAAATAACACAAAATAGATCGTAAAAAAATTTAATAAACTATTCAAGAGCTTTTCAACGATATACATTATATTATAAATGGTTCCCCCTTTACTTTGAGCTACCAAATTTTTTTTTTAAAAAACACAATACAAAAGGGCATTAATTAAACTAATAAATAAATATAAATAAGAAACCTAATAACATAAAAAATATTTAAACCCTTTAACCTACAACAAAATTAAAAATTGGTACAAAAGTACGAGTACAATTTTTTTTTTAAATATACCAATAAAATAGCTTTAATGTACATATCAAGGCCTTTCAAATGATATACGACACAATATATTAAAAACCAAAAAAAAAAGCGGCATACGTGAAAAAGTTTATTCTCATGTTCTCAGCAAAAAGGATGAACCAATGAAATAAAATATAATCAATTTAAAGAGCATTAGTGTAAGATTCAAGCGCCTCAATCAGAAATAAAGTCAGTCAACTATTATAGAAACTATGGCCATTCTAAGACAAAAAGGAAAAAAATACCAAAATTATCATTATCTATGGTACAACCGATGATTATACGACAAAAGGTCATAAGTTGTAGATCTTTTAAAATCAGATACAGCTGGTGCTATCCGTTTTCCAATACGACTTATCGTTTAGCCGCAATAAGACCCCAACACAGCTTAAAAATCAAGTCGGCCATTATTATTTTTTTAAGGGGGGAAGGAGGGGGAATAGTGAACTTTGTATAATTATTTTGGTTCACAATATGAACGTTGCGCGTCGAATGCCGTAAACTACAAGTCTCTAGCTCTTCTGGAAGTGGGTAAATATTCATATCAGACAGTGAGTCAGTTAGCCATGCGGCTTTATAGTACATAGACATATTAATTTAGATAATTCACGATTTAAAATGCACAGACGGTTGATATTTGGCAGGTGCTATCTGCAGGCTACTCTCGACAAACCATAAAAATTTTCTTAACAATCAGATGGTTACTTTTAAAGATAGAGCTGTAAATAAATGTATGTTTGTGAGCATGTGGAAGATAAACAATTAAGCGCAGAAGGTGAAATTTATATGGGACCAACAATGGGCTAAGCATTACCTACTAACTAAATTTCATTAAAATCGGACAAGTAGTTTTTAAGATATGGTGGTTCGCAAAAATTAAGCGACAGACCGACACAGACCGACAGACAGACACGGGACCAAAAATGTTCCCTGATGTCTGAAACGGATTTCTGTCTTGGAATTTTTGAAATCGGAGATATAAAATATTTTCATTCTTCAGAACGATCACATAGCTTCCGTTACCTTCGGTAAGCTCGGAAGCAAAATAAAAAATAACAATAATAGAGTGCGAAGCGAAAAACTTAATTTTTAGGGATACACCAAGAAAATATGAATTGGTACAAAAACAATAATAAATAAAAATAAACTTCTTGCATACGAGTCTGCAAGACAGTGAGACATTTTCATGTAACGCTTTTTGGTATCGTTTTTCGGTAACACTTTTTAGTGTCGCTTTTGGTAACGCTTTTTGGCGCGTTTTTGGGTAACGCTTTTCGAGTTGATGTGTCAAAGTAAAGACATGAAAATGTCAAAAAATTTGAGCGTACAGATTCTTGCGTTTGTAAATTAGGAATTAAATCGAACATATGCTGTGCACGAAGAAAGAAAGTACTTTTCTTCTTTTCCAGTTAATTAAGAAGTCATCTTTTAGCTTCTTCACCCATATTTACATAATAAATGTAAAAAATTATAGTATAACAAAAATAAAATAGACTGCCAATTGGTGTGGCACATAGCTTCCTCGAGTCCTATCCACGTACTTTATTGATTTTATGCTTTTACAAGCCATTATTGTCTAATTGGTTTAATTGTTTTCCCCGTTTTATTAAATCTGTCAAAATTGTTTTGATTTTTTACACGAACTAAAGTATCAATTTAGCAAAAGTTAAAGAGTTACTTTAAAAAAACTATGAAAGTTTCATACAAATCAGATTTTAAGAAGTATTTTTGAAGTTATAGGTATAAATAAATGTATGTATGTGAGCATTTGGCAGAGAAACAAATAAGCGCAGAAGTTTGAAACCTATATGGGACCAACAATGGGCTAATTATGACCTACCACCCAAATTTTATTAAAATTGGACGTGAAGTTTTTAAGATATGTTGGTTCGCAAAAATTGAACGACAAACCGACAGACCAACGGATTTCTGTCTTGGAATTTTTGAAATCGGACACCTAAAAATTTTTCGTTCTTCAAAACGATCACATAGCTTCCGTTACCTTTGGTAAGCTCGGAAGCAAAAGTAAAAAATAAATTTGATTTATGTAAGTTTATTAGTAATAAATTCTAAGGGTTGTGGCGTTGGTCCGGTGCAAATCAGCAGAGCAGTAGGACAGAAATTGAAGTTGGGAGGGGGGCGGGGGCCCCGCTGGGGACGTGAGTGACTGCTGGAGCGGTAGCGAGAAGCGAAGAGAGTGAGACGTGGGGCAGGTAACCAAACGGGAGGGGAGGGGTGGGTAGGCCCTAGGCGCGGTAGGGGGAAACCCTATACCGAGAGCGGATAGACTTGATTGCACGCCTCCTATATCCTCCTACCTCCCTGTCACTCGTGTAACGCTTTTTGGTGTCGATTTTTAGTAACGCTTTTCGAGTTTTTATGTGCCATAGCCAAGCCATGAAAATGTCCAATATGCATTTTTACTCAGGGAGTCCTCCACTTTCATTTTAGATCCCCCATGCTGCACTCGTTAAAAAAATGTTAACCCCTAGTTTCTGAGAGCTAATGTTTTGGGTTTTCCCTGTGATTTTCCTGTGATAAGGTTATTACACTCAACCAAAATGCAGTTTCAAATTTTGTGTTAGGTATTTTCGGAGATCAGGTGCGTTGCAGACGGGCGGATAGACAATGCACATAAATATTCTTTTTTTTAAATCAAATAATAATTATTATTAACTACGGGAAACAGACGGTGAAAAATACACTCCAGCGCCGGGATTTGAACCACGGGTCTCCTGTATTTCCAGTACAGATGCTCTTGCCTACTAAGCTTCGCAGGAGAATGATTTTTCACTGCCGTAATCGATAACTAGTCCCGAATCCAAGCTTTCAATATTCATATACCTTTAGACAGTCAATATTTATGACATTAGAACTAAACTGAGAATTAACGCTTATAATTATTCAATATATAATTATAATTATTCATCCGTAGTTAATAATAATTATAATTTGATTTAAATTAAAATTTAAACTTTCTTTAGTATAAAACTACAAAAAACTTAAAAATTGAATTGATAAATATTCTTTTAAATGTGATATTTTTGCGTGTAATTATTTTTGTATTTAAGTGCCTATATTCATTCTAATATTTTTCCGTTCTTGTTATTTGTTTCTAACTTTCTTTTACTTCGCCTACAGTAACTTCTAATTGCAGAAACTTGAATTATCAATTATCTTACAGTCATTGATATTATCGGTGCGTATTGCCTATATTTTAAAATATTATTGTGACCTATAACCGCATTTAGTACTAATTGTGGAGCATTATAATTAAATTACAGCACTAACGCTGAAATTTAATTTAAAACACACATAATATTAAAATAGGGTAATATTATATTAATTAATATAATGTTAATTAATATTAATTAATTAATATTAATATAATATAATATTAATTAATTAATATTAATATAATAATATTATATAATAATATTAATTAATTAATATTAATATAATATAATATTATATATATATAATATAATATAATACGATATTAATTAATTAATGTTAAAATAGGGGGCCGGTGTAGCCGAGGGGTTAACACACTCGACTCTGAAACCAAGGTCTAAACCCCGGCTGTGAGTTCGAATCCCAGCGGGGTGAGACATGTTTCACACTGATGATCTCATCAACTAGATGAGTAAAGTGGCCGGATAACCCCCGTCCTGTAATGACCTAATAAAGCTGTTGAACGGGACTAAAACTACAAACCAAAAAAAAAAAAAAAAAAAAAAAAAAAACCACACACACACACACACACACACACACATATATATATATATATATATATATATATATATATATATATATATATATATATATATATATATATATATATATATATATATATATATATATATATATATATATATATACAGAAAACAAACAAAACTCAGGTTTCGGTCACAAAAATCATCTTTATGTTACAATCCCGACGTCGGGATTGTAACATAAAGACGATTTTTGTGACCGAAACCTGAGTGTTGTTTGTTTTCTGTTTATATTTACGGTCGAGAATTTATTCATATATATATATATATATATATATATATATATATATATATATATATATATATATATATATATATATATATATATATGAGTATAAATTATAATCATTCTTATGTAATATGAACATAATTTCCTTTTATAGTTTATTAAAATCACTTAAAAATTTATAATTGCCAGGTAATTAAATGTTTCATTAGTCTACAAGGGATGAGGGTTACTACGAGTATAAACTAAGTGAAAAATATATGCGATAATAATTTCGGTGGAAGCTTGATGAAAGATTAAATATCAAAATACATTCCAGTTATACACACCAATTTATTATCTATTAATAGGGAAATTTATTTTAATTTATTTTCGAGTAAAACATTTGAAGCATTTTTGGCATGTAATACAAAATTGCAATAGTTAGTAATTATCTATTTGTTTGTATTAACTGAAATTTCAATGAGATTCAGTTAATTTAGTGAGAAATTCAGTGGAAATAAATTTATAAATTATTATCAAAGAATAATTTATAATTTGTATTAATTATGCGAAATATTTAATATATTGGTGTACGAAGGAACAGAGAGAGAGCGAAAGAGAAAATATATATATACTCTTTACTCTTCTATATCCGTTTAAAATATTCATTAAAAAGAGACGTTGATTTGGGTATAACATTTACTCTTTAAGTTGATTGACTTGATAAAGAGCTTTGGAATGGAGGTACACAAAATCAAAATGACACCGACATTAAAGAGAGCCGTTGATGTGGTTACAACATGTACTCTTAAAGTATATTGACAAATAGCTTTGGAATAGAGCTAAACAAAATAAAATGTACACCCCTATTAGGGAGAGTCGTTGATGTGGGTACACAACATGTACTCTTAAAGTAGATTGACAAGACAATTAGCTTTGGAATAGAGCTATCAAAAGAAAATTGATACCCTTACCAAGGAGAGCCGTTGATGGTGGTACTTGTACTCTAAAAGGAAAGAAAGAACTGTGCAAAAGAACAACTTGACTTGAATAAATTAGAATAAGAGATATTCCAAGTTATTATTGGTATAAATGTTCGGATGAATTATTCTGATAATTACAGTCAAATAAATATTCTGTCTATTCACGGGAAAAAGTTGTTGACTTATCATCATTATTAGAAGAAGGAAGTGAAGCCAAAATTGCGTAAAAAGAGAAAAACCAAGTTTCTACCGACTTACATTTAATTTTTATTTCACGGATGGATTATTCTTATAATTAGAAGAAGGAAATATATACCAAATTATAGTATATTTTGTTGAAAATTTTTATAGAAGGTTACATTAATAAAATAAAGAACATAATTTATTTTATAGTCGTCAAAATCGGTTACAATTTGACACACACACACGCACACACACATATATATCTATATATCTATATATATATATATATATATATATATATATATATATATATATATATATATATATATATATATATATATATATATATATATACATATATATATATATATATATATATATATATATATATATATATATATATATATATATATATATATATTTGTAATAAACCTGGAAACTATTTAATGATCTTTATAAAACAGTTATCCAGGATAACGGGCTATTATTGAATGCTACACATTAATAATGCATTTATAATTAAATTTATGTTGAAACATTTATTCATGTGATTTGTTATGTATTAGCATGGATCATTTATATATTGCTGTGAATAATTCAAAGGATAATCATTTAAATATTGAATAGCAAGTCCTTTCGATAATCTGAAATAATAACAAATAGTTTAATCAATATAAATATGTAAAATCTTCCATATATTCCAATAACTTGGATACCAACGTGTGTCATACATAAATGACACGGCACAGTACTAAAATTTAAATTATTAAGGTATAATTTCTACTAAACAAGAAACACACAAGTATAAAAACCTACAATTATAGTAATGCTGGCTGTAATTAAGTACAGGTATTATTTATAGTTTGGATTAAATATAGTAATAACTTAAATATTATTGTAGTAGTAGAGTTGGGTGCATAATAATTAACAACACAACAACAATTTTCTTATAAAATCAATAATTCAAAAACATATATAAATAAAATCCCATGATATTTGAATTTAAATTTGGTGGATTAGCCTACCTTAGGTGGCCATAAACCAGATTACCGTAATTATAATTATAAGCAGGATTTCATAATATATGTAAACTGCAAAGTCTATTAGACCATGAGAGAATTTATTAGGGTGTAATTTTTTAATTTTTTATGTGTAACCATTTATGATCTTGTTTCGTGGTATTATAATAATTTTGATTTCGGGAGGTCTGAAGAAATCCCAATAACTTATACATTTTTTTTGTTTCTATTTATAATTTTATTATAGGTTTCATTTCTCCAACCTATATGGATAAAAGTCGATCAATTTAGGTTTTTGTTGTTGTTGTACAAGGAGGTAATCCATGCTAGTTTTGTGCAAGTGGCAGCAGGTGACTTTGACCGTACTTCACCATTTCATAGTTCATTTTCAAAGTTAATGTTTTACCAAGTAATGTGTACCTTTGATATCCTCAATTGCTTTTCAATAGTCCTCCTTAAAGCCATATTTGTTGTTACTAAAAATATAAAAATATATATATATATATTCAAAATGCTGGTCAAAAAAAAAAAAAAAAATAATAAGAATAGCAATTTGATATAAATAACTGGCCCAAGGAAAATTGAATTTTTAAAGTTTTCACGTTCACTGTGCATTAATATGTACACGTACACCTTAGTAAATTTTATTTAAAACTATGTAGGTAATTTAATTATGGTTGGTTCTTCTCCCTTTAAAAAAGATTCTGGCTCTTTTGAAATGAGTTTTTTTTTATTATAAGTAACTATTTTCTTTTAAATCTTACAACCCACCTTTAACAACCAACTGAGTTGGGCTTGAACTAATAAACTAAATGATTGTGCTTATCATAAGAACACTGTAATATGTAAACAAAAACTTCCCTCCCCCCACAAAAAAATGAAGGAAAATCAACACAAAAAGCAAAAAAAAAAAAAAAAATCAGCAAATTAACAACAGTTTATCTACTTGAGATAAAGACATTTTATCTTAAACGGCTATTTATATCTACTATTTTTTTCTCTCTCTGAAAGACTTTTGACATTAGAAGAAGACTAACAACCTCCAAAAGTGGTAAGACGATAAAAAGAGGGAAAAATGTCCGTCCGGATACACTACATTGACGACGATGTTACTTCAAGTGTTGTGAGAAAAAAAAAGTGGAAATTCTGCTGATGTCTCAGAAATCACGGGGAGATGTGGGAGGAATTTGAGGTGAAGGCAGTAGATACAAGGGCTGAAATTCTGTCGACTCCAGAAAAGTATGAGTTGTGGAGGTAAAGGAGTGAAACAGGGCGAAGCAATACTTGAAGTAGGTTCTCAAGGGCCCCGTGAAGCAAGTGTTTCGTGAAAAAAGGGCCTAGGAGCAAGAGAGAGAAGAGAAAATCACTTGAAAAAAAAACCGCAAGTAGTTTGTGGACGTTCCAAAGGGTTGAGACCTAGCTCAGAACCCTTTCCATCCTGACTAAATCTCAGCCTTCCAAACTCCCTCCTTATCTTGCTCTTATCTCAAAAACCTTCTTATTCCTTTACCAATTTTTTTCTATAGGTATTCGCCAATTTTTCCCATCCTCCTTTAACAAGAACACTTTTATAATAAATATGTAATAGCGGGGAAAAAATATTTTGAACTAGAGACATGCATGAATTGTAATGGCTCTTTTAAGTGAAAGGTTAAAACATTTTTAAGTTATAACATATTATATAAGTAAACAAAATTTTAATCTTTAAGAGAGAAAATAACAATGATTTAGAAAATAATTTCAGATAGAATGAATAAAGGTTTCATCCTGTTCATTTTGTTTTGTTAGAAACAAATGTCTAATCTATAACATATTTGCAGGCGGGATAATATAGGTGTTTTCAGAAGAAGAATAAAATTGAAATAACAACCAAAAATCCAAATAATTTTTATATATGGGATTTGTTCCCGTGAATCTCATTTATGTTATTCAATATTATGTCCACAGAAGGTTGATATATTTAGACAGGCTACTTTAGACTAAGCTAAGGCAACCACATTTATTCCAATAAAAATAAATGTTTGTTTTGATTTGTTAATCTTTAACTAGATATAATAATTTATCTAAATTAATTTACTGAATTTTACTTTTTTTCTAAATATTAAATTAAGCCCATTGCCACGGGCTTATAAAAATAAAAGACTTAAAACCCAGACACAGAAGGACCGGGTCTATAAAAATAAAAACTATGACAGCTTAACTAAACGAAATTGAAGAATTCCATCGGATCTTCCACGGAAAATAAAAGTTGCTTGCTTGAGGGTTAAAACTGGTCACGTCAGAAACATCTAAACAAAATTAGATTAATCCACTCGTCGTTGTAGAAGGAACACTTCTACAACGACAGTACATCTGTAATGACGTTCAAGCATCTACTGGATTGCGTCTCTTTCAGAGATTCTCGAGATAATTTAAATACTTGACAAGGAAAAAAAATACGTGTACGTGTGGTGTCGCGGGACACCCGGTAGGAACGAAGTTCCTTGCATTTTTTCATTAAATATAAATTATAAAATCACACTGCTAAATACGAATACATTGCTAACTACTTATACATGGCGGAGTTAATAAATCGAAAATGGTCCTTATTTTCGATTTCTGACCTTCCTATTATTCAATAATAAATATGTAAAGACGGTTGAGCTAAATGCGGAAACATATTTGGGCTACTTTCATCAAACCATTAATTCCATTAAAATTGGATAATAAACTTCAAACATAACTATTTGGTTTTAATAAAAAGTTTTTGTGGAAGCGAAGCGAAGGCAATGTGCGAAGAAATTAATTAAAGCCCAATATTGGGCTAATTGTGACCTACTATACAAATTGCATTGAATAAGAACGATTAATTTTGAAGATATGGTGGTTCGCAAATACGTTAAAAGGCAAAAGGACCAACAGACAGACACTAAATGACAAAAAGATAAAAAATTTACCCTGATATATTTAACTTAATTCTGTCCAGAAATTGTTTAATTCGGAGACAATTTCGTTCTTCAGAATTATTACAATCTCGTTACTTTAGGTAATCTTGGAAGCAAAACTGTAAGAAAATTATTTCTAATTTGATAAAAAAAAAAACTTTTTTATTAGAGCTTAATAAAGCTCGTTAAGATATTTCGCTCTCTCGATATTATTAAATCAATGGTCTGAATGATTGAGTAAGAGAGAGAAAAATACCCAGTAATAAGGGCAAAAAGTTGTAATAATTTCTTATTTTTTGCTTGAAAAAATATTCTCGTCATGGGTCTTAAGAATTTTTCTAATATTAAAAAAAAATAATACAATAATAATATGAAAAAATTAAGTTTAATACTTTATATTTTGTTGTAGAAAATTTTCTCTTGTAGGTAACTTTTATATTATATTATAACTTTTTTTCATTTATTTTTTCTTTAAATCTTGTTCGGGAAATCCATTAAGGGTATAAAAGTGAATAAATAATTTCTTTTCTGAAGTGAAAGTGGTCTCAAGGGTGGGGGTAGACCCTTAGAGTAATTTGGGTCGATTTTTATGGTCCAAAAAAGTTTAGAATGTACTAGAAGGACCCCCTCCCCTGAAAACCCTCTCTGGTTTTTAGAGTGGTAAAAGAGCTTCTGGAAATACATTAGTGGAAAGCCAAGGGTCCCAGTTAATGTCCCGATACAATCTTATACGCTAAGACCAAGTTCCAGTGTAGCAAAGTGAATTAAACCAATTAGGAATACAATTTTTTTAAAATTTTTTTAAGTTTTTGGTAGTTTTCATACTACGGAAAGTTAAATTTTAATTTAAATCAAATTATAATTATTATTAACTACGGGAAACAGACAGTGAAAAATACACTCCTGTGCCGGGATTTGAACCACGGGCCTCTATATTTCCAGTATAGCGCTCTTCCATCTAAGCTACGCAGGAGAATGATTTTTCACTACCGTAATCGATAACTAGTCCCGAATCCAAGCTTTCAATATTCATATACATTTAGACAGTCAATATTTATGACATTAGAACTAAACCAGAATTAACGCTTATAATTATAAAGTACTCAATTAGTACCTGTACCTTGTACAATCAATTCGAAATTCAATTTTTTTAAGTTTTTGGTAGTTTTCATACTACGGAAAGTTAAATTTTAATTTAAATCAAATTATAATTATTATTAACTACGGGAAACAGACAGTGAAAAATACACTCCTGTGCCGGGATTTGAACCACGGGCCTCTATATTTCCAGTATAGCGCTCTTCCATCTAAGCTACGCAGGAGAATGATTTTTCACTACCGTAATCGATAACTAGTCCCGAATCCAAGCTTTCAATATTCATATACATTTAGACAGTCAATATTTATGACATTAGAACTAAACCAGAATTAACGCTTATAATTATAAAGTACTCAATTAGTACCTGTACCTTGTACAATCAATTCGAAATTCAATTTTTTTAAGTTTTTGGTAGTTTTCATACTACGGAAAGTTAAATTTTAATTTAAATCAAATTATAATTATTATTAACTACGGGAAACAGACAGTGAAAAATACACTCCTGTGCCGGGATTTGAACCACGGGCCTCTATATTTCCAGTATAGCGCTCTTCCATCTAAGCTACGCAGGAGAATGATTTTTCACTACCGTAATCGATAACTAGTCCCGAATCCAAGCTTTCAATATTCATATACATTTAGACAGTCAATATTTATGACATTAGAACTAAACCAGAATTAACGCTTATAATTATAAAGTACTCAATTAGTACCTGTACCTTGTACAATCAATTCGAAATTCAATTTTTTTAAGTTTTTGGTAGTTTTCATACTACGGAAAGTTAAATTTTAATTTAAATCAAATTATAATTATTATTAACTACGGGAAACAGACAGTGAAAAATACACTCCTGTGCCGGGATTTGAACCACGGGCCTCTATATTTCCAGTATAGCGCTCTTCCATCTAAGCTACGCAGGAGAATGATTTTTCACTACCGTAATCGATAACTAGTCCCGAATCCAAGCTTTCAATATTCATATACATTTAGACAGTCAATATTTATGACATTAGAACTAAACCAGAATTAACGCTTATAATTATAAAGTACTCAATTAGTACCTGTACCTTGTACAATCAATTCGAAATTCAATTTTTTTAAGTTTTTGGTAGTTTTCATACTACGGAAAGTTAAATTTTAATTTAAATCAAATTATAATTATTATTAACTACGGGAAACAGACAGTGAAAAATACACTCCTGTGCCGGGATTTGAACCACGGGCCTCTATATTTCCAGTATAGCGCTCTTCCATCTAAGCTACGCAGGAGAATGATTTTTCACTACCGTAATCGATAACTAGTCCCGAATCCAAGCTTTCAATATTCATATACATTTAGACAGTCAATATTTATGACATTAGAACTAAACCAGAATTAACGCTTATAATTATAAAGTACTCAATTAGTACCTGTACCTTGTACAATCAATTCGAAATTCAATTTTTTTAAAGTTTTTGGTAGTTTTCATACTACGGAAAGTTAAATTTTAATTTAAATCAAATTATAATTATTATTAACTACGGGAAACAGACAGTGAAAAATACACTCCTGTGCCGGGATTTGAACCACGGGCCTCTATATTTCCAGTATAGCGCTCTTCCATCTAAGCTACGCAGGAGAATGATTTTTCACTACCGTAATCGATAACTAGTCCCGAATCCAAGCTTTCAATATTCATATACATTTAGACAGTCAATATTTATGACATTAGAACTAAACCAGAATTAACGCTTATAATTATAAAGTACTCAATTAGTACCTGTACCTTGTACAATCAATTCGAAATTCAATTTTTTTAAGTTTTTGGTAGTTTTCATACTACGGAAAGTTAAATTTTAATTTAAATCAAATTATAATTATTATTAACTACGGGAAACAGACAGTGAAAAATACACTCCTGTGCCGGGATTTGAACCACGGGCCTCTATATTTCCAGTATAGCGCTCTTCCATCTAAGCTACGCAGGAGAATGATTTTTCACTACCGTAATCGATAACTAGTCCCGAATCCAAGCTTTCAATATTCATATACATTTAGACAGTCAATATTTATGACATTAGAACTAAACCAGAATTAACGCTTATAATTATAAAGTACTCAATTAGTACCTGTACCTTGTACAATCAATTCGAAATTCAATTTTTTTAAGTTTTTGGTAGTTTTCATACTACGGAAAGTTAAATTTTAATTTAAATCAAATTATAATTATTATTAACTACGGGAAACAGACAGTGAAAAATACACTCCTGTGCCGGGATTTGAACCACGGGCCTCTATATTTCCAGTATAGCGCTCTTCCATCTAAGCTACGCAGGAGAATGATTTTTCACTACCGTAATCGATAACTAGTCCCGAATCCAAGCTTTCAATATTCATATACATTTAGACAGTCAATATTTATGACATTAGAACTAAACCAGAATTAACGCTTATAATTATAAAGTACTCAATTAGTACCTGTACCTTGTACAATCAATTCGAAATTCAATTTTTTTAAGTTTTTGGTAGTTTTCATACTACGGAAAGTTAAATTTTAATTTAAATCAAATTATAATTATTATTAACTACGGGAAACAGACAGTGAAAAATACACTCCTGTGCCGGGATTTGAACCACGGGCCTCTATATTTCCAGTATAGCGCTCTTCCATCTAAGCTACGCAGGAGAATGATTTTTCACTACCGTAATCGATAACTAGTCCCGAATCCAAGCTTTCAATATTCATATACATTTAGACAGTCAATATTTATGACATTAGAACTAAACCAGAATTAACGCTTATAATTATAAAGTACTCAATTAGTACCTGTACCTTGTACAATCAATTCGAAATTCAATTTTTTTAAGTTTTTGGTAGTTTTCATACTACGGAAAGTTAAATTTTAATTTAAATCAAATTATAATTATTATTAACTACGGGAAACAGACAGTGAAAAATACACTCCTGTGCCGGGATTTGAACCACGGGCCTCTATATTTCCAGTATAGCGCTCTTCCATCTAAGCTACGCAGGAGAATGATTTTTCACTACCGTAATCGATAACTAGTCCCGAATCCAAGCTTTCAATATTCATATACATTTAGACAGTCAATATTTATGACATTAGAACTAAACCAGAATTAACGCTTATAATTATAAAGTACTCAATTAGTACCTGTACCTTGTACAATCAATTCGAAATTCAATTTTTTTAAGTTTTTGGTAGTTTTCATACTACGGAAAGTTAAATTTTAATTTAAATCAAATTATAATTATTATTAACTACGGGAAACAGACAGTGAAAAATACACTCCTGTGCCGGGATTTGAACCACGGGCCTCTATATTTCCAGTATAGCGCTCTTCCATCTAAGCTACGCAGGAGAATGATTTTTCACTACCGTAATCGATAACTAGTCCCGAATCCAAGCTTTCAATATTCATATACATTTAGACAGTCAATATTTATGACATTAGAACTAAACCAGAATTAACGCTTATAATTATAAAGTACTCAATTAGTACCTGTACCTTGTACAATCAATTCGAAATTCAATTTTTTTAAGTTTTTGGTAGTTTTCATACTACGGAAAGTTAAATTTTAATTTAAATCAAATTATAATTATTATTAACTACGGGAAACAGACAGTGAAAAATACACTCCTGTGCCGGGATTTGAACCACGGGCCTCTATATTTCCAGTATAGCGCTCTTCCATCTAAGCTACGCAGGAGAATGATTTTTCACTACCGTAATCGATAACTAGTCCCGAATCCAAGCTTTCAATATTCATATACATTTAGACAGTCAATATTTATGACATTAGAACTAAACCAGAATTAACGCTTATAATTATAAAGTACTCAATTAGTACCTGTACCTTGTACAATCAATTCGAAATTCAATTTTTTTAAGTTTTTGGTAGTTTTCATACTACGGAAAGTTAAATTTTAATTTAAATCAAATTATAATTATTATTAACTACGGGAAACAGACAGTGAAAAATACACTCCTGTGCCGGGATTTGAACCACGGGCCTCTATATTTCCAGTATAGCGCTCTTCCATCTAAGCTACGCAGGAGAATGATTTTTCACTACCGTAATCGATAACTAGTCCCGAATCCAAGCTTTCAATATTCATATACATTTAGACAGTCAATATTTATGACATTAGAACTAAACCAGAATTAACGCTTATAATTATAAAGTACTCAATTAGTACCTGTACCTTGTACAATCAATTCGAAATTCAATTTTTTTAAGTTTTTGGTAGTTTTCATACTACGGAAAGTTAAATTTTAATTTAAATCAAATTATAATTATTATTAACTACGGGAAACAGACAGTGAAAAATACACTCCTGTGCCGGGATTTGAACCACGGGCCTCTATATTTCCAGTATAGCGCTCTTCCATCTAAGCTACGCAGGAGAATGATTTTTCACTACCGTAATCGATAACTAGTCCCGAATCCAAGCTTTCAATATTCATATACATTTAGACAGTCAATATTTATGACATTAGAACTAAACCAGAATTAACGCTTATAATTATAAAGTACTCAATTAGTACCTGTACCTTGTACAATCAATTCGAAATTCAATTTTTTTAAGTTTTTGGTAGTTTTCATACTACGGAAAGTTAAATTTTAATTTAAATCAAATTATAATTATTATTAACTACGGGAAACAGACAGTGAAAAATACACTCCTGTGCCGGGATTTGAACCACGGGCCTCTATATTTCCAGTATAGCGCTCTTCCATCTAAGCTACGCAGGAGAATGATTTTTCACTACCGTAATCGATAACTAGTCCCGAATCCAAGCTTTCAATATTCATATACATTTAGACAGTCAATATTTATGACATTAGAACTAAACCAGAATTAACGCTTATAATTATAAAGTACTCAATTAGTACCTGTACCTTGTACAATCAATTCGAAATTCAATTTTTTTAAGTTTTTGGTAGTTTTCATACTACGGAAAGTTAAATTTTAATTTAAATCAAATTATAATTATTATTAACTACGGGAAACAGACAGTGAAAAATACACTCCTGTGCCGGGATTTGAACCACGGGCCTCTATATTTCCAGTATAGCGCTCTTCCATCTAAGCTACGCAGGAGAATGATTTTTCACTACCGTAATCGATAACTAGTCCCGAATCCAAGCTTTCAATATTCATATACATTTAGACAGTCAATATTTATGACATTAGAACTAAACCAGAATTAACGCTTATAATTATAAAGTACTCAATTAGTACCTGTACCTTGTACAATCAATTCGAAATTCAATTTTTTTAAGTTTTTGGTAGTTTTCATACTACGGAAAGTTAAATTTTAATTTAAATCAAATTATAATTATTATTAACTACGGGAAACAGACAGTGAAAAATACACTCCTGTGCCGGGATTTGAACCACGGGCCTCTATATTTCCAGTATAGCGCTCTTCCATCTAAGCTACGCAGGAGAATGATTTTTCATATAGAGGCCCGTGGTTCAAATCCCGGCACAGGAGTGTATTTTTCACTGTCTGTTTCCCGTAGTTAATAATAATTATAATTTGATTTAAATTAAAATTTAACTTTCCGTAGTATGAAAACTACCAAAAACTTAAAAAAATTGAATTTCGAATTGATTGTACAAGGTACAGGTACTAATTGAGTACTTTATAATTATAAGCGTTAATTCTGGTTTAGTTCTAATGTCATAAATATTGACTGTCTAAATGTATATGAATATTGAAAGCTTGGATTCGGGACTAGTTATCGATTACGGTAGTGAAAAATCATTCTCCTGCGTAGCTTAGATGGAAGAGCGCTATACTGGAAATATAGAGGCCCGTGGTTCAAATCCCGGCACAGGAGTGTATTTTTCACTGTCTGTTTCCCGTAGTTAATAATAATTATAATTTGATTTAAATTAAAATTTAACTTTCCGTAGTATGAAAACTACCAAAAACTTAAAAAAATTGAATTTCGAATTGATTGTACAAGGTACAGGTACTAATTGAGTACTTTATAATTATAAGCGTTAATTCTGGTTTAGTTCTAATGTCATAAATATTGACTGTCTAAATGTATATGAATATTGAAAGCTTGGATTCGGGACTAGTTATCGATTACGGTAGTGAAAAATCATTCTCCTGCGTAGCTTAGATGGAAGAGCGCTATACTGGAAATATAGAGGCCCGTGGTTCAAATCCCGGCACAGGAGTGTATTTTTCACTGTCTGTTTCCCGTAGTTAATAATAATTATAATTTGATTTAAATTAAAATTTAACTTTCCGTAGTATGAAAACTACCAAAAACTTAAAAAAATTGAATTTCGAATTGATTGTACAAGGTACAGGTACTAATTGAGTACTTTATAATTATAAGCGTTAATTCTGGTTTAGTTCTAATGTCATAAATATTGACTGTCTAAATGTATATGAATATTGAAAGCTTGGATTCGGGACTAGTTATCGATTACGGTAGTGAAAAATCATTCTCCTGCGTAGCTTAGATGGAAGAGCGCTATACTGGAAATATAGAGGCCCGTGGTTCAAATCCCGGCACAGGAGTGTATTTTTCACTGTCTGTTTCCCGTAGTTAATAATAATTATAATTTGATTTAAATTAACAATTAGGAATATTTAATATCTATATACGTTTCCTTTATAGTTCTTTTAAAGGAAATATTACTTCTAACGGAAATTTACTTCTATAATATGTTTGTACAAGTATGTATTATATTATACATACTTTCGTATTTTTAAGTTTACTTGCTTATAATCAAAAATAAATAAAGAGAAACATTATTAACCCTGAGGTGGGCACATCGGTCTGTGAGACCGCTATTTCACCTTTGACTTAAAATAGCTAAAAAAAAAAAAAAAAAAAAAAAAAAGACAATTATTTCAAGATGTTAATTGCACATGACACCAAAAAACAAAATAAAAAACCCGAGACAATAAAATAACTAGAGCTGAAGCCAAGTGTCTTTGCAGCGCCTTCAAATTGTATTGATTTATAAATAAATTAAAAATATTGTATTGTAAAAAAACCTTTTTACAAAATATTTCTGTATACGCACAAAGGAGCCAAAGACATTTTAACTCATACGACGAGTACGTTAGCCAGCGTAATAGGCCCAAGCAAATCAACATGGCGTCCCTTTAAAGTTTATTTAGCCGTTTATAATGTCCAAACGTAATAAAACTAGTACAAAGTATCTAGCCCAATCCGTTCCTTAGATAATACATTTTTAAGATTTGTGAAGAGGGGGGGGGGGGGGGGGAATTTCTCATAATATTTGTGACGTATGAAAAATTCCTCAAAGACATGATTTTTTTACAAAATAGAGAAGGGGACACGATAAACGCAATTTTCAAGGACCCATGGTGCAAAGATAAATGGGTACAAAAACGAAACCAAATACATATTTGTACTCAAGACGTCCTACTCTTTCATTTAAAATCCCACATGAAAAAAACAAAAAACAAATAAATAAAAAAAAAAAAAATAATAACCTCTAGTTTTTAAGTATGATTTATTGTTGGTTCCCTGTAATTTTCCTTTTGGTTTTATTTCACATAAAATTTAAAATTTTTTGTTCTGGTACTTTCAGAAAACACTTGTGTTACAGACAGAAAGACATGAATGTGGCACTACAAGCGCAGGAATGTTGTCCGTAGTCCGCAGGCGAAAACGAGGACTACTGACCCTAATTATAAGAAGTGTCAGTATAACAATTCAGATAAAGATTTAAATACTAAATACTAACGTGGATAGGTACCCACAAAGTCCGGTTACGAATGCCGGACTTATTCCATTCAATTTAAAGTATACCTACATCTATTGTTATACAATTTGTCTAAGAAAAACGAGAAGGAATTTTACTATCTTCTAAGATATAACACGCCAAAATGTATTGAGTAATTCTTTCGGCATTATCAGCCGACGCGACGATCGCACAACAATGTGAAGCAGACGTGCTCACCGAAGTTTCATTGCGTTCGTATCCATCAGAGCTGTGTGGAACTCACGGTCATGATTATAGTGGATTAACAGCTTAAGATTAAGTTTAGGAGTTAAGTCAGAGGTTTACATCTGACTGAGATTTAATTTAAACTTCCTAAGGATTAAATTTTAGAGACGGGTTTAAAATTCTATCTCTACTTTATAATGACTCTTTTTCTTTATTATTTCTACTCTTACATTCAACAACTTTTGGTGGAGTGACATATTTTGTCTAGATTGTTATGGACTTTGAAAGTTTTTATAACTATGGGTAAGTTCCAACAAAATTTTAGTCGAAGCAACAATGTTAGAGCACTTGAGCAGCTTTTGTAGTACGATTTAAATTATTTCTTTAGGGTGTTTGAAAGTCATGTTTTAATGCATGGACTCGGTCAATTTAGTAGTTGAAGTGAAGTGGAGGACATGTTCACTGTCAAGAGATGAGGAAAAAACCCGAGTTGACAATGACATTGAGAAATGAGCAGTGAAAAACCGTGGAAAAATGGCCAAGAAAACATTTCAAGGCGCAAGCAGATGGGATAGGGACTGCAGGCGCTGTCAGTAGTGACTAGCTAATGCACTAGGGCTTACACAATGATGGATAGGTTATCTTAAACTCGCTTTTATACCTATATACATTATAACATGCTACATAACCTACCACTCTCCCTACTCAAATGATATATGGGAATTATGATGTATGTCACTCGAGATACGTCACTGCGCCAAAAACATTTCCCACTGACAATGATAAGGGGCGAGATATGATGAAACTGGAAAAGACAATTAGAACTATTAAATATTAAAATAAATTACATAAAGTGGTACACTAATTTATGCAGCGCATTTTCGCATAATGAAGAAATTTATTAACTTAACATTTCAGGTATCATGAATCAACATAATTAATATTTCAAACAGAGATTTAGTGGCATTCACTTGAAATACTCTGAGTAAAACTTGACAATTTTACAGTCCTAAACATTAACTGACTGTATTAAAAAATACGTGTGGTGTCGCGGGACACCCGGTAGGAACGAAGTTCCTTACATTTTTCATTAAATGTAAATTATAAAATCACACTGCTAAATACGTGTACATTGCTAACTACTTATACAGGGCGAAGTTAGAAAAGAGACAAAATTAAAAGTAACGAACTGTTTGTACCTAGCAAGAGTTAAGGAAAAATTAAAAGAAAATCATTATTTGTATCATTAAAGCAAGCGTCTTACTATAAATATATATTGAATATAAGAAAAAAGTTGATCATGATGAGTTTATAGTTTAAAGAGTATGTTTGTTAAAGGATGTTTGATTGAAATAGGACTGCTTCTACCTACCCGGCCTATTAATTAAAAATATTATAAAATATATCTCTTCCCTACTCTAAATCTTCTGCTTGAATCCGGTTGAAATTTTACATGCCTGTTTCAATTGTACTTTAGACTATGTGTAAGAAGTTTGATTAAAATCGTTATACGTTAGAACGGAAGATATCGGTAAAAACGTTGTTTTATTTATTTTAAACGTTTGGGTCAACTTTAATAAATTTAACGATCATTATCACTTCATAACAGTGTCGGGGTCGTTTTACTAAAACAAAATATTTAAAAACGTTGTTTGTCTCATTAAATAAGTGAAGTTAGAATTTTTTTTGGATTAAATACACAGTATTATAATAATGTACCTTATATATTGAAATAAGCGTAAGCACAGATCAATTTTACTTTTAACAAGACTGTGATTATATTTTCGATATTTACAAAACCAAGTGACATTTTGACATATAACAAAAATAAACAAGTCAAGTAACAGGCTTCCATAATAACATTTTTTCCCGTCTTTTTGAACCTTACGTTTACGCGAGCGTTGCGTGTGAACGCTTGGGCGGATAAAGTTTTCCAACAAACTCAGCCTGGGCATTGGTAAAATGAACATGTGTACCAAACTTCAACGAACTCGGTGATCTTATACTCAAGTTATCGTCATCGGTAGATTTCGTGAGTCTTTGCGTGACTATGATTTTGTGACGGTGATTTTGATCGTTTTTTTGGATTCACTCCCGGTCTCCAAAACGTGCCATAAGGAACTTCGCTCCAAAATCTCAGTTATTATTTTCAATATAATAATTAACAAAATTTTAAAACAGGATCAAGATGTAAGAATAGTTTTAGGTATAATTATAAGAACATTTTATTTTACCTAGTGATCTCGACACCTTGGACCGAAAATATGTATGTCACCTATCTAATCTTTAATCCCATTTTTAAGAATGATTACGTTTATTTAGGTTTCCACTTTATCCGTGAACGATCTTTAGAAATAATATTACTTACTTGACTTAACAACATTTTAACTATAAAAAAAAAAATTTTATATATAATTATGAATAAAATATTAACTAATAAATTAAATACTTCCTAAATATACACGACAGTAAGGTATTCAATAGAATAAATGAAAAAATATAATATGAAACTTTTAGTCAAGATATTTATGTTAATGCATAAATTTCCCAATAAACCAAACACATAATATCCATATATAATTTTTAATACATATATATTGAATCTTTTTATACAACAGTAACGGGAGGGGATGAAGATATGAAAAATCTTATCTCGCCAGCAAGATGTTTATGAAAAGTCTATATAAGAAGAATTTTCTAGTTATGAAATTTTTACAGGTTCACCATCTACTCGCTTTTTTCTTGTAAGGGGTGGGCTGGGGATGGAGAGGGAAGCGAGCAAGGATTACTAAGGCGGCAGAGGGTTAAGTCATATATGGAAGAGAAAAGATTCCTCTTTTATATCGAAAAGGTCTAGGCAAGGTATAAACCAAAAAAAAAGCAAGTAAAAAGGTAAAACAAAATTAATATTTTCTTGGTATTTTATAGTAGTAAAAGATGAAAATTTTAGCTAGAAAGGTATTACAAGAGAGAGAATTCTAGTTCTCTTGAGATTCTAAAGTGAATACTAGTAAAAACACTAGTTTCAACAAAGTAGTCTTGCAGGTAAAAGGAAATGAGGTATTTTGCTTCCGAGCTTATCGAAGGTAACGGAAGCTATTTGACCGTTTCGAAGAACGAGTATTTTTATGTCTCCTATTTAGAAAATTCCAAGAGAGAAATTCGTTTTACAACAAAGAAAACTTTCCGTGTCTGTCTCTCAATATTTACAAACCAACATTGTATCTTAAAGACTACCTACTCCTCGGATTTTAATTAAATTTTATTGGTAGGCCATAATTAGCCCGTTGTAGGCCCTATATAAGTTTCAAACTTCTGCTTCCATTTTCCAACAAAATAATTTTGACAGATATGAAAAAAAATCTGCCTTTTTTACAGCATCGATTAACAAATATCTGGTAAATTGATTATATTTTATTTCATTAGTTCATCCTACATGCTGAGAACATAAGAGTAAACTTTTTCCCGTGCGCCGTGTCACGTGACCACTTTTTTTTTTAATATGTGTCGTATATCATTTTAAAGGCCTTGATATGTACCTACATTAAAGCTATTTTATTTGTTGATTTTTTAAAAAATTTTGTACATATACTTTTGTACCGATTTATAATTTTGTTGTAGGTTAAAGGGTTTAATTAATTTTTTGACCCTCAACAAATGTATTTAATGAATGAAAGGAATTTAAAGGATGATTATAATTAACGTTTCCATAGAATATTTATTTTGTCCAATTTTCATAGAAATATTTTAGTTTAAATCAAATTATAATAATCATTAACTACGGGAGACATACGGAGAAAAATAGACCCCTATGCACCTCTGTATGTCTCCCGTAGTTAATGATAATTATAATTTGATTTAAAGTAAAATTTAATCTTTCCGTAGTATGAATACTACCTGAAACTTAAAAATTTGAATTTCAAATTGATTGTACTAGGTACAGGTACTAATTGAGTACTTTATAATTATAAGCGTTAATTCTCGGTCTAGATCTATTAAATTAAATTAAATTAAATTCTCTTTATTCCATCATATAATATTATACTTATATAAATATATATATATAAAATACATGTATTGCCGTGAATATTTGGCTTGCTAGACTTGTAGAAAAGATTGAAAGCTTGGATTCGGGACTTTGTATCGGTAACGACAGAGAAAAATCATTCTCCGGTATAGCTCAGTTGGTAAGAGCGCCTGTAACGGATATATTGTAGGAGGCCCGTGGTTCAAGTCCCGGTGCTGGGATCTTTTTTTCTCTGTATGTCTCCCGTAGTTAATGATAATTATAATTTGATTTAAAGTAACATTGAATCTTTCCGTAGTATGAATACTACCTAAAACTTAAAAAATTAAATTTCTAATTGATTGCACTAGGTACAGGTACTAATTGAGTACTTTATAATTATAAGCGTTAATTCTCAGTCTAGTTCTATTGCCGTGAATATTTGCTTTTTTTTATAACAAATAAATTGACAAAAAAAATCATAACGATGAAAAAGCAAAAAATCCTGAGTTCTAGTTATATTTCTTGAAAACTGCAATTGATACAAACTAAACACTAAGAGATTATAGAGATTTAGTGGAAAAATTATTAATCTGATATTTTATGTTAGCAGCTAAAACCTGGCAACCATTAGATTAATTTATGAACCCATTTGGCCGTAGAAGAATGAACCCTAATCAGAGTAATCTTTGTGAACAACGTGTATATAATTTTGGATACAATCTTGATATTTATCTTTCTGAAAAAAGAAATGTGTAAAAGATAGACATAAAGCTAATGGTATACTCTTTTTGTAACTACGTTTTTATTACACACAACTATTTTTTTTAGTTTAAAAATAGACTATTTACGTGACTAGTGAGAAGACAAAGCGTTCACAAACGAGGAAAGAACAAGTTGGTTTTAAAAGCAATGAAAATATATGAATAGGATGAGGAGCAATGAATTAAACGACAGAAAACTAGGCCCGTGAGTTTAGATGACTCTCAGCCTCGCTACATTCAGCCCACGCTTCTAATTCTACATCCATTCATTCATCTCTAACACGCAACTCTCTACTCTATAAATATAAAATCTTTAGATCCCAAGAATACAATATCAGATTTGGAGTTTTGTCATATTTAATTAAAAGGCTAAATATTTTTAAATATAATTCCATTTTTTATACACATTGTCATAACTCGCGTTCTATTTGGTACTGGGCGTATAAATAAAGTATAACGAAGTTATACGTGTTTCACAATATGAATGATACTAACAATAAAAAAAATGGATGTCTAGACGGAAGAGCTCGAATCTATGGAGGCTTCTAAGTTAATGTCGCTAAAACCAAGTCCATAATAATTTCGAGGCAGAAACTCGAGCACTGGAACACCGTCGCAAAGAGAAGCTAGAACAGGTAAATAGCTTTAAATACCTAGAAGTGATGGCGAGTGCAGACAGCAAGTGTGAGGGAGAGCTGGAAGCGAGAATAGCTGCTATATAGGAAGACTATTCTATGCCATGAAAAGAGGGTTCATCAGAAAAACCAGAAGTAAGTCAAAAGACGAAGAAGATTACCTTCGATACTGTTTACGTACCCACACTAATATACGATTGCAAATCACAGGCATTGACAAAGTAAACCCTGAGCCAAATCTAAGCAACTGAAATACACTATCTAAGTAAGGAAGGTGGCATGAAAAAATTTAAGGAACTCCCCCATTAGATTGGGGTTGGGCATACATCCTGCAACGCTGACAGACGAAAACTCTCAAATCCCAATGGGAAGGACAAGTAAATAAGATGAGTAATGAAAGTATTCCCCAAAGAGCCCATAAAGCAAGATGTGAGAGGAAAAGGCTCCAGAGGGAGAACGAGGACAGCCTGGATAGACATCACAATCCTCCTTGGCTCAAAAAGGAATGTCCCTAAAAGGTGCTCGCACCTTCTCCACGTCCATGGACAGAAGAGGGTGGAAATCTTGTAGTCTACCTCGACACCAAAAGATAAAAGAGGATCCGACTTAGTAAGTAAACTAAAAATAAATAGGTTCTATGAATGAACGAGAGGAAGTAATGAGCGGGAAAGGTTTAAATTTATATAAAATTATCCGTGGGCCAAACCTAATTCAGGGCACCCAATTAGAGGAAAGCAAGGCATGGCAGTAATGCGCCATACGTGGCTTACCATACACTTGTGCATCTAGCGTCTCAATATACGAGGTCTCGTATATGTCTGCGGTTCAATGTTTCCCCAGTCTCATATACTGTATAAATTTATTCAAATCAGATTAGTTTGAAAAATATATATTTTAATTAAAATTTGTGATAAGAATGGATGGAATTAGATTTAGATCTGTTTTGGTACCCAGTAGGGTCACACTTATTTTTATTCAATATTAAATATACACAAGCGTTTGAAATCAATATGCTTCTATGGGCTACTTTCAACAAACCATTAAAATTTCTTCAAAATCGGGAGAATACCTTTAATGATATAGATGTTAATAAAAACATGTTTTTCGCATGCGGAAACCATGGCTGAAGGAGGTTAATAAATTAATAAGGGGCCAATAATGAACTAATTATAGGACCTACCTTCCAAATATAATTAAAATTCCACTACCAGTTTAAGATATAGACGTTCACAAAAAGGTAGACGGACACACTGAAAGACAGTCACTGGATGTATGAACAGTTCTGTCTTTGGATGTATGAAATCGTAGACATAAAGATATGTCGTTATAATTTGATTTTAATTAAAATTTAAACGTTTCGTAGTATGAATACTACCAATAACTTGTAAAAATTGAATTTCTAATTGATTGTACTAAGTACAGGTACTAATTGAGTACTTTATAATTACAAGCGTATTTCTCAGTCCAGTTCAATTGTCGATTGTTGACTTCTAAGACTTGTAGAAACATTTGAAAGCTTAATTCGGGATTAGGTATCCTATCGATATCGTCAGAGGAAAGTATTCTTCAGTGTAGCTTAATTGGTTAGAGCTCCCGCACACTGGATATGAGGGGGAGGTCCGTGGTTCGAGTCCCGGCGCTGAAGTCTATTTATCTCTGTCTGTCTCCCTTTATAAATAGTAATTATAATTTGATTATAAATTAAGATATGTCGTTCTTTAATATTATCCTCATGCTCCCGTTAATTTCAGTATGCTTGGAAGCTAAAGCAGAGCAATTTGTCTTACTAATTAAAGCATTTAACTATTCATTAAAAAACATAGTAGTAGAAAAAACAGAATTAGAAAACTTAAAATACATCAAGTTTACAACTTAAATTACAATTTTTAAATTGCATGCCTAGATGTATTACTGCTTGTTATTAAAGTAATCCAAAGAAGGCAATTATAATTCAACTGTTTTTTTTTTAAAAAAAAAAGAACGATAAATGTAATTTTTGTTCTTAGTTCTCTCACAGCGATGTCGCAAACCATTTCCCTAGTGCAATTATAAACTTATAGAGCAATTTTAAACTTTAATTACTTGAGATCTTTGTATACAAATGCATTCCTCTATTCATATATATATATATATATATATATATATATATATATATATATATATATATATATATATATATATATATTTGTGTGTGTATGTGTATACACTGAAGAAAACAGTTCTGGTTGCAGATGGTGTAGGCCTTATTAGTAATGATATCATAAAAGAATATGTAAATTATCACTAATAAGCCCTTTACCAGCTGCAAGTGGTTTAATTTACAATGGTTCGTTCACTCATTTAAAGTATTTGCTATCGTTTTAAAAATTAATAATAGCCCCAACTTATTTTAACTTTTTAAGCATTTCTCTCAATGGATTTAAAGCAATATGTGGGCTCTAACTTTTTAAAATTAAAAAAAACTTTTTGTTTTGTTTTTAAATAGCTTTGGGTTACATTAAAAGTCAAAAAGTCAGTTAGAATATACATACACTATATTATAGTACATTTCCTTATATTTCTAAAGATTGGTCATTCATTGTTCGAAGATTAATATTTTTTGAGTTTTTATAATTTTTTAATGTAATAGAGGAATAATTACAATACACTATTTTTGCTTATAGCTCTGACTCCGTTAACCCATTCAATGCGTAATCCAATTCATGAACCTACCTTAGTGACTGTATATAGTCTAAACAATTTTAAAAGTTAATTTAAAAATAAATAAAAAATAAAAATAAAAGTTTGGATCCACTGTGGATACAAACGAGAGCGGGCCTGACAGAGCCTTGCAAGATGGTTCTACTCGAGGCACGGAGAATAGAGCTACAGAGGGCTGAAAGCGAGGGCTTGGATCCACTGTGGATCCACCCACATTGAATGGGTTAAGAATTGGATTGCTTTAATTCACTTGTAGAAACACCCCTTTCAATACTTTGAATATAATTATGATATAAACCTTTAATAGATTTAGTACAGTTAGGACTTTTAATAGGATCGTTCAGAATAAGTTAGTTAAAAATCCATAATAATTAAACTCATGTTTCTTAGTTTTTATCAAAACGTTTTGAAGGAGTCAGACAGTATATCTCATATACTTTTTGTGTTTGTGGGAATTTCCTTCATCTTTTGTATCAGTCTTAACTATTATTTTGCAAATAAGACTTTTTGGGAAGGGGGGGGGGGGTGTATTCAAATATAATAAACTAACCGATTTTGTGAAAATGTAAGTTATAATTTAGTTAGACGCTAAAATATAAAGGGGGAACAAAAACATTTTTTTTTCAGCAACGGCGTTATAGTGTACTAGTTAATGGTTCCATCCTTGGCCAAGCGGGGTTTTGGCTAAATGTCTGCAAATTAAGTACTATTTTCCTGTGTCCCGCCTCTAGTCAACTTACTTGAGAGAGATTACATTTTAGAAATATTCTGTAAAATACATATTGTTTTTTTTTGAATCTAGTTATTGTCCCCTTTCTCGTATGTCTATTGATTTTGCCTCGAGGTATGACCCTCATACAAATGCGATTTTCTCAAATTTTTTCTCTAAAATTGAAGTATAAAAACGAGAGAAAGCATTATTTTATAAGATAATTTAGACTTTATTTCCACTTTTTTTGTGTTGTCTTGTTTTACCTTTACGTAGTTCCCGTTCACGTATTCCGCTTACTAAGATAGTAACCATTCTCTATCATACTCGGAAAATTTATTGTTTAGAGAAAGCGACTTACATTCATAATTAAATTTTTCTTTAAATAAAAATGGTCGGAACGGTTTTTGAAAAACAAATAATAATTTCTCGAATTATTTGGAAGACAGCGCTCTAAAGGCCCCCATACACAATAAAAAATTTTGCGCAAAATGTTTGATCATGTATGGGGGCCCTTAGAGCTTTTAGAGCTTAAATTCATTACCCACACTTCTATAGGTCTAAGAAAAGGCTGCAGGATGTCACCAACACTTTTTAAACTCTAAATCTAGGATGTACTGGGAAAATGAAATAGTTTTTACGAAGGAATTGGAGTCATGAATGAACGTGAACCAATACATTATCTTCTTTTTACCAACGATCACTCATAATTGCTTAGGATCGAGAAGAGATTGAGTATATGCTTAGAAATTTATTTGCGGTGTTTGAAGAAGAACAACAACAACCAGATATTTAGTTTTCTATACTCATACGCAGATCGAGTATAGAAAACTAAATATCTGGTTGTTGGAGGGAAGGGAAAGGATATTGTACTGGACCAAGGAGTTATTAAACAACAGCAGCGGTTGAAAGTTTTAAATATTTAGGATCATTGATTTATCAGTCAGTAGCTTGTAAAGCGGACATTAAGAGTTTATTCAAGCAAGGAAAGCAATAAGAAGGCTTAATAGAGTATTTTGGTTCAAAACTTTTAGAAGAGAAACGAAGAAAGTTACACACACAAGCCTAGTAGAAAGCATCCTTACCTTTGACATAAAGGTCTGGACACTAATAGAAAAGTAGAAAAGAAGATTGCGAGCTGTTGAAATGGATGGATTAAGAACGAATTTAAGAGTGTGGATGTTCCAGCATCTAAAAAATGAGGGCATCAGGAAACAGATGAAGGCTAAACAACCAGTTATTGAAAAGATTGTGGAGCGCTCTCTTAGGTGGTACACGTACGAAGGATATAGGAGAGGAAAGATGGCCTCATCCAATATTGAATTGTCGCAACTAGGTTGAAGTAAACAAGGACGTCATAGGGCAACCTGGAGAAGAGGTATGGCCAGAGCTATGAGAGCCCGCAACCTGCAGAATGAGGACTTGCTAGATTGTGTGGAGAGGGGGATGGGAATAGGGTAATAGCTGCTAAGCGTAGCCCTTAAATATTAAAGTAAAATTTGGAATCCATCAAGATCTTAATATTAAATAATTTATTTAATTAAATCTAAATTTTCATCCTTTAACTGAAATATTATCTGTACTAATACTTTTATAAGAACTACAGACAAAAGAAATTCCGTCCAATTAGCCAAGGCTTAAACAACATCAAAATTAATTAACTCTTAAAAACTTTATAATTTTTAAAAACTTTCTCCTATTTTCCTTATTCTTACAGAAATATTACAAGCTAAACTTTTAAAAGCTGTACATCTCAGAAAATTAATAACAAAGATTAAATTAATAAAGTTAAAATAAAGCTTATCAATCAATAAGTTTTGTTAATCACAACTACGTTCCTTTAGAACATTTTTGACAAATTAATTTTCTTTATAAGCATAACAAAGTTGTATATATATAAGAGGGGAGTTGTTTGTTTCTGTTGGTATGTGTGTGTGTTTACTTAATATTCAGCATGCTTCACTTTAATACGAGTAGTATTACATGCAGTGAATAACGGCAAGTTATACATTAGTAACAAAATGTAAAAAAGCGTAACAGATATTGTGCTCTATATAGGCGAGAAGATAAAGAAAGAAATAAACTAAAACTGACTACAGTCAGTTACGTTAATATAATAACTTAGCTACTGAACTTAGACCAAATTTCTAAAACAAAATTTTAACAATAAAAATTTACTACACAATAATTCGTCTAAAAAATGATTATTTTTAACAAAGTAAACAATATAACATAATAAAACATTATAAATACCTAACGTGAAAACAAATCAATCATGTACTGGTAACTAAGACGATATTACGAACAATCACAGCAAAATAGAAGACTAGACTTTAGACTACAAAAAATACGTTATTGTGTCAGTAATTTTTATTATTATTACAAAATATATATAATATTATTATTATTTATTTTTACTATATATAAAATATAATAATACCATGAACAAACTATGAAAATAATTTATTAAAAGAAGAGCAAATAAAAGAC
Source organism: Gerris lacustris (assembly GCA_951217055.1). Classification (NCBI taxonomy): domain Eukaryota; kingdom Metazoa; phylum Arthropoda; class Insecta; order Hemiptera; family Gerridae; genus Gerris; species Gerris lacustris. The sequence continues at coordinate 28,726,941 of OX578283.1, read as the reverse complement.
TGATAGTGGAGCCAAAAGTTATCCTTTTGAAGTAGGATATCCAATGAGGCCAAGACAAACTCTGAGACCAAGCAGAACAACTTGCAATATTGAAGGTTCTTGAATGGTTGGCTCAATCACGAAGGCCTAGCAAAGTAAGGATCAACAAAATAAGCCTGGACATTCTTCAAACCCCACACAACCCTCAACCTATCATTGAGAATATACGTAAGAACCTCTGCTTACTGAGAGACTCAGGAGAAATATTTTTTTTCCGTGGTAGGCTGTGAAATAGTAACTTTAGAGCCTAAAAAACATACCTAAAATCCATTTTTTCATTACGTGGACTTAAAAAATCTTTTCATTACTCCTAGCTGTCAAGAAAAAATCTTTTACGTCCTAGGCACTAAAAGATTTTTTCTTTACGGCGGGTAGTTGTCAAAACTTCCGTTAGTAGTGCTGCAGTCTTTGTAGAAATGCTTCTAGTACGATAAAAATCCGCTAGATGTCAATGCGTTTTATTTATCTTTTCTTATAGTGTAACCTCATTTTAAGGTTTCTTTTTTTAAGTCTTAAGTATGTACTAATATTTGTTATTATTATATATTGATTAGTGATTAATATTTAATGTTTTTTCATTGTCTGCTACCTCGGAAAAAATAGCATATGCTACGCGACTTTGAAGTGTTTTTTCTTTACCTTGGCAATATTTACTGTCTCGCTTCGCTCGACAGTAAATGTAATTGCCGCGGTAAAGAAAAAACTCACTTCTCAGCCTTGTAACATAATATACTATTTAATTGGGTCAAGGCACACATCGCGACGCTTTAGAGGGCAACAAACGTGCAGAGCAACTGACAAAAGAGGCATCACGTTTTAAAGTTTCGCAGTTATCGTATGAGAGATTTTCCTACACTAAATTAAAGCAATGTGCTAGGTCTAAAAGCAGAGAGAAGTGGGAAGCTGCTTGGAGTACCTCACCATCAGGTTTACTAACACGATATTTTCCAACAGTAAAACATCGTTTGTCTCTGCAACACATTGCTATTGAATAATATTAGCCTCACGATCTGAAAAGTAACTCTGAGACAGCTTGAAAAGATTTCTGTCTGTGTGTGTAAATATTATATTTTGCACCGGATAACAACGACCTATACTTGCCAACTTTTTTTCAGTTGATACTCCACCAAATATAAGTGTGATGATGTAATATAGGTTCCCCCGCCGTTAAATTCATTAAAACATAAGTTCAGTCAACATGGAAATTTGTAAAAGTGAAATATGTAAACACGATGCATTTTATTTTGTAACTATGATTGTATAAGACTAAAAAACTATTAACCACATTTAATTAATTAACTGTAGCTAATTTTGCTAATCGTATCTAAACTGCTGGCCTAATCAGATGATCTAGCAATAGAGCTGGACGTGTAAAAACCATAATAATAATTCCGGAGAATATGATCAATATAATAATTAATATCATAGTATGTATATAGAACATTTATATCTATTATTGTGATTCACATAATTTATAATTAATATTCTTAATATAGAGTAATAATTGTCACAATTTTATGTATAAATATAACAGTTTAGTAAAACACAAAGTTTAGTACAACTTTACTAAAGCATACAGCAATTTAGTTTAAAGATTGCAGTCATATACTTATTTAAACTGTCCCTGTCCCTTCACTAACATAATTATCACAACTTCAAAATGAATGTCTGCCAAAGTAGTCCAATCAAATTAGAAACAAAAAAGGGCTTGATCTTGCCAAATAATAAGGTAATAATAGAAGAGAAGAGATCTTGCAAGTTTGCTGCTTTTAAGGATCTCTGCGAACTGCATCATACCCCAAAAACGGCAAATTTTCTAAATTTTTCACTTTTTGTTTTATATCTCTTTTTCTATGCATTGGAGAGTAAAAGTAGTTTATTTTAATATTGTAGAGGACTTATCCACTATTTTATTTTTTTTATTATAATGTTTTTTTCACGTTTTTTTCTCTTTTTAAAAGGTTGTGGTACGATTAAAGATTTGGCCTTCTATAAGACTTAATGACAATGTTGCTGTTGGTTTTACTAAAAAAAAAAAATGTTTGTCTCAAAGAATAGAAGAATCCTAAAATTCCTTTTTTGAATTTTAAGCTCACGTTTGCACGCGTGAATGCGGTGACGGATAATCATCCAACGACTATCCAACGAACTTAATCTCGCACTTAGCAGCTCGCACCGGTCTTTAAAAGCTTCAAACTTGGTTTCTCACTATTGTTTTAAGTCCTAATAACTTATAATAAAATTAGAACTACATGACCTTTTCAACATAGGATTTTCTAAAATGTTATCGGTAAGAGGGAATGAGAGACAAAGTTAAATAATTGGAGGAATTGAGCCCAGACGAACTTTCTGAAGTTTGGGAAACAATAATTAGGAATAGGCTTCTCTTTTGGATGTTAGCATATATTTATTAAAAATAACAAGGAAAAAACCTCTGCTTTTTCGGGAAAGTTAACATTTAAAAACGGAATAAAACAGTATTACTTCAGGGGAGGGAGGAGGGGTTTATAGAAATAAGAGTAGTGACATCATTTTAATGCTTCTCGAAGATAGTTTATAAACCATAACACGCTCCGTAGCGAAGCAAGGGAATCCGAGTAAGATATAAAAATGTTTATAATATTTTTTTGTTCCCTTTATATTCTACAATCTTTAGATCGGATGCAGCATTAGAAATAAAATATTGTTTTGAAACATATTTGTTAACTATGATGACAATCTTTATTATTTATCTGTAAGCTAACTTTGTAGTTACCACTATATTTTAAGCTATCAAACTCCTCTTGGAATTTTCTTTACAATAATTATGAACATACTTTAAATAATATATTATGAAAAATTTGAAAAATAATTAGAGTTGGTAGATCGAAGAATAAGTAGTTATACTGATAAAAGAAGGATTTTGTTTCTATTGATAATATGGGTTCTAAAGGCAAGTGTGCTGGCTAGTTTTTCATTTCCTTATTGCATGGGCTAAGGCACAATAGACTCTTTATTGAGAGTAATACAGCCTTTAGCGTTCCGAGCGGTAATAGGTCTTGGCTGGAGTCCAGCCGCCCTTTTATAGCCTATATACTACAGCGCTAAACACTAACCTTTTACCGCTCTTTATTATACTATACTGTTTTTAAACCTTTTCCAACACTTTAATACCTTAGCAAGAATATTCTTACTTACGTCGGGGAAAACCGTTTAATTTATTACTAACATACATTATAAGATAATATAGTGTAACTAGTGCATACGACACATATAAGAAGTAAAGATTTAAAGGCTCAAGTAATTTAAAAAGTTATCTGTGTAGTGCAATATACATAGTCACAACTATATATCAAAGTTTGTGTATTTATACTCGACAATTATGTATGTAATACATGCAAGGTAATTTAAAATAAGCTCAAGGGTGGGAAATCCGAGTAATGAGAAATATGGGTGGTGGGATTTAAACAAACTAACTATAGTCATATTTAAAGTTCAAACATTGCCCATATTTTAATGATAAGTAGTTTGTCAGCTTTTAATGTTGTATATTGGGCAAATTTTCATAATTTATGAGTAATTTAATAGCAAAACCTAATGTGGTATTTTTTTCTTTTAAATTATAAGAGTAGCAAGTGTTAAAGCAAGATAAAAGTTAGGACATAAATGGAGTAAAAAGTACGGTTAAATTTGCATATTTATCAATTTGGCAGACATAATATAGTTGTTCAATTTTGCAAATTTCGAATATTATATAAATTATCTAATAAATTTCAATTACCTTAGATCACTATACAAAAGCAGTAATGTGTTTTAAACTGCAAAAGTTAAAATCTAAACACAAATCAGGAAAATCAGCTTACCTGAAACAGAAATAAATAATATATTACAACAAATTTACTTTTATCTTTCTTATGTACATAGTATATAATTTATATATGAAAGAGAGAAAGTACTTTGTGACGTCAAAAAAAATCGATATAAGATGTTGATGGATTTACACGTTTTAAGGTCCCATGAGTCTAAAAAGTATTGTTTTATTTATTTATTTAAATACTCTGCCATTAGTGTGGCACATAGCTTCCATGCATCCAATTTCGTATACCCCGTTTTTTAAAACTGTTTTGATTTTTTACATGAAATAAAGTATCAATTTAGCAAACTTTAAACAGTTGAAATTAATCTGGGGCTACCTGCGGACTACTTTCGACGAGCCTTCAAAATTTGATAAATATCACATAAGTGCATTTGAAGATACAGGTGTAAATAAATGTATGTTTGTGCGAAAACAAACGGTTAGAAGAGAAACAAATGGGCGCATAAGGTTGACACTTATATGGGACCAACAATGGGCTAATTATGACCTACCATCCAAATTTAAGTAAAATTAAACAAGTAGTCTTTAAGATATGTTGGTTTGCATAAGTTGAGCTACAGACCGACAGACAAACACGGAACCAAAATTTTCCCTGATGTCTGAAACGCATTTTTGTATTGGAATTTTTGAAGACCTAATAATGTTTCGTTTTTCAGGACGGGCACATAGCTTCCGTTACCTTCGGTAAGCTTGGAAGCAAAAAAAAAAAAAAACATCGGGATATTAAAAAAAATTAATTTAACTTAAATCCGAAAATGAAATAGAGTACATATAAATAACCACTTGTTAAATACTTCTATATATATTTGATATAGGAGAATTTATAATAATATGTAAAATGATAATTAATTTGAGATAATATAATTTAATATGAGATTAAATTAGATTTTATTGGATTTAAATGCAGTACTACTATGTATATGATATAAGCACTGGTTTTCTAAGAGATAGCGACCGTAATTTATATCACAAACGTTGACAGTATAAACTAAATATCGAGCGAACATTAAGTCAACATTAGCGTGAACATACACTCAAAACAAAAGTTTGATCTATGGATATTATGCACTACATGAAAATTCAAAGTTTGATTATTATTAAAGGAAACATTTCTCACGGTTAAACTAGAACCGGCAGCATTAGCAAAAAACGTTAAACGACAATTTCTTTGGATGATAAAGGTAATTATCATTAAGATTGTTCTACGTATAAAATAAAAATTATACTATTTGTCTATCTCTGGTTTTTCTCTCGTGTAGCTCATATTGCAAGCACTATTTTTTAATCTTTTTATTAGCAATTAGACTAAGGGCTAAAACTTTAAATCTATTGTTTTATTAGTCAAAAGTACTTCATTTTTATCTTACTAAAAACCTGTTTATATTTATGTTAAATTAAAGGAGTGATATTTTTTGTTAAGGATGTTCAGTATTATTACATTATTTTTTTATTTTTAAGTAATAAAAAGATGGACCCTTTTGATGTTGTTATTTAAATGCCCTTAATGTCGAGCTAATAAAGAAAAATAAAGATAAAATGAACATTATAAGAACAATAATAGAACAAAACATTAATGTGTTTTTTTCTATATTTGTTCATAACTGCGATATAGAGAAGTAGATAAGGTTCAAAGATTACATTGTAGAACATATTAGAAGTTCTGAGTAGTTTTATGTGTGTTGGTCGGGTGTTTCTCCACAATATTATCTAGACCAGAACGTTCGCCGGCCCAGAACTCGGCCCCCACAAGATATTTTTAACATTATTGTCCCCTGGGTAAAATATCTCTATTCCCAGAAAGAATTTTGGAGGAAAAAAAAACTATTTTAACTTTGCTGTTGTCACGATCACACTTCTCTACAAGGACTAAGCCTCGTTCAAATATATCATTTTGATTTAAAGTAATATTACAAAAAAAATGAGAAAATATAAATCTCTATGCATGATAATTATATCGATAAAATAATTGTGTTACATAATTTATTTTTTAAATATGTCTGCATCAATAGCAGTAAAAAGTAATTAAGTGTGTGGTGCCTAATTAATTGCCCTTTATATTAATCCGTTTACGAACCGGTGGAAACCACCCGAGTGACCATGACAAGGGACTCTTTTGATATGATTTGTGACTTTATAATGTCCAGAGAAAGAGAGATGTATTACAATTTGTAGTTTCTTGAGGTCTTTTACTCCCTGGATTGAGTGGATTCTCACTTAACCTTAGTATATGAGTTATAATAAAGTTATTAATTTAATTGACATTAATCTTATTAATGCATTTAAAATTAGCGAAGAAAAGCGATGATCACATTGAGTAGATGATTAAAATGACTAGATCCCTCATCCTGTAATAACCTAATGAGGTCTTGATCGATTCGTAAAAGAGGAAGAACAGAATGAGATAATATAAGAGATTGAGTAGAATTTATTTTATATTTTAGAACACCGGCTAAAACCATATTTTTACATCTTCCAGATCAGATAAGGGCTGTCAATGGCTTATGAAAAATGTTCATGTAATGGGTATTATTTTATTTTATTAAATAAAATTTAAATTTGATTAAAAACTATTACTAATACAGACTTTTTTATACCACCTAACCGTGTGCTTGACAATCCGGGAGATCACTTTGTTGACGGGTTAAGTCGTAGCAGGACTTGAAATAGTCTAGAAAGAGTAGTTACATGTTTTGATTGTTAATATTTCGTAATTTATAAGTTTTATATTTCATGTCACTTTTATTTAAATTCTTATAGTCTTTTGCACATCTCAATAGTGTGGAAAATGTCTACCACTGCGGCAAAGGAACCCGAATCTATGTTTCGAAGTTTGGATTAAGTAAGGTTCTACTTCAGACGATTTTTGAGCACTTCTCGATCTTTTACACAACATTTTATCTAAGAACATAATTTAAGCGAGTTTTAATGCAAGTTTACAAACGTTAATTAAGGAAGCTATAATTAATTTTATAGTAACCAAGAAAGCAATTTAAAAAAAAAAATCTAGAGAATTTTCGAGGGTAGTTTGGGAGAAAGCTATCTATAAACGTAAGTGATAAGTAGAAACGTAAGTTTCTAATCCCTTATTGCATTCTCATCTAAATACGTTTTGTTAAGTGGAAATGGTGAGCAAGTGCACTTAATATTAATAGAAAGATAAAAAAGAACGCCTCATTATGAATTATATTCAAAGACGACGGTTGCGAGAATAGTCTTTAGGTAAAACGTAGAGATTCTTTGAACCATATAATGATGATCTCCACCAACGATTCATGTTCTAACTTATCTATAAAGGTCTCATGACACCTGCCAAGTACTGGGTCAAGACAGTAGTCTAAGTACATGACCAAGAAAATAGTAGTTCTCTCCACTGTCTCGGCCCACAACACGGACGTGTAATGCGGCCTTAAGTATAAGTATTTCAATTAAGATACTTCTATTAAGATTTGCATTATAATAACTTATAAGACTGATGTAGTTATTCGATGTAGACACTGATGACGGCCTAGATGCCAAAAGCCAGCTTTCAGATTAGAATTTACTTTGAGGGGGAGTTAAGTTTATATACCTATAACAATTATCAAGGCTTGAGTGCCAAATATTTGTGGCGATCTAATGATTGGGTCAGAACATAAGAGAAAAGTAATTAATAGGCATCCTATATTGTATGAACAGGACGTAAAATCATGTATAGGGAATTGCGATGTGTAAATGGGCCTATATTGTATGAACAGGACGTAAAATCATGTATAGGGAATTTCGATGTGTAAATGGGCCGATACCAGTTCTGTATTAATGTCAATCGTCTTAAAAGAACAGGTAAACAAATTATCAGAATATAAAATAATTATAAACTAGGGGAAATATCCTCCCATTTCACCAGACAAACATTCTTCTTCCTATTTTCCCACTAGCTTCACAAATATATAGTGACGGTTTGATAAATAAGGACTAAAATTAAAGGAGTTTCTATAAGAGGAAAATACAAAAGCAATCAACAAGCCCTTAGTTAGAAACAAGATTTTTCTTACCAAATTTTAATTGAGTTTAAATAATTTAATCAAATTTATGCTGTTTGAGTTTTTTTTATAATAGAAAGTTAAATGAACGAGAATTACTGGAGCAAAGTTATATCAGAGCTTTCTTTAAATAAAACTTATAAAGTAAACTAAAGCTTAATTTTTATTAAAAGATGTTTCCTCTCTCTGGCTTAATATAAATACATATACCTATATCTATATATTGAGAGCTATAACCAATAAGAAAGTCAACTTCAATATTTTTCCAACTTCCGAAATTCGAATCCTCCAAATTGATTCTAATCCACTAAATCCTCTGAAACTAGAGCCAAATTCAATCTCTATCTAGAAAGAGTTACAAAAATTCAATAAAATATAGCTAGGCAAAATCTAATATTCAACGTGACAAAAATAACGCAACGAATTTTGCTATTCCCAAATTGTTTCTTTTATAGAAATAACCGTCAAACTTTCATGTTATATTGGAATTATTTGGGGTTCTTGTTATTTTGTTATATTCTATTAAGAACAAAAACAAAACAGTAAAACATTTCTTTAAAAATAACTTATTTTAACGTTAATTTAAAAATACTAGACTTGCACGATACCATAGTACACAAATGCTGTAAGGGACATTTTTTGAGATATGATTATTAACTAATAATCTGAATTATTATTTCTTAAATACGCAGATATAATAAATTCAGTATTGCTCTGTAGGTGGTTTAAGAAGATTTACGAATGACGTGGTTTACTGGTGAATGAAGAGAGATGACCAGGTTTACAAATGAAGTAAATACAGTCGTTTCTCTGAAGGTCTTAATAGCACTGAATTGAATATTCAAATGTTTTCTTTAGAAATCAGAATATTATCTTTTAACACATCTGTGAACTAAAGCATCGACATATATAAATATATATATATATATATATATATATATATATATATATATATATATATATATATATATATATATATATATATATATATATATATATATATATATATATATATATATATATATATATATATAAATCCAATAATTAATGTAGTAAAATCACTACAGTAGGAATTTATTTTTGTTATTTTAATGTACCATTGTGGTGACGATATTTTTCTGTTACCTATTTTATTAACATCTATAGTCATAATTATCAAGGGATACCACAAAATCTCATTAAAGAGTACCAATTAATATTTAAGGCAGCAATTTTATGTCTAAATAGCCTTCACCCTGCGCTCCGCGCTGGGCTCCTGCTGGGTATCAGAGGCGGTTTCCTATTATCATGTAGGCAAAGCAATTAATGAAAGAAGAATCAGGACAATATTATCCCTCAGTGGTTCCATTTTAAGAATAAAAAACTCGGCGCATTGGAATTTGGCAAAAATTATTGGATTTCTTCAGCTAGTTTTGCATCATATAGACAGACATGAAAAAGGTTAAGGCCGTTTTTGGATTATGTGATGAAAAAAAAAAAAAATAAATAAAAAAAAGCTATTATGGGTACAGACAAAACTTTATCTTCAGATATTTAGATTATTATTACATATTTACTTCAAATATAAGTATGGTTTATTACTAAATGTATTACTGTAGTATTTTATGTAATGATAATTTAATTTTCTAAAAAGAACAACATTTAATTTAAATAAATTTAACACTTCTACTAATAGACTTCTTTACATGTAGAATATAAATTTAACATGTTTAAATAAAAGAAGGAAATAAAAACAAACAATAATATACAAGGATAAAGGGGATAGAACAAAAATAAATGGTAGTTTAGGAGAAAGAGCTCAGAACAATTCTCTTTTAATATAGTTAATGGTGCTATATTTACCAATGAGAAATGTTCTTAAATATTTTAAGTATTTTATTATTTTAATAAAGTCTAAAAATAGTACTTCTAAACAACGCTAGAAATTTAAAATAATTTATTACGTTAAAAAAAAAACATTTTTTAAGTATTCATGCTTTTTTTTGTTTTCTAAACTCTTAGCCCTTAGAATGTGTTTGCTTTATGAGCTAAGCTTACCATAAATTTTTCTTAATATTCGTAAATACATTGTGCTTTATTTCTTTTTTCTTAAAAAAAAAAAAAAAAAAAAAAAAATGTTAAATTACTTTCTTTAATTTATTGTGTAGTTTTGAATTATTACTACGAGCTTGTCAGAGTAAAAAGAAGAATTAGAAATTAATTACTCCGTTAAGTTTATTAAAATTATTATAGGAGTATAAAGCATTAAACATAAAAGATCTGTCGATTTTAACATATTAAAAAAAAGAGAGGTCAATTTATCAAAATTGCTTTTAGGCAAAAGAAAATGCCTTTAATTTGTTGTACTTACAAAAAAAAAAAAATCGTTTGTGGTAGAGTAAATAAGCAGAAAAGGACAGAACCAATTAAACCGCAAAAAAATATTACAATTAATTGAACTGGTAAATAAAAAGGACTGAAATTATAATATTTAGAAATGAGTAAAATTTTATCTATAAACGTGTATATTTACTTTTATTATTTTAGATTATTGGAGTAATTGTAAATATCTGTGAATTAGAACCGAATACATCTAAAATAATTATTTTAATACAGGATAAGTATTTACTATAAAAAATACACAAAATTGTTTATGATATAATCTACGGTGAAGGTCTGTTCGTGGAGTACTATAGAGGGATTATTAAACATTAGAGTTGGTAGAGATGAAACCATGTTAAAATAGAAGTACGGGATAACAAGTTTAGCATATCAATGAGGACCCTGGAAGCGAGGTCAACATAGCAATAAGAGATAGTTATGTTTATCATTTTAATTCTGGGTAGATAGCTGTTTACTTACAAAGAAAAATAATGCTTATCTATGCGTAGAAAACTAGATAAAATAAAAATATAATGTTGAACGAATACTATTAATAAAATGAATGTAAATTAGAGTAGCAAAGTAAACACTCTATATTATACTAATCAATTTCCGTTTATACTATAATCATGAAATACGTTTAAATTTATTTATCATCAATTGTGACATAACATGGACGGCAAAAATAAATTAAAATAAAATAGATATTATATTCTTTAAGACCCTCAAAACAGAATAAATTTAAGACCCTCAAAACAGAATAAATCAGCTTAAAACTCAAGAAAACCCTTCCTACACCACACCGCATAAACTCTACGTAATAACATAGGTATATACCTAAATAAGACCTGGATACCTTCAAAACAGGAGGAATTAGTATAAAACTCAAGAAACCCCTTTCTACACCATGCCTAACAAAGATAGATACCTAAATAAGACCTAGAAACCTTCAAAACAGAATGAATTAGCATACAATTCAAGAAAACCCTACCTACACCACTCCGCATAAACTCTACGTAATAACATAGGTAGATACCTAAATAAGACCTAGATACCTTCAAAACAGGAGGAATTAGCATAAAACTCAAGAAAAACCTTTCTACACCATGACACACATAAATTCTAAAACTAAAAAGTTAATAACAAGGTAATATAGAAAAAAATTGCTTGCATACGAGTCTGCAAGACAGTGAGACATTTTCATGTAACGCTTTTTGGTGTCGTTTTTTGGTAACGCATTTCGAGTTTATGTGCCTAAGTAAAGACTTGAAAATGTCAAAAAATTTGAGAGTGCAAATTTTGCGTCGTATATTAGGAATTAAATCGAACATATGTGTACGAAGAAAGAAAGTACTTTTCTTCTTATCCAGTTTATTAAAAAGTAATATTTTAGCTTTTTTGCCCATATTTTTATAATAAATGCAAAAAATGATAGTATAACAAAATACTCTGCCAATTAGTGTGGCACATAGCTTCCTCGCTCTAGTACGCAAAGAAAGGATCAGTTTAAGAAATAAAAATACCTTGATAAATTAGTCTTTAATTTGAACATTTTTCGTAGAAACAAAGCCTCCAACATGCGCCAAATGTTAGCGCACATATAATAAATTTAATAAACAAATAACACAGCAACCAAATCGTAGAAACCGCTATATAAACAGTTTTTTGTTCAATTTTACCCCCCTCAAAACTATAAATAAATTTAGAGCTGCTTTCAGCCACTATTGGGCCATCATCATATACTAAATGACCTTGCCCTGTTAATGAAAAACCCATTATGTCTCTATTGCAAAAAAAAGTCATAAAACAATGTCCTGAATTTAAATCACAACAATCTATTAAAGAAATTATGGTCAAAATCGGTATAACGTTGAAGCTAAAACAAAAATAATACTTATTCACAACAATATAATCTCAACTTATACCCCTTCAATACAACGACAACGATTAAATCATGAACAAACGAATAAAGAATTCTACTTTCAAAAAGTTATCCCTCCCTAAAAACAAACACCCCGGGGACTAATATAGTTAAACAGACGCAAAAAACCTTACACACATAATACAAACCCTACATAACAATCTAGACAAAAATCTCATCAACCTACGTTACAAAAATAATTAAAATAAATATATCTACTAGATAAAAGTAGTAAACACGGATATAACGATTAAAATTTACGATACCGTCATAAAAAATATCCATTCGAAAATAAATTTCCCTTAGTATGGATCGACTTCGATACTTTTCAAATATCCATTCTATTGATTTAAATGTCCTTGAGTCTAAATTATGAACTTTTATAATATTGCAATAGAATATAAGTGCGGTAAATAATTAAATAAATTGAACTAAAACGCCTTTTATATTCATCAAAATTATTACAGCCTGTCTCTCAGGTTTACAAGGAATTAAGGTTACCTTTAAAGGCTACAATATAATAAGATGAGACAAACAAGAAGATAGAAAAAGTTGGAATAATAATACAAATAAAATCCAACATACACGGTACTTAAAGTCCTTTCCCCCAAAAATATCATACTGGATACAAATAAATTATAAAACCTCAAAATGTGTATAACCCCCAAAACTCAAATACATTCTAACCAATGGCACGATCTCATAACAACATTAAAACCTACTTGTAATAGGGGATTAATAGCCTGGGGTTATAGTAATACTGACTTAAAAGGACATTATTATAAAAACAATCGATCAAATGAATGCAATAATTCTTAATAAAACGGTGGAGCATGCTGTAACTTCTGTGTAAAAAAAATAATAAAACCAATAAATTAAAAAATGTCGGATATAGTTTAAATATGTACGCAAGGTGTTTTTAAATGTAGGATACTTCACCAAATATCTCAAAAGCGTCAAGTTACTATCATATAGTGCTAGATTAATAGCGTCATACCAAGAGCTTTACACACTGCATTAGAACTTCGTTGTGAGAAAAAATGTTCCTACATTTTAGCGCTATTTCTCCACCCCCAACCAAGTTGGATAGAAAAGGTTCCATAAGTAATAGGTTTGAATGGGTCAAATACTGAGTATAACAGTGTAAAAGAGGATAAAAGCTTGGGAAATTAGTGTTTGAAAGAATTATTGTGTCGCCAAGATTTCAGCTACCTACTCTTCTAAACCAATTTCGTTGTCTCACAAAGAATAAGAATATATTTATGCTTTAAACCCGTATTGGAAATGAATAAGAAACTAAACAGTCAATTATTGAAACCTATTTTTACATATATATTCCATATAAATAATGGAATTAAATATTAGTAATATGCCTGTGAGATTATAAAATACACTATAACTGCAGTGTTTTCTTTTAAAATTGATAAACATTTATAAGCGTTTTTCCAAAATCCACAAATATTAGAGTAAAGTAGCGGATCCAAAAGACACGCTGAACTTAACTACTTTCAGAAATCTTGCCCAGGATTGTCAATAATATTTCAAATATATTATGATTGTTTAAAAAAAAAGTTTTATAATCATTATCATTATACTAACTTGGTATGTGCAGGATAGAATCATGTAGAGAACGATATAATAATATTTTAATCTATAACATGTTAACCAAAAAAACATTTCTTGGCTTTCCAAAGCAATAGGTGTCCTACGAGGAATCGTAGGACTCAGAAGAGACAACCATTAAGAGGCAACCATTAAAAGACAACCGCAGTAAGAAACATCCCGCAGAAGCCAACGAATCTCAGTAGAATTCTAAAAGTAAGGTGCTAAAAGTAAGTTTATTTTTCTCTGTATGTCTCCCATAGTTAATAATAATATTTATATATATTTTTTTTTTTTTTGGCACCGCACAACATGCGGTCATGAGCCGCATGACTGTACTGTAGCCAGTATATGAGCTACAGTCAGAGTATCGTCACATAATCTACATCTTGGTATTTCTCTATCTCTAGTTAACAAATAACTGTGCGTAAGTCGAGTATGTCCTATTCTCAGTCTGCAAAGTATTGTCTCTTCCTGTCTGTTTTTCTATATGAGGAAGTCCAGTCACCTATTAAAGGTTTTATGCGTCGTAGTTTGTTGTTAGTGGTGTCTGTCCAAGTCTGTTGCCATTTCTCTTTAATTTTTGCCCTGATATTACAGTCCAAGTCTCTAGGTATAACCTCTGTCTCAGTACTCAGTCTGTCAGTTATTGCTTGTCTCGCTAGTAAGTCAGCAGTCTCATTTCCGGAAATCCCTACATGGCTAGGTACCCAACAATATTGTACCTTTAATTTTGTCCTTGCTATCAAATATCTAATTTTGAAAACTGTCAAATTTTGAATGAACATTTTATCTAAAGCTGCTATAGCTGATTTTGAGTCAGTATAAATTGTGGCAGCGTCTAGTCCTTGGTTTACGGCTGAATTCAGAGCATGTAGGATGGCCTCCAGCTCTATTGTGAGGATCGAACTCCACTTCTAGCAGGAGAACATTCCTTGTTCTGATGATGAGACATAGGCACAGCCGGTCCCTTCGCGGGTCTTGGAGCCGTCAGTGTAATGATGTGAGTTCGTCCGGTGGTCATTCTTGTCCTTTAGGTGGTCTTGGTGGAGTTGTTGCAGATGGGCTTGGTCTTTTCTTTGTCTTGTCAAGTATCGTGTGCCGGGACGTTTAGTGCTCCAAGGTGCAATGGGAGGGATACTGTATTCTTTAATTTTGCCATATTCTGAAGAAAGGTTTAATTCATCTACAAGAGCTTTGAATCTGTGACCTGGCGGTCGTAGACATGTGGGTTTTTGTGTATATTTATTTGTAAGTTTTAGGTCCTGAAATAATTTAAAGCAAGTGTTGTCCGGGAAGCGTTTTATTTTTAGTCCGTAGCGTAGAAGTAAAAAGTCGCGTCTCAGGGCAAGAGGAGGTTCATTTGCCTTGACCAAAATACTGTTGACTGGGCTGGTCTTGAAGGCAGATAGTGCAAGACGTAACAATTATAATTTGATTTAAATTAAAAATTTAATCTTTCCGTAGTATGAATACTATCTAAAACTAATAAAAAGAAAAAAAAATAGACTGCCAATTAGAGTGGCACATAGCTTCCTCGCATCCTATCACATACTTTATTGATTTTATACTGTTACAAGCCATTATTGTCTAATTTGTCTAATTGTTTCCCCGTTTAATAATCTGTCAAAAGTGTTTGGATTTTTACATAAAATAAACTATCAATTTAGCAAAAGTTAAAGAGCGCAGACGGTGCACATTAATCTAGAGATATCTGCAGGCAACTTTCGATAAACTATAAAAGTTTCATACAAATCAGATGAGTACTTTTGAAGGTATAGGTGTAAATAAATGTATGTTTGTGCGCATGTGGAAGAGAAATAAAAAATGAGCGCAGAAGGTTGAAACTTATATGGGACCAACAATGAGCTAATAATGCCCTACCATACAAATTTAATTAAAATCGGACGTGCAGTTTTTAAGATACGTTGGTTCGCAAAAACTGAACGACAGACCAACAGACATACACGGAACCAAAAATGTTCCCTGAAGTCTGAAACGGATTTCAGTCTTGGAATTTTTGAAATCGGAGACCTAAAATTTTTTCGCACATAGCTTCCTTTACCTTCGATAAGCTCGGACGCAAAATTTGAATTTCTAAAAGTAAGGATTTGATTAATATAAAATCAATATAATAATACTTAAAATACGATGATATTTTTGATAGTATTACTCAATGAGTCTATAAGAAATAAGACTATAAAATAAAAAATAATATATATATATATATATAAATAACAAACTTTATGTTGACATCAATTAACGAAATTAATTAGTAAATAGTTTGTATAGTACTTCTTTATTTTTTATTTTTAGTAATCCCTGAATATAATTTACTGAAAAATTATAATCAAATTGGTCGTTTAAGAATTAAATCAAGGCGAAAAAAAGGTTTACTATCCCATCATAAATAATTTCAAATTCTTATAAGAAAAAAAATATTTTAAATTTATTATTCATAATTGATAATAAAATTGTCTGTTGGCTAGAATATTTTCATAAATATTTATACACACTTAACATTCGCAAGATAAAACCATTAGTCTAATATTTAAGTGATTAGTATTTTATGATATTTATATGAAGGATGTTGAGCTATAGTTATCATAATCATTTACATTTCAAATAAAAATTCAAAGCTTTATAGACATTGCAAATTATAATAAAAGTCGTAAAAATACATGCATAATTTACTTTAGGAAAATATATTTTTTTCTTTCAAATGCTATAAACACGATATAACATTGCGTAGTCATTAACAGAGTAACCTCAAATGGAACAATTAGCTGGAAAAAAAAGGTTTTTTTCTTACGGTAACATTAACCTCGAACTATACCATGTTTTCATTTGAATAATGTTAAACTTATCAGTTATCAGAACTTAAAAAAAAATGCTTTCCAGGCCTAGGGTAATTTTGCATTTCTAATTTATGTATATAAAGCCATCTCCATGTAAATGAGAAATTCATGAAATTATTAAAAGAGTTTAAACATTATTCATTATTGAGTTTAACTATTTACATTCAGTGAAGTGGATCTCAAATCGAAATGGAAGTAAGCAAAGAATTGTGTAGTCATATTTTAAATAAGATTTATGCCCATAAAAATTTCGACATAATCGATTGGAAAATAGAGAAATTTAATCAAATAATCGGCTTTCATGGAGAGCACTGCATATTAAAGATAAGGTTTAAAATGTTTGAAGACGAAAATATTCTCAGTTTTTTCATTAAAAAGGCGTCGGATGATCCGTTGATTTTTGATTATTTAAAAAAAAATAGATATTTTGAAAAAGAGTATTATATGTTAGATGGAATTATCGACGAGCTGCAATCTCAAGTAGATGAAAAATTAACAGCTAGATGCTACGTGAACGAATTTAACAAGTTCGCGATTTTCGAGGATTTATCAGCTGCGGGATACGAAATTAAATTCGTGACAAACGACGGTCTTAATAAAATGACTGTTGAAAAATTAGCTATTTTTCACGCTGCTTCGATTATTCTTGAAGAAAAATCAGATAAATCGATATCTGAAAAATTCCCTTGGATCTGTTTCGAAACTTTAATAAGCGATGTTGTCAAAGACGAAAGTAGAGACTTACGAGGTCTTTATAATACTTTAAAACATTTCATTTTGGAGAAAATGGACGAAATACCGCCTGAAGACAAGTTAGAATTGGCAGACTGGGCTAAAAACACAATTATAGAAGCTGTTAAACCTAGTAAGAAGTACAGAAATGTTTTGAATCACGGGGATCCATGGACTATGAACTTCATGTACAAATGTACGTCAGAAGGTAAAGTGGAAGACGTTTTATTGGTTGATTTTCAAGCTTGTCGGATAGCACCTCCTGCTTTCGAACTTAATGTTTTCTTAACAGTTAAGTATTCTTACGATGTTTTGAAGTTTAAAATACCGGCATTCTTAACAGTCTATTACGACGCTCTATCAAGAACTTTGACCAAAGCAGGACTTAAACCTTCCAAGATACTTCCAAAACAAATGTTTCTAGAATCGTGCGACTATTACAGATGCGCAGGCATAATTGCTAAAGCATTTTACACCATGACAACAGCTCTCCCTCAAGAATACTTAAAAACGATTAACACTCCTGAAAAATTCTTCAAGTTTATGACAGATGGTGATGTAGAATTTCGCTCAAAAGCTTTTGAAAATAATAAGGCTTACAGAGAATCTTGCACAGAAGTAATCAATGACCTTTACAAAGAATACAAAATTATAAAAAAACAACCATAAAAATGTATAATAGCACATTAAATGAACACGTAATGTATGGATTTTATGTATAGATGTAGAGTAGAGATATAAATAAATAAGACTTGTAGGCTACTGCTGTTTCTTCTTAGTGAGTTCTAATGAATATTTATAATAAAAACTGCACATAGAACTAAAACAAATAGTGCGTAAATTGCACACAGCTTCTTCGCATCATATCACTTGCTTAATTTATGTAATGTTTTGACAACCTAAAATTGTCTAATTTATTTAAATGTTTTTTCCATCTTGCATTCTAGATTATCGAATGTAACGGAAGCTATTTGATATTTCTTAAGGACAAAATAAACTTCTGTCGTTCTCTCCACAACTTTTGCGAACCAAAATATCTTAAAAACTATCCAATTTATTGTTGGTCGTATCGAAATTTCAACCTTCTACGACCATTTGTTTATTTTCCAGATGCGCGTAAACATACATTTATTTGCAGCTATATTTTCAAAATTACTCATCTGAGTTTCAAGACATTCGGAACATTTTTGGTCCCGTGTCTTTCTGTCGTCCGTGTATTTTTGCAACACATCCTAAAAACTTCTTAATTTGGATGGTAAATTCAAAACATTATTCGTATAAATTAATCATTTTCGTATACATTTACCAACATTTATATTAAATACATTATAATGTAACCTAAGCAATGTGTTCAAGACTGCAAACAATTTCGTGCAAGTAATAAACAGTTCATGTTAAAGAAAAAGCGACGGACTCTCAACAGCAAATATATTTATTTTAATTGCCTCTCCCATATAATCCGAGTGCATATATCATACTAGTAAATAAAGGAGAGTCCATTGCTCTAAAAAAAATATTTTAATTTCATTGTAAATACATTATATATATATATATATATATATATATATATATATATATATATATATATATATATATATATATATATATATATATATGTGTGTGTGTGTGTGTGTGTGTGTGTGTGTGTAGAAGAGACATTTATAAAAATAGGCTGCCAATTAGTGTGGTACATAACGTCCTCACATTCTATCATTTACTTTATTTGTTATATTAACATTAACGTTATACTCGTATGTATTACTTTATTGCTTATTGTGTAAAAACTATTAAAAGTTTTTAGCGATCTTTAACACTTCATAGCGGTGTCGCTGTTGGTTTTACTAAAAAAATGTATTTGAAAAAAATGTTTGTCTCATTGAATAGATGAAGTTGTGATTTTTCCTCGACCTAAAATTCCAATTATAAATTTGAAGTTCACGTTTAAGCGGGCGTTGCGCGTGAACGCTAGAACAGATAACGTTGTCCAACGAACTCTTCCTGGGCATTGGTAGAATGAACATGTCTACCAAATTTTATCAAAATCGGTCGACATTTACTCAAATTAACGTCGCACGTTTCATGATTCGTGGACACACAGACCGGCAGACAGACAGACTGAACCAAAAATGTTCCCTGATGTCTGAAACGGATTTCTGTCTTGGAATTTTTAAAATCGGAGACATAAAACTTTTTCGTGCTCAAAAGTGAACGCAATGCTTCCGTTACCTTCGGTAAGCTCGGAAGCAATATATTATATGTATAAATACGGAATAATTTTTAAGTATAGTAAAATAAAACATATGAGTAAAACATTTTTTTTACTTTTCTAACAAAAATGAGGATACACCCAACAACATGACATCTAACTCATTCAGGCTATAATCCGATAAAAATAAATAGATAAGAATTTATTTTCCGGGATGTCGTGGAGTAAAACAAAATTGCTACAGGTATGGAATATAGCTTTGCTCGGACCGTTCTCCATCTTGACTTTACTATGAGCAGAGTATCATATTCTTTACATGTTTAGTACACAGACTGCTTCATGCATCATGCATACATGTAAAAATATGTATTCATGTATCATGTTTATGCACATATTTTTATTATGGGGTTGGAAATATTTAATAAAATAAGACTGAAGGTTCAAGCGAAGGTAAAGTTAAAATTCCTATATTTGGGAGACGGTATAAACTATATTTTCCCTTTTTCGCTGTTCTACCAATATCTTTGGCCAAACTCCATGATTTTAAAAAGTAAATATATTCCAGGATGACAGGTATAATAAATAAAAATCTGAGTGCATGATTTTTCTATCATTCCTTTGTGAAATTGTCACTAGAGAGAGAGATGCATTTATGTGCACATGGTTATTTCTAGCATAGAGTAACATTTTTGTTTATTTGTATAACATTAAAATTAGCCAGTGCAGGAGGCGAGACAAAAGTTTAAATCTGATTTATTTCCACTCTGGTTACCACTAGTGTTAAAAACCGGGTTTGAACGGTACTTCTTTACTTGGTTACCCACCCTAAAGTAGGTAAACAAGTAAAGAAGTTAGGATGTGGAAAGATTTTACTTGGTTTATTCACCAATTGTTTACATTATTGTTTTTGAAATTTTTTATAAAAAGTTTCAAAATAATCAATTTCATAAATAATCTTTAATTAAAAATCTTAACTGGGGATGTTAAAAAGCAGTGGGGCTTTTGTATGGGGTTAAGAAGAGGGAAAGAGAGAAAAATACACTGCCAATTAGAGGAGCACATAGCATCCTCGCGTCCTACTGCGTATACTTTAATAATTTTAGGCTTTTAAAATCCATTATTGTCGAGGTCCCTAGGCTCGCTGTGCTATTGAATAGGTAGATCAAATAGAGAGGAGAGGGAACTAAGTCACCTCCTATTCCCATCATCTAACTCCCTCCCCGTAATAAGTTTTAGCGATCTTTAACACTTCATAGCAGTCTCACTGTGGGTTTAATAAAAAATGTTATTAGAAAAAATGTTTATCTCATTGAATAGATGAAGTGAGATTTTCTTCCCGACCTAAAATTCCAATTATAAATTTGAGTTCACGTTTACGCGAGCAATGCGCGCGAACGCTTGGGCGAATAACGTAGTCTAGCGAATTTGTCCTGGGCATTGGTAAAATAAACATGTTTACCAAATTTCATCAAAATCGGTCTACTTTTACTCAAGTTATCGTCACACGTTTCAGACACACAGAAGGGATCGCGGACACACAGACAGACAGACACGAGACCAAAAATGTTCCCCAATGTCTGAAACGGATTTCAGTCTTGGAATTTTAAAATCGGAGGCATAAAATAATTTCGATCATCGCAGTGATCACATAGCTAGTAGAGTACAGTAATTTTTGTTGTATAAACTTTTTTCACAATTTTACACACCTTTTTACACAATTTTACTGTCCTCTTAGAGAGCTTTCCAAGGATATTTTGACTCTTGTACTCCGTACCCCGTACTTCCGCCGTCCGGATGTTCCCGACAAATTGGAGTTAAGCTTTTCTCATGTGTCCCAAGCGATCCACGCAAAAATAAATCAGCAATCAGCCTCTTATTTGTGCTACACAAATTTAATGTTTATTTATAATTTTTGGTTCAGCTTACCGAAGGTAACGGAAGCATTGTGTTCACTTTTGAGAACGAAAACTTTTATGCCTCCAATTTTAAAAATTCCAAGACAGAAATCCGTTTCAGACATCAGGGAACATTTTTGGTCTCGTGTCTGTCTGTCTGTCTGTTTGTCGGTCTGTGTGTCCGTGAATTATGAAACGTGCGACGATAACTTGAGTAAATGTCGACCGATTTTGATGAAATTTGGTAGACATGTTCATTTTGCCAATGCCCAGGACGAGTTCGTTGGACAACGTTATCCGTCCAAGTGTTCACGAGCAACGCTCGCGTAAACGTGAACTTCAAATTTAAAATTGGAATTTTAGGTCGGGATAAAAATCTAACTTCATCAATTCAATGAGACAAACATTTTTTTCAAAATACAATTTTTTAGTAAAACCAACAGCGACACCGCTATAGTGTTAAAGATCGCTAAAAATATTAATAGTTTTTACACAATAAACAATATAACAATAATTTGAATGTTAATATAACAATAAAGTACATGATAGGATGCGAGGAAGCTATGTGCCACACTAATTGGCAGTCTATTTTTTTCTGTTTTTCCATTTTACCCCCTTCTTAAATGAAAATATGACAAAAGTGTATATATAAAAAATTACTGTACTCTTAAAGAGCTTTCCAACGACATGTATCATGAAGAGTGTATACTTTTTCGATTTTTGTATCCCGTACCCGGATGTTCCCGAAAAGTTGGAGTTAAGCTTTTCTCATGTGTCCCAAGCGATCCACGCAAAACAAAAATTAGCCTCGAATTTTTCAGCAGACAGCCTTTTATCACGACAGATTGACTGTACTATTATTTTTTATTTTGAAGTGTCAAAGTTTTATTTATATAAAAATTATTCTTTATTGAAATTTTACGCGAATATTTCGAAGTATTATAATTTTAAAATTATCAAGACTACTCGTATATGATGGAGAAACTTAATGGAATGAATATGAGTGCGGTCTTCATACAGAAATGGGGCCGAATGGGAGTTTTACGAGTGGTTTCAAGGTAAGTTTAGAAGTTGTCATTGCATTATAATACTATTCTCGCCATGTAGTGGGTACTTATTTACTTGGGTACATACCAATAAGTAGGTACCCAAGTAAATAAGGGGCAAAAGGGAAAGAGTTTACCTGGGAACATACCATTTATATATTAAAAACTATGGGGAAATGAAATAAAATAAATTAATAGACAAACTTAATGGAGGATGTTGAAAAGCACTGGGGCTTTTGTATGGGGTTAAGAAGGGGGAAGAAAAGAAAAGAAAAAGGATGAACCCAAGTAAATAAGGCACAATAGGGGTAGAAGTTTAGTTGGGTACATACCCAGGGCAGGTATTTTATTTTATTATTTATTTTTAAATATGAATTTAAAAAGTATTGACAGAAATGACAATGACACGTAAAAAAAAAAAAAAAAAATTTAATACATAATTCATTCTTCAATCTTGAATAAAATCAATCTAAAAAGGTGGAGCAAAGTACAATTATAAAGAAAAAGACATGGATAACCTCAGAGGAATTAATATGAAAAAAGTCATTACTGACTGAAATTATGACGAAGTGGGAGATGTTTCAATGGTTCAAAGGTAAAATCGTAATTTTTAGAAATGGGGGGAAAGTTAAGCCTTATGTATGGAAATATAAAGGGCAAACCATAGAAGTAGTCAACGAATATAGATACTTAGGAATAAAGCTGTCTT
Source organism: Gerris lacustris (assembly GCA_951217055.1). Classification (NCBI taxonomy): domain Eukaryota; kingdom Metazoa; phylum Arthropoda; class Insecta; order Hemiptera; family Gerridae; genus Gerris; species Gerris lacustris. The sequence goes on along the minus strand of OX578283.1, from coordinate 28,703,697 downwards.
CAGGATTGGCTTATAGAAAGTACGTCGAGGATAAATGCCGAACTGCCAAGACGGCGCTAAGTATGTGTTGGGCAAAATTATTCAGAAACTACGATATCTCTGTTTCACCAAAATTACAAATATTTAATTCGGTTTCTAGGGCTATTGTGACTTATGGTGCGGAAATTTGGGGGACTTCAGAGTACGCAGAATTAGAAAGATTCCAGCATTATTTTCTTAAAAAAACTCCTTGCAGCACCTAGACATACACCAGGGTTTATGTTAAGTTTAGAGACTGGAGTTCAACCATTATTTCCCTAGGTTCTGGAAAAACATAATAAATATATTCTAAAGGTAGTGGAGATGGAAGAGGAAAGACTACCCCACCTTTTCCTAAAAGAATGTATTAGAGGCACAATAGGCTGGGTAAAGCTGTGGTCGGCGTTGTTCGCGAAGTTTGAAGTAAATCTCACGTTGGAATGGGAGAGTAAGAATAATTGGATTAAAGAGTGGGGTGATCTTATGAAGGCGGTACAGGGGGATATGTATAAGAGAACTCTCGAGGCTGTCAATAACTCTGGCTATTGTTCATATTACAATTACAGGGAACTAATCTTAGCCTTGCCACTACATGGAGCACCAGGGTATTTCGTAGACAAATATGCACTGAATAAAATTAGATGGTTGTTCAAAATGAGATGTGGGTTGCTGAATTTAAACAAAAGGCCGTGGAAAAGAGGAGAGTGCACAGTATACAACAGTATGGCGCAGGAGGACGTTATACATTTCCTTGGACGCAGTGTCCCATATATAATAATATCAGGAAAAGCTGGCTAGGAAAGGGTTATCTTACGGAGCAGCACCTGATAAATCTGCTAAAAACTGAGGATGACCTGGCGTAAGTTAATTAAGGCCAAGCCTCTTGCTGCACCAAGATTTGAAAATGTATAAACACTACTTGGCCTATTACCCTCAAAAGCTTAGGGGGAAGTGTTGTGACGAGACAATGTCTTTCGTCTGTCACACTAAGTGTTTAATGTAAATTTATATTCTTATATTAAGCTAAAGACATTCCGCTATGCTTATTACTCTCAATTATTATTACTAGCCATCGCAGGTTTTATGCTTCTCAGCTTCATAGCCGTGTAATCTTATCGCTCTCGTCTAGACTGAAGACATGCTGACGTTCGCTTATCCCAAAGGACCACAATGTTAACTGCTTAAGATTCTAGTGATTAAGCCAAATTATAAACTAGTACGCAAGGTTCTCCGCACAAAAACTCTTCTAATATGACAAAAAAAAAAAATATATATGTAACAAATACATTCCATTTTAGACTCATTTAATTCGCTTATAAGGACCAGCAAAAGTAGGCTCAAACCAGTCTGGCATAATCGTTTGCAATAGTGCTTTCCTGACAAAACTCTCAATATACTCTTTGTGTTTGTGTCTACATCCTAGATAGTAATAATAATAATTCTTTATTTCCACCATATTTAACAATTACATTTACCCCAACAATTACATCAACAAGACATTTACAATTAACATTGCACACATACAATTAACAATTACATTTACCCTCAGTAAGTGTTTTTACACCTAGAGGGAGGGCCCCGTCTTTATAAAATTCTATTTTATGCTGTTGTGTTATATGGCAATTTCTTTATTATTTTATTTTATTTATTAATTATTTATTTATTTTAAACTTTTTTTTTAAAAACTGTATATTTATAACTTGTTTATTTGTTATACTTGTTTTTGTTATAATATTTTTATTCTTTATAAGTTCTTTGGTTTTTTTCATATTCATTCAATTATCTTTCATTTTTACATCAATATTTTATAATTGAAATTAGTTAAATTTAATATCTTCTATTCTCTAGTTAGGAGATGCTGCTTTATTTTTTTCTTAAACATATTTATATTATTAATATTTTTTAATGAAGCTGGCAGTCTGTTGTAATAATGTGGTCCTAAATAAGTGGCGTGTCTTTGTTTGGTCGTTGTACGGCAAAATGGAATTTTCTAAGTTATCTGTCTTTGTGAACTATTAGAGTAAGTGAGAGGAGCAGTTGGTAAATTATTATGAAAATAATGTATTAATACGCTTGTTCCCACGTGGCTCCTCTGAAATATATCAAGGTATCGTCAACATAGGAGATGACTTCGGAGTATTTGTTTTCCATCTTAAGCATTTGATTGACATAGATCAGAAAAAGCCACGGGGCCATCACTGTCCCTTGAGGCGTTCCAAAGGTTATCTTCAACGGTTCACTTGTATGCCCGTTTGCATTGACTTGTTGTGTCCTGTTTTTTAAATAACTTTCAAATAGTTTGTAACAAGTACCTCAGATCCCTATTGAATACAACCTTTGCAACAAAATTTCATGGGACACGGAGTCAAATGCTTTCTTTAAGTCGATAAATATTGTCAGTGATCTTGTTGTCGTCTGTCGTTAATAATGAGTTCAGTCAGTTTGTAAACAGCGTCCGTTGTACTTTCATTTTTGATGTGATCAAACTGATTTTCGGAAATAATGTTATTTTTTCAAGGTATGTTATTTTTTCGGTCTGTAATTCGAAGGGTCAGTTTTATCTCCCTGCTTATGTATAGATATTATTAACGCCTTCTTTAAAATATCAGGGAACACACCTTGTGTTAGACATAGGTTACTGAGATAAGTTAACGGTTTTATTATGTTATCTTCTAATATTTTAAGGCCATCTACACCTGGAGATGTATCTGTTTTTAGACTACGTATGTATTTGTCAATCTCTTGTTCGGTTACTACACCAAATGTATTTAGTGTTTCATGTATGTTTATTTGTCTGTTTTTTATGTCAATTCTTTCTTTGTCCACATCGTTGAGCATATCCCCAGCCAGTTTTTCCCCAATGTTGCAAAAATATCTGTTTAGATTGTCAGCTATGTCTCTATTTGTTGTAAACTCTACTTGATCAACTTGGATTTTATTGATTGTTTCCTTCGAGCATTTCTTTTTATTTAAACACTCATTTATTGTTTTTCAAATCTGAGGAATCTTTCATGTCATCCGGCAATTTATGTTTAAAATGCTTCGCTTTAGTTTTTCTAATTAATTTCAACATATTTTTGTATTTGATATATTTATCATTTAATTTGTTATTAAATGACTGCTTTTCTAAAGTTTTACGCATTTTATCCCTCATTCTTTTGATTTTAGCAAGCCACATGTAATCCATGGTTTTAGTCTTTTATTTTGCATGTTATGTGAATATATTTAGTTTCTGTACATGTGTTAATATGTCGCTCTATTGTATGTATGAATGTATTTGTAGCTTCATGTGCGTTAGTAATTGTGTGTAATGTATTCGTCCAGTCTGTTTGTTTAAGTAGAGTTCCCAGTGTATCTGTATTTGTTTTTGTAATTTTTATCTGTGTTTGTATCTGTTTGTATTTGTTTTCTTTTATAATGTTTTTACTACATATTGAAAGTCCAGTAGGAAAGAGATCTGTTATTTTATCTTGTATCATAAACGATTGTAACCTCACGTCTGGATTACTGCATTTCACCATAATATGGTCAAGGCATGAGATCGAATCCCCTTCTTTCCTAGTTATTTTATTTACATAGCTTTTAAACCCGTATCTACTCATTATATTTAGATAAATATTTTTTATATAGGAATCTTCCAATAAATCTAAGTTCATATCTCCCACGATTATATGATTCCCTATTCCCTACATTGTTATGATTTAAATATGATTCTAGATTATTTAGAAAATTATCGATATTTATTTCACTCGATTGGTATATCGATGTAAGCGAAAAATTCTTACTTTGATCGTCCACCAAATTGAATTTCAGTAGCAAGCTGTTGGAACCTTTTAGGCCCAATGCACACAGAAGAGGCGACGGGCGGAGGCGCGGGGCAGGCGCGGGGCAGGCGAGGTGGAGGCGCGGCGTGGCACAGGCGAGTTTAAATTATCCAATGCACACAGAACAGGTGAACAGGTGAAGTATAGAGCGTTGTGAGCTTCATAATATATATTCTTTTATTAACATGAATTCAACGGACGAGGACATGTTAGCTCTTATCAATCTATTTAACTTAAATAGCCAAAAAAAGTTTTGGGTTCACCCTTTGTGGTTAAAAAACCACAAAAGAGGAACGTTCGACGTATTGAGAGAGCCGGAAATGTATCCAAACCGATTCCAAAACTTTTATAGGATGTCGCACGGATGTTTTTACCAAATACTGGCCTTTGTAAAAGATAGCTTCAGTAAAAAAAAAAAGAATTGGAGAGAACCTATAGGACCAGAAGAAAAGCTACTGATAACATTGAGGTAAGTAAATTTTAATGAAAAAAACTGACCGTCACGAAATCTAACAATGATGGTAACTTAAGTAAAAGATAACCGATTTAGTTGAATTTTGGTACACAAGTTCATTTTACTATTGTCCAGGACATGTTCCTTGGACAACGTTATCTGCCCAAGCGTTCACGCACAACGCTCGCTTAAACGTAAACTATCAAATGTAAAATTGGAATTTTAGGTCGGGAAAACATTCTAACTTCATCTATTCAATGAGGCAAACAACTTTTTTAAATAAATGTTTTTGTAAAACCAATGGGATTGAAGATTGCTAAATTTATTAAAGATGACCTAAACGTTTATAGTAAAAAAAAACAACGTATTTACAGATATCTTACGTTCTAACTTAACGATGTTAATAAATCTTCATGCACATCGTATACAGTACAATTGAAACAGGCATGTAAAATTTTAACCTGATACAAGCAGAAGTTTTTGCGTAGTGAAGTGATATATTTATAATATTTTAAATTAGTAGAACGGGTAGGTAGAAAACAGTCAAATTTCCTACCAACTACAAACATACTCTTTAACTATAAACTCATCATGATTAAGTTTTTCTCAATATTCAATACATATTTATTGTAAGACGCTAGCTTCAATGATAAAAAAAAAATGCTCTTATTTTAATTTTGCCTTAATTCCTTTAAGTACAAATAGTTGGTTACTTTTAATTTTGTCTCTTTTTTTTCTCTCCACCATGTATAAGTAGTTAGCATCGGAAACTTACCAGTGTGATTCTATTATTATTTATATTTAATGAAAAGCGTAAAAAACTTCGTCCTTAACGGGTGTCCCGCGACACCACACGTATTTTTTAAATAGTATTAATCAAGGAGTCTTAAAGAAATAGACAAAAATCATAAATAACGAGTTTTATGTTGACATCAATTAACGAACTTAATAATTAGTAAAACTTGATTATAATAATAATAATAATAAATAATATATATTTATTTCCACCTTTTACAATAATTATAAAATCTTAAAATAGAAAAAAAAGTTAACTTAAAATAACAAAAATAATTATATAAATAAAGAAGGTATAAAGGTGAGAGCTCTCAATAGCACAAAAGCGCTAGAGCGAGAGCTCCGTCTTGACTGGTCCGAGAGATTATAATACAAAATATAAATAACTTTACGGAAACTAACAGAATATAATAATAACAAAAAATATAATATTAAAGAGATAACAGTAGGTACATTAATGAGATTCTATGAAAGATATAGAAAAAAATTATTTTATATATACATATAGGCAATTCATTAAATTGTTAAATAATTTCAAATAATTTAAATAAGTTCAAATAATTTTACACAATAAATCAGTAAATATAATTGTACTGTAATTATGTAATTATACAATAAGTATAATTGCAATAAATAATAATAATAGTAGCATAAAGAAATTATATTAGTTTATGGTGTAATATTAATTTATTATGAAATAGAAAAAAAAAAAAATATATATATATATTTATATATATATACATACATATACATAAACACACACCCACACATATACATATATATACATACATACATACACATATACACAAATACACATATTCATACATACATACATACACACATACGCACATATACATACATATATACACAAATACATACATACATATAAAAATTATATTAGGATATGGTGATATAAAATTAATAAGAAAATAAAATAAAAAATAAAGTGCCAATTAGTCTGGCAATTAGTCTAAATAAGTAGATATTAGTATGTTAGCACGATATTATGTTTTATTTTAGCTCATATTAAGAAGCCCGAACATTTTTTGGAAGTCTAGAGAATAAAAACTGCGAAAGGAATCAAGTTGGATCAGTACTGCGAGTTAGAAAGAGTCAGTGTCAAGAAGTGCATATAAGTGTTGACTAAGTTTAGATTTGAAAACGTTTATATTTGTTGTATATTTTAATTCCTTAGTAAGCTGGTTAAATAATTTAGGACCCAAGTATTCAAAATACTGTTGTCTTTTACTAGTTTTGCATAATGGTAACTGTACTGTATATTTCTGTCTAGATCTTGTATTGTAAGGGTGGCGAAGCAAATGTTTTTCCTTACTGAAATATTTTATTAAAATTATTCTCCTGTAGCTATAATCCACAGGCAAAATTGAGAAATCCGAATAAACTAAATTACTAGAATACGTCATAGGCTTGTGTAAACAAATTTTAATTATCCTTTTCTGTAACACTGTTATTCTGTTTAATTCAGTCTTACCCGCCGCACCGTAAGCTAATAATCCGTAATTTATTATCGATCCAGTAAGTGCAAAGTATACCGTACGTAATGACGCTTTATTGAGAAAATTTCTAAGGATCTTATAACTATAAACCGTCTTCCTTATTACTTTAGATAGGTGAGAGATGTGACCCTTCCAATTTAAATACTTATCAATTATAATACCCAAATACTTAATATTGCCCACCTTTTGTATTTGAAGATTATTTAAAGATTGAGAACTAGCATTGGTGAGTTGACAGGTTGGAATATAAAGTTTAAGATGGTCCGGTGGCTCTCCCCTGCTATCACAGGAGAAAGCTATATATTTTGTTTTGTCTGTGTTAAGTTGTAACAAGTTCAGGTCAAGCCATTCCTTAACCCTTTGTATCCCCTCGTTAGCTTTCTTATAAACAGATTCCCAATTTTCGCCCTTGAAATAAAGAACGGTATCATCAGCAAAAGAAATTATGTCATGGACGCCTCCTAGAAAAAGTAAGTCATTCACGTAACAAGTAAATAAGTCAGGTGAAATATTCGTACCCTGGGGCGTACCATGACACAATTCTATATAATCACTATGAGTACCGTTTACTTTAAGACTTTGTTTCCTACCGGTGAGGTAGTTCTCAAATAATTTGTGCGCTTTGCCTCTGATTCCGATTTGGTAGAGTTTTCTAAGTAGTATTGTTCGGTTTACAGAGTCGAAGGCTTTCCTCACATCAAGGAATACCGCCAGACATTTTTCATTATTATCAATATCATTAGTAATATTTGTAATAAGTCTTAATATAGCGTCGGAAGTACTCCGACCCGTAAATAATGAAAAATTATAATCAAGTGGGTCGTTTAAGTATTAAATCAAGGCGTACACGTGTTTACTATCCCATCGCAAATAATCACAAATTGTTATGGGAAAAAAATAATATTTTAAATTTATTATTTTTAAATGATAATAAATTACTTGTTGGTTAGACTATTTTAATACATATTTATAACCACCTAACATTCACAAGATAAAACCATTAATTCAATAAATTAGTGATTAATTTTTTTTAATGATATATAAATATGAAGGATGTTATACTATAGTTATCATAATCATTTACATTTCAAATACAATTTCAAAGCTATATAGGCATTGCATATTATAAAAAACATAAAAATACATGCATAATTCACATTATGATTTTTTTTTCTTATGCTATAAACACGATATATCACTGCGATAGTCATTAACTGAGTAACCTTCATTAATCAAGAGGTACAATTAGGTGGAAAAATGAAAAAGAGTACATTAAAAAAACATTCTTTTTCTTATGGTAATTTTAACCTCAAACTATACCATGTTTTTATTTCAATAATGTAAAAAATTATCAGTTATCAGAAAAAAGGCTTTTTATGTCAGGGGTAAATTTTTGCATTTCTAATTTATGTACATGACGCCACTTATGTAAATGGGAAATTCATGAAATTATTAAACGGGTTTCAACATTATTCCTTGTTTGAGTTTAACTATATACATTCAGTGAAGTGGATCTTAAATCGAAATGGAAGTAAGCAAAGAATTGTGTAATAATATTTTAAACAAGATTTATTCCGATAAAAATTACGACATAATCGAATGGAAAATAGAAAGATTTAATCAAATAATCGGCTTTCATGGTGAGCACTGCATATTAAAGATAAGGTTTAAAATGTTTGAAGACGAAAATATTCTCAGTTTTTTCATTAAAAAGGCATCGGATGACCCGTTGATTTTTGATTATTTTAAAAAAAATAGATGTTTTGAAAAAGAGTATTATATGTTAGATGGAATTATCGACGAGCTGCAATCTCAAGTAGATGAACAATTAACAGCTAGATGCTACGTGAACGAACTTAACAAGTTTACGATACTCGAGGATTTAACAGCAGCCGGATACGAAAGTAAATTAGTGACAAACGATGCTTTTAATAAAATTACTGTGGAAAAATTGGCTACTTTTCACGCTGCCTCGATTATTCTTGAAGAAAAATCAGGTAAATTGATATCCGAAAAATTCCCATGGATTTGTTTCGAAACTTATATTAGCGATGTTGACACAGACGAAGGTAGAACCTTACGAGCTCTGTATAATACTTTAAAACATTTCATTTTGGAGAAAATGGACGAAATACCGCCTGAAGATAAGTTAGAATTGGCAGACTGGGCTAAAAACACAATTATAGAAGCTGTTAAACCTAGTAAGAAGTACAGAAATGTTTTGAATCATGGGGATCCATGGACTTTGAACTTCATGTACAAATGTACGGCAGAAGGTAAAGTGGAAGACGTTTTATTGGTTGATTTTCAAGTTTGTCGGATAGCTCCTCCTGCGTTTGAACTTAATCATTTCTTAACATTAAAGTATTCTTGCAATGATTTGGGGTCTAAACTCCCGACATTTTTAACAGTCTATTACGACGCTCTATCAAGAACTTTGACCAAAGCAGGACTTAAACCTTCCAAGATACTCCCAAAAAAAGTGTTTCAAGAATCGAGCGACTATTATAGATGCGCAGCCATAATTGCTAATACATTTTACACCATGACAACAGCTCTCCCTCAAGAATACTTAAAAACTATTAACACTCCTGAAAAATTCTTCAAGTTTATGACAGATGGTGATGTAGAATTTCGCTCAAAAGCTTTTGAAAATAATAAGGCTTACAGAGAATCTTGCATAGAAGTAATCAATGACCTTTACAACGAATATAAAATTATAAAACAACAGCCATAAAAATGTATATTAGCATATTAATTGTACATACAATGTATGAATTTTCTGTATACAGTAGAAAACAAAGAATTTATAACAGCTAAAACATGTATTAGATATAAATAAATAAGACTTGTAAGCTACTGCTGTTTCTTTTTAGTGAATTGTAGTGAATATGTACAGTAATAACTGCACAGAGAACTAAAACAAGTCTGCCAATTAGTATGGCACAGAGCTTCCTCGCATCATATCAGGTACTTGATTTATGTTATGTTTTTACAACCCAGAATTGTCGAATTTATTTAAATGTTTCTCCCTTCTTGCTTCCGAGCCTACCGAAGGTAACGGAAGCTATGTGATAGTGCTTTAGAACAAAAATATTGTATGCCTCCTATTTCAAATAGTCCAAGAAAAAAATACCGTTTCAGACATCAGGGGCAATTATTGGTCCCGAATCTGTCTGTCGTACTCTCACCAATTTTTGCGAACCATTATATCTTAAAAACTATCCAGTTTATTGTTCGTCGTATAGTTCTACGCCCATTGTATGAAAAAAATTTGGAACATTTTTGGTCCCGCGTCTGTACGTCGGTCTGTTTGCCTTTAGGTCTGTCAGTCGCTCAATTTTTGAAAGATATCTAAAAAATACTCAGCTTGAATAGTAGGTCATAATTAGCCCATTGTTAGTCCGAAACAGGTTGCAACCTTCAGCACCCAATTGTTTCTTTTTAACACTTGCTTCTTTTGCGTACAGTCATGCATTTATTTTCAAATGTACTCTTCTGATTTTTAAGAAATTTAGATGGTTTGTCGAAATTAGCCCGCAGATAGCTTTAGATTAATTTCAACCACCTGCGCACATTAAATATTGCTAAATTGACACACTTATTCGTATAAAATTAGCAACATTTATATTAGATACATTATAATGTAACCTAAGCAATTTGTTAAACTCTGCAAATACTTTCGTGCAATTAAAACAAATAGTTCATGTAAAACTAGGTGAAATACATTTATTATAATAGCCTCTAGGCATCAAAATACGAGTGCATGCATCATATTATTAAATAAAGGTAAGTCGATTGCTCTACTAACATAAATTTTAATTTCTTTGAAAATACATTTATTTTTCTTTAGCATAATATATGCTTCATATATGTTACATTTATCATAAACAAATATACATATCTCGTACACCTCATGTTTGTATAATGACACATGCATTTTAATAAAGCGCGTAAAAATTATACTTATACATTGAGAGAAATAGTTATAAAAGATAAAAATAATTCAATTTTAAGTTTGTGGTAGTTTTCATACTACGGAAAGTTTAAATTTTAATTTAAATCAAATTATAATTATTATTTACTACGGGAAACAGACAGTGAAAAATACACTCCCGCGCCGGGATTTGAACCCGGGTCTCCCGTATTTCCAGTACAGATGCTCTGGCCAACTAAGCTACGCAGGAGAATGGTCTTTAACTGCCGTAATCGATAACTACTCCCGAATCCAAGCTTTCAATATTCATATACATTTAGACAGTCAATATTTATGACATTAGAACTAAACCAAGAATTAACGCTTATAATTATAATTATTTCGAATTGATTGTACAAGGTACAGGTACTAATTGAGTACTTTATAATTATAAACGTTAATTCTTGGTTTAGTTCTAATGTCATAAATATTGACTGTCTAAATGTATATGAATATTGAAAGCTTGGATTCGGGAGTAGTTATCGATTACGGCAGTTAAAGACCATTCTCCTGCGTAGCTTAGTTGGCCAGAGCATCTGTACTGGAAATACGGGAGACCCGGGTTCAAATCCCGGCGCGGGAGAGCATTTTTCACTGTCTGTTTCCCGTAGTAAATAATAATTATAAAAGACACTGAAAAAAATAAATTATATACCTACTGCTAAATTATATTATTCATAATATTATATACTACCCTTCACCCCACCCTCTGCGTGGGGCTCATGGTAGGAATTAGTGGTTATTTGTATAATATATTGCATTATCAAGAAGCCATTAAATGCAATTCTTAAATAGGTTTCTTTAAGTCAGATTAAATTGTAAGTCTACCATTAATTTCATTCTTAAGAATAAAATATAATCGTATTTTTTTTATTATTAGGCTGTATGTATGCAACAATTTCTTTAATTTACGAGAAAATTCATTTCTTGAACACGTAGGCTCATTAGAAAAGACTGGAAACTGGCGTTATGCCATGGATTACAGCAACAATGTACGTAAATATTCAATTACTTGCTTCTATGAATGGGCAAACTTGGTTTACAGTTAAACGATTTAATTTATTGTGAGGTACACAATTTGTAAAAAAAAAATAACACTATTACAAATTTTGTAATGCAAATAAAAATAAAAGTTAATAATACACATTAAAATTTACGTGCAAACAGCGATTATTCTTAAAAGTCATCAGCTTATACGTAAAACATCAATTGCTGAAAAAATGTAAAGCGTTTTTTTTTTTTTACATAATAAAATAAAGTAAATATGTTAACTTGTTATTTGGATTTTGTTACGCCAGTTTTGAGTCATAACATAAAATCGAACCTACGATGCATCCCAACATAAAACCATACAGAAAGAAAAAAGGTAAGGCCTGTTTTGGTTTTCGTAATGAATAAAATGAAATAGTATCCAAAATGTAAAGACAAAAAATTTAATATTATATATACCCAAACCATGACTTATGAAAATTCGGACACAAAATAGTTGCATCGAATAATTGCATATTTCGAGCCTATATAACTGGAAATCTGGAAATTCGGAAGTTAACTTTAATGATATTTTTTTAAATCTATGCCAGCTTGGGGTAAATCAGACATTTTACTTCTTGCAATACAATACAAATAGTTCGGAGATATCTTTTCTCCTTGTGAAATATTTAAATTATCACTGAGAGTCACAGTCCAGAAGATGTTCGAACGTCATTTATGATGTACTAACGTTGCAGAGGGGACACAGTGGATTATCAACTACTCCAATTTTATTTAAATGATTATGAAGTAAAGATAGAATTTAATTTCAGGGAACACACTAATTCTTCATTATGAAACTAACTGACAGTGTTATTATCCGTTTTGGGTGTTTTAAGACCTGCTGAGTGGTTTTCAGCATGTATGTATGGACGTATGTGTGTTATCACCGTAGCGCCCAGGGTTTTTAACCTAGAGAGTTGAAATTTGGCAGAAAAATCTGTCCTTTTTTGCTAGTAGTGCTAGCCGGAAAATCAACATTTTCCATCATCTTGAACCCAGTTTGCTGAGTCGGCAAAATTGTTTAAAAAATCGAGTTGAAAATTGCCACGAATTTTTATGATATGCCAACGATTGTACTTCTCTGAATGACTAACAAATCTATCAAATTTAATTTTGATATTGGTCGCCATTTTGAAGTTATTGATTTGGAATTTTAAAACTTCGACGTTTAATAATACCTGACGAAAATGTAAATACGATTTTGACTTATAGCATATCGTTGGAACCAGAAAAAAATAAGGAACAAATATAAAAAATCCCGATGAAATTCCATTAATTAGTTTAAAAGTTATAAGCGAACATACTTATTAATTAGTGCGATACTTTTGTTAAACGTAAAAATTTGTTTACATCGGTCAAAATACCGCCAAAATTCGAATAAATAAAATAAAATAAATAAATATAATGTATATATATATTTTTTTTTTAAAAAAATCTCTGATCTTAATTAAATGTAAATGGTAGGTCATAATTAGCCTATTGTTGGTCCCATATAAGTTTCAACCTTCTGCGAGTATTTTTTTTCCCTTCCACATCCCATAATCTTACATTTTTTACACCTATATATTAAAAAGTGCTTATCTATGTTTTATTAAATTTGAATATTTTGTCGCAGAAAGGCCCAGACTAATTTTAACCGTCTGTGCTTAAATTGTTTTGCTAATTTGATTTGATTTATTCATTGTTTTTTAAATGCAAGTCGGTACGAAAAAAAGCATCTGTTGAGTGGTTGTCATATTAACGCTTACTAACAAACAATCAAACAACCGACCGATGCACCTCGTAGTAACCTCTCACGTCCACCAAATGAATACTCAGTGTCCCATAAATAACAATAGACAGGAGCGCACTGAGCGCACTCCGTTGTTTAGTTGCAGAGGTACCCGGATTTTCAAAGTAGATGTATTTTATTGATCACTATCGCATATCGAGTTCTCCGTGGGATAGAGGGAAAAAGTTCCGGTCAACAAATAAGAAAGATATTTATAGACTTACAACCCAAGATAGACATTACAACCCAAATAAAAAATAGTACCAAAAGTTTCACAAAAATCTTCAAATTAATTTAACAAATTTATTCTATCAACAGAACGAAAGTATTAGAGAAATAACTTATATTTATCACAGGCAGTAAACAAGAATAATAACAATGTTTAGCAATAAATTGACTATATCTTCGGAAAACTAGTGTGGGAACGCAGTTCCCACGCGTTCCTGTTCCACTACACCACTGGTCTTGCTGCCATGCTGCCTGCCTGGGTTAGGCCGACCAGTCGGTTCTAATAGCTCTACCTTGAATTTTGTAAATTAATACAGTTCCACTCGAACTTTAATACAATACACATAATCGTTTTTGTTAATCGCCCCACCCCCTCAACACGTATATACAATATTATATTGCGAATTGAGGATGTAGTTTAAGTACATACAAAATGTATGTAAATGCAGAAAGAATGTTTTATCAAATATCGCAAAAAGCGTGAAGCAATTACCACAGCGTACTAGATTAATAGCGCCATACCAAGAGGTTTATTAGCAACTCGCTGTGAGGAAAAATGAGCATACTTTTTAGCGCTATTTTCCACCCCTTCCAAGTTGGAAAGGAAAGGTTTCATAAGTAATAGGTTTAAATGGGTCGAATACTGAGCATAACTCTGTTAAGAGGATAAAAGCTTGGGAAATTACCGTTTGAATTATTGTGTCGCCACGTTTACAGCTACCTACTCCTCTTAACCTACTTTGTTCCTTTACAAAGAATAAGAATATATTTCTACTTTAAAACCATATTGGAAATGAAAAAGAAAGTTATTGAAACTTATTTGTACATATATATATTGTACTAGCTGGATACCCGTGCTTCGCTACGGAGTATTACTATAATTTGATACGTTTATAAACTACCGTCCTGAAACATTTAAATTATTTTACTATGCGAGAATATCTAGATTCTATCCCTCCCACTTATTTTCCCCTCTTCTTTGATAAGATAATTTGCAAAGATCCAAAATTTACCCCCCTCCTAAATGAAAATATGACAAAACTGTATACATAAGAACAATTACTGTACTCTTAAAGAGCTTTTCAACGAAATGCATCATAAAGGGTATTCATTACTTTGACCTCGTATTCATTACTTGTACCATGTACATTGTACAATGTACACCCCTTGTGCACCAAACTTTAAATTTCGAAAATTCATGTAGACAGTGATTTTTCCCTTGCTTTGAAGGTTAAGTGTGCAAAAGATCGGACTAAAACTCTAGATTTATATTAAGAACACACACACAAATATATATATATATATATATATATATATATATATATATATATATATATATATATATGGGTATATAAAAAAAAAACTTTTAGAGTAAACATATTATTTTCAATTTTATACAAAAAATAAGGATACATCCAAACAATGTGACATCTCACTCATTCAGGCTATGATCTGATAAAATAAAATAGGTAAGAATTTATTTCACGAGATGTTGTTGAGTAAAACAACATTTCTACAGGTAAGGAACATAGCTTTGCACGGACCATTCTCTATCTTTAGTTTACTATAAGGAAATGCATCATAAAGGGTATTCATTACTTTGACCTCGTATTCATTACTTGTACCATGTACATTGTACAATGTACACCCCTTGTGCACCAAACTTTTAATTTCGAAAATTCATGTAGACAGTGATTTTTCCCTTGCTTTGCAGGTTAAGTGTGCAAAAGATCGACTAAAACTCTAGATTTTATATTAAGAACACACACACAAATATATATATATATATATATATATATATATATATATATATATATATATATATATATATATATATATATATATATATATATACTTCAACGAGAGAATAACCTTAGCTAAGTTTGGAATGAACACTGCATGGAGAGGTTTTCTCGGACAGAACGATGTGCCATATAGTGCTAAGCTCAAAGTGTTCCAAGCAGTATCTAAGGCTATTTTGTGCTACGGAGCACAAGTCTGGGGTGGCATAGAGTCAACCAAGGTAGAATCTTTGCTAATTTACTTCATTAAAAAAATATTCTCTTTGCCCCAAACAACCCCTAACTATATGATCTATTTAGAGACCGGCTTAACGCCTATATTCTGCCATACATTTAAGCTACATTTGAAGTATATTTCAAAAGTGATGTCTATGCCTCAAACTAGACTACCTTACTTTCTGGTTAACGAGGTAATGCAGTACGGCATTGGTTGGTTCAAGACTTTAAAAGATATTGACAACAAGTATAGTCTAGGACTAATAGATAGCGAACAGAAACTGGATCTCTCAACGGTTAATAAGGCCCTAGAGCTAATCAAAGTAGGCTGTCAAGATAAGTTCAGACAACAGGTAGGAAACTCAAGTTATCATTTCATATTAAGAACTTGGCCCCCCTATCTGAAACCTATTTTAATGATAGTAACTCTCCATCTTTCATCAGTTGGGTATTTAAAGCTCGAGGAGACATCATGTACCTCAATTATAAACCGTGGATTCCGAATAACGATCATCTTTGCAAGCTGT
The DNA here is from genome assembly GCA_951217055.1 of Gerris lacustris. Classification (NCBI taxonomy): domain Eukaryota; kingdom Metazoa; phylum Arthropoda; class Insecta; order Hemiptera; family Gerridae; genus Gerris; species Gerris lacustris. The sequence continues at coordinate 28,687,537 of OX578283.1, read as the reverse complement.
GTAATAAAAAAGAGGAGGAGACGGGATACCACTTTATCGCAAGATGCCCTGTGCTCGCTGAGTTCAGAAAACAATACCTCAACAAAATAGTGTAAACCTTCGATGAGTATTTAAGTTATCTTAACAACGGTCACTGGGAGAGCTTAGTCAAATACTTATCAAGTGCATGGAAATATAGGCATCTAATTATTACTGAGTTTTCATAATGCTTTAGTTACAAAATAAAACTTATGATACAGTAGGGCCAAATGAATAAATAAAGTAAATATATATTGAAAAAGATAAAAAATAATGCAAAATGAAAAAAGGCAGGCTATAGCCAAAATTAGTATGTAGGTATTTATTTATTTATGTTGCTCACTTTTGTTTTTATTGCATGTTCTAGTTAAATGGTTATTTATCTATTTTTATTTATTTATTTTTATTTAGAGTATACCAAGTAGGCAAATTATCTAGTTTATACTTGGTCATAATATGTAGGTATTTATTTATTTATGTTGTTCACTTCTGTTTTTATTTCATGTTCTTATTAAATTGTTATTTAACCCCTGTTATATAACTTAACAGTATGTTACCTATTTCATTAATATGTTTTTGTTGTGGGTACGTATTTATTGTAAATTCATTTTTAAGTTTTTGGTAGTATTCATATTTTTAATAATAATTATAATTAGATTTAAATTATTTATTGTAGTTAAATTATTTTTATTGGAATGTGAGGCAGATCGGTCATTGATTAGATGCTTGCTAACATAGTTTATTTTGATAGATTGCTTGTATTGGAAACGTGAGACTAGTAGCTTATACCAATGGAGAGTAAATTTTGATTTGAATATAGTTAGTGTTAATATAGTTCAAATCTTTCTGTTTTATTTATTTATTTATTTATTTAATGTAGGTATTTATTTATTTATTTATTTTAATGTAATTTCCTAGTTTATTATCTGTTATTATCCTGGTTATTTTAAAATGTTTAGTTGTACTGTTCTATTCAACAATGTTAATAACGGAAGTTTGTAAGTAACAAGAACTATAAATTTGTTACAGCTTAATCGAGCCTACTCCGTCAGACGGCTGTAATAGCCATGACGTACCATGTATTTCACAAGGGTTTTTTATTGTGTTATCAATATTTCAATAAAGCATGTTTATTATTATTATTATTATTATATATATATATATATATATGGGTATATAAAAAAAAACTTTTAGAGTAAACATATTATTTTCAATTTTATACAAAAAATAAGGATACATCCAAACAATGTGACATCTCACTCATTCAGGCTATGATCTGATAAAATAAAATAGGTAAGAATTTATTTCACGAGATGTTGTTGAGTAAAACAACATTTCTACAGGTAAGGAACATAGCTTTGCACGGACCATTCTCTATCTTTAGTTTACTATAAGGAGAGTATATTATTCTTTACATGTTTGGTCCACAAGGCTGCCTGCCTCATGTTTCATGCATACATGTATAATATGTATTCTTGTATCATGTTTCATGCACATATTTTTACTTGAGGTAAAAAATATTTAAAAAAATAAGAAGACGAAACAGAATGAAGGTTCAAGAAAAGGTAAAGTAGAAATACTTATATTTGGGAAGAGGAAGGTAGGAACTATATTTTCCCTTTTTTGCTGCACTGCCACAAGCCTTGGCCTTAGACTGCTTGATTTTAAACGTTAAATATATTTCAGGATAAGGCGGATATGAATAAAAAAACAGAGTGTATGTATAATTTTGTTTTTGCTCTCATTCCTCCTTGAAATATTGACAAGATGTAGAGAAAGATGCATACATAACATGGTGCTTTCTAGCGTAGAGTAACATAAATGGAGTGATTTATTGCTCATTCATGAAACCTTTTTTTAAACCTTGTTTACAGATAGAAGATATGTAAACAAAATATTCGGTACGGCATACTTGAAAATAAAGGCGGAAATACACAACCATCACGTCACGTGATGTCACGTGACGTGATGGTAGTGTGTTTCCGCCTTAACTTTCACATATGATATACATAGTGAGACTAAACGTACATTCATTAATATCTAATTTAATTTATGCGTTATTAAACATATTTAAAAATTGTTCAGGTAACTGTTCACATTTCGTTTTCGATTTTCACTGAATTCAAATTTATTTTCATTAATATCTCGGAAACTTAATTTTCCCATTTTATTTTGTAATTTGCAACTAGAATATTTATAATACAAATACACACATGTATACTTTAAGTTGATTTTGGCTCTCATTTAAAGTTTATAAAATTACAGTTTCAGTAGTTTACTTTAAAGGTACTTTAACATTCCTTTTTTGCTATGTTAGATATTATTAGATCTTATATTATTTATTAGAAATTCTAAATTTAGGCATAGGTATTAAAATTATTTCAACTATATCTACTGTCGTAAATTACTGTTGTCCAGATAAAGGATAAGAAAAAGATAAATATTGTTTAAATAATATCAAAGTATGGAGGAACATTCAAAAGTAAGTAACTATAACATAAATTGGATAAAGAGATATAGCTCTAGTCATTTTAAATGATGCAGAATTATACAAATAATTAACTAAAAACTAGTTTAGATGTGATACCTAAACTTCCTAAACATAATTACTTTAGACATAATTTAAACTAGTAATTAGCAACAACTATTATAATTATAGCGTTTTATGTCACTTGGCTTACATCATTTGTAACCCTAAGGAAGATATAAGCATAATTTGTACTTGTTAGGGTTCTGATATCAATTCAGCTGTTAGCTATTAGTAATACAAGATGTAGTCTAGATGTGGTAAAGCAGATGAGATAGTTTCACTCACGACTTAGCCTGAGGATAATGATGACTTCGGCATTACTAATTAACTATGACTGTTAATTTAATGTTAATTATGTTGTAGATATTACATAATAATAACAGTAAACATATTATAATGCAGTGGTAGAATAATGGCGTAATAGAGTTCCTCAGATTATACTTTTCTCAGCAATGCTCCTGTTAATTTAAATATTCCACACGAAGAAAAAAGATAAGTAGATACCTCCGAAAATCTTAAATCTTGCTTTTGTTGAACTGGCTTACTACTAGATGACTAAACTTAATCTACTAAAATGCCTTAAGGCAAAGTTATCTGCTTTAAGGTGTAATAATTTCGCTTTACGCTTTGTTACTACGCTATGCTAATACAGGTAGTTCCAAATGAACATGATTATACAATACAACCGTTCAAACGCTTAATACAGAAGAAGAAACATTTCGATTGAAGATGACATTACACAATAAAAACTTAGAATATAGTTAATAATTCTATGGTAAAATAAACAGTAAAGTTCATCTGTTACATGGCTTATCCACAACTAATTATGCTATTGGCCATTTTAGGTTGATTTTGTAAAATATTCATATTGGTAATTGTAATGAGATTGTTTTATTTTTTTATACTTTTTATGTCATTGTAACGTTATGGGGTTTGCAATTATAGAATTATTAACTTTACTAAGTTCTACAATATTTCTATGAACCAATCTACTGCCTACACTGACTTTTATCATAATAATAGTTCAAGAGGAGTCAGAGCTAAGCAGACTAAAACTGAAGAGGGAAGTATGATAACTAGTCAGAGCGTCAGTCCCGTCAGCATTAATATATGTTCGGCTTCTTAAGTCCGAATTATATCATCTCATTGCTTTAATGTATATGTAATAATATCAATAAACCAAAATTTTAGAGAACATTTTATATAATATTGATCCAGAGAAACAATTTCAGCCCCCTCGAATAATATTAAGTGGTTTGGAAATATACAGTCCATTAAATAATCATTATTGATTAGGTGAGAATAATATGTACAAGCCTGAGAAAACTGTTTAGGAAAATGATTAAAGCCACTGTCTCTGGTATTTACCAAATAATTAGCTGTTATACTTAAAAGAAGATAGACTGTAGTAAACGAAAGCAACATCAAAGATAATCAATCTAAATTAATTACTCGCCATACATAATAATATGTTAGCAAAGACTCAAGTATTGATAAGGGTTCCTGATAAGATATTATGTTAGCTGGTTGATCATTCATTGAACTGAAGGGTGGTTACATGTGTTGTTGAATTGTGAAGATGTCATCGTGATTAATCACGTCCATTGGTGAGGCAGCAATGGCATCCGTTACGCAACTTTATACCCCCCCCCCCCTCCAGATAACATCATTAATAATCCTGTTACGTAAGCTGTATCGATACAAATAGTGTTCCTGTGTCATCCGTCGGATTAATCAATAACATCCCTTCAAACTGTTCAAATGGTTTTTCCTATATATTATGGAGTCATCACTTTTTATTTTCATGTCCAACATAGAAGTTCCTAGGGTGGCTTGTACAAAGTTATTTATGGTGTGTCTATGTTTTTATGGTAGGAGGAATTTACTTCACTGTCATTTTTAATTTAATATTGGATTGAAACTGAAACATATATTATAATTGGCTGTATTTCATATATTTTGGGTGACTATGTCTGACATTCAATGCAAGTCATTTTACTAAAGAGATTATTTATAAATATTTTTAAACATTATTTGCAAAATATGGTATAAAATAAAGCGGGAAAAAACAAAATTACATATTATTATGGATAGTTTTATTTATTTTTGAGAAACATATTTTAAGAATGTTAGATTATAAGAGGTATAATCATATCTTTAAAAATCAATACGTAAAAAAATACTAATTTAGCCCAAAATTGGTGTACCTGTAAAACCTGTATATATAATTGCATCATAACATACATTAATATTACAACCGAATTAATGTTAAACATTTACAAGGTATTTTACTACAAAATTTTCGTAATAGAGACGAACTTAGTTATTATAATTTGCTAATTTTAGTAAGAAATTCTCACGGGAAATATGTTTAAAGCTATTTGTGAAAAATTAAAAAAAATAAAGATAACAATAACTTATCTGACGTTAAAACGTTTGTTAAAATTAAATCATAATAATTTAACCTTCTTAACTGTTAAATAACAAAAAAGCGTAAACAAACAGAAAGCAACATGATGGGAGGAAGGATATTCAATTGATTATTACTTTGGTAATCATTTATTTAATTGTGTATTTATTTTTAATTCCGATAACTACGAAGTTGCTGAGTTCCTATGTAGTTTTAGTGTAGGGTAGACGTATTCCATGATAAATACATATTTATTGTCTTTTAATTCGTAATCTCAAAGTTATGCTCTAAATTAAATTTAAACTCAAAATTAGAGATTAAATTTAAACTCAAAAATGTCCCCCATTATAAATAGGTTAAACTTGTTTAAAATAATTAAAATTTTAATTTGATAATTTAATAAAAAGCTATAACCATAAAGAATATTTGATGTAAACATTAATTTAAATAAACAAGGACTAAATAGGAATTTAACTGATTAAATATTTTGAAAACTAACAAAAGGGGAAAAGCCGTGAATTTTCTTATTGACGAAAAAGAAAAACATTCCGGATGGTAATAGAGAAGGAGGAAAGTTGTAACGAGATTTCAGCATTCTGTTTGTTAAACCGCGTTAATTATTAACAGCAATTCCTTCGAGGAGTTAGAAATTAGAAGAAGGAATTTTGCCAGAGGGAGATGAGGATCAAGATATTTATAAATTAATCCTTCTTCAAATTGGCTTTGTTTTTTTAATATATATATATATATATATATATATATATATATATATATATATATATATATATATATATATATATATATATATATATATATAGGCATTTCATTTAATTGCTAGACCTAAAGATTATGGGAAACATAGCCGCTTACACCTGGCATGAGCCCCTCAATAGGTACTTTGCCGGCAGGAAAGGTACTTTAAATGAAAGGCTAATGTAAGATAAAGGCTGCTATATGTCGCATTGATTCGTTAGAATATACCAATAGTCTATGTACGCATTATCACCATCGATGGTTGGCAAATTAAACAGTCTTGTTGTTAATAATAAAGCTAGAAGTTTGTATACAAGTCAATCTTTTAGCGCCTTTTAAGAATATGTGGAGGGCTAAGTTCGTCTGCGGGACATAGCTTGGCAATAGGCTTTTGAAAAAAACAAACCGGTGGGGAGCGGCCATGTCTCACCAATTATGGTGGACAATGTGATTTTCATGATCCTGAGTACAGAATTAGTTAATAGACCAAAAATCAAGTCGATATTATTTTCACACTTGATAGGTTAGTTATTCAAATATTATTAAAAATCAACGTGGTCACCTGTCACACTTGATTTTCGGTCAACTAACTAATTCTGTACTCAGGATCATGAAAATCACATTGTCCACCATAATTGGTGAGACATGGCCGCTCTCCACCGGTTTGTTATTTTCAAACGCCTATTTCCAAGCTATGTCCCGCATACGAACTTAGCCAACCACATATTCTTAAAAGGCGCTAAAAGATTGACTTGTATACACAATTCTAGCTTGATGTTAGTCAGACACTTTTTTGCACGCTATCTCCTGGACTATTTGGATTTAGAATTCCAATTAGTTAATCAACGTGTTTACCAACTTAACTACAGTATTCGGACAATCAAGACTAATTTTACGGCTTTAGCTTTTTATCCAGTAAACCAAAGACACAAATTTAACATCAAGGATGTCAAGTCAAAGTGTTAGCTCAAGACTAGGATGAGCTGAAGCGACAAACATGGGAGTTGTTATTTATTAAAAAGGAGCCTTCTTTACAAACATGTAAACTGATCTTTATTAATAAGATACAAGACCCTGATTAAAATTGGACGGTGGGTTAATCCTCCAGAAAGTAGGCTCTGGAAAGTGTAGTAGTAGACGATTTTAGCGGGTTCTGACACAGGAAGAAGAGGATTCTCTACCTATTGTTGTCTGAGATCAAAGTAGGAAAAAATCCTTTGGAAAGACTGTTTCAAGATTTGCTCAGAAGAAAAGAAAAAAAGAATTCTTAGCCCTTTTCATTAAGGGACAGAAAAACCTTATCCTCTCTAGATGTCTCTTGTTAACAGGACTCTCCAAGCGAAAGCTTGACCTTCTTTAATAAGGGATAAAGAGAAAAGAAGGTCAACAAATTCAATTTGAAATTGACTGTCAATTGTAAAAAGAAGTAGGGCGAGTCTAATTAGAAGGGTTAAAAGAGCCGGAGAGAAGCGGAGGTGTTGAAAGCAACTCCATCCTAAAGACTAATTTAAAGCTCGCAACATCCTTTTCACAAGACTCAAGATGGAGGCGTTCTACCAACTCATTGTTTCTAATCCTCTTTGAAAGATATAAATTCATTGAATTCTACAAAACTTCGACGAGGTACTTATAGAACTCTATTCTTTATATAGATCGAACTTAAGATCTATTAAGGTTGAAGTATGAACGTAAGAAACTGGCACCAATTTTATCAGTCACGTGCAATTAGTCCACAAGAGTAAATTATTCGATGTGTCCAAGAGAACTCGGATATATTTTCACATTTGTATAATAACATTTTGAATCTTCATTTCCCTTCTTCAATTTCATAAAATGATAGTCTCATTATCACATTTTCGAGCATTAAAAAAATGTATACTAACAGTTTCCCGGGAAAGCCATTTATATTTGTATTGCATGTAAACATTTATACATTTTTTTATTAGATTGAAGTAAAATCAACTAGAGCAGGGGGATTAGATGGCATAACCAGTGACATTAGAATTTTTGGGGGAAAATCCATTTTTGGGCTTTTTTTTAGTTTGGGGAGGAATTTTCAAATATTCCAGGTGATCTAAGGCAGTTGAGATTTCAGAACGAGTTAATTTTTTGACGGGGATTTGCGCCATGGGCCTTGGGAAATGGGCATTCCTGACCTCGAGGAAGGATGAGTTACCAAGCTCTCCTGAAAAATCTATAATTTCATGGTAATAAAAAAGTTATATGCAACGGATGAATCAATATTGAAAAACTTATAGAAAACAATTGTATAAACTTCCGGTCAGTTTAGCCTCTGATTAATTAGTCTACTAAGCTTTAAACATCTTAAGCTTTAATATGTGATTTAAGCTCAATATCCTTATCATTAAATAAATCGTAAAAATTTCAAATAAATGATGGTCTTCGGCTCTTAAGAGTTTTAAGCATCTTAATAGTGAATTAAATTAAAAACAAACTGCATTTTTAATTAAAGGCATTTAAATTAAAGGCGTAAAGAGATGAGATATGTCATATGGTTTTAATTTCTAGTCATCAAATTACTTCGAGATTGCTTCTAGCCAATACAGATTCTCTCCTCAACTCAATAACAACACTCCTATCAGTGAGAGCGAAGTTTTGCTCACCAATTGCATCTGATATAGTAATATATGTTAGGATTTAATGAACTTGTCCGAAATAAGAAGGTGACTGAGACCTACTGTTTTCAGACGACTATTAATACTTTAATACTGGTCAAATTCACCATAGTAACTAATTAATTTAAAACCGTAGCCTATCGTTAAATCGATAGTTTATTAGTTTTAGAGAAAAAATAACACTTTTAGGTAACAAAAGTGATTAATTCGGAGACGTTTCTTGTCTCCAAATTTATTCATCCCCAGAAAAAAATCGTTTCAAACATCAGCACTTTTTCTTTATTAATAAAATGTAATAACACAATACTTTCTTGCCCGATTTTAATAAAATTTGGTTGGTAAGTCATAATTAGCTTGATGTTAATCCTTCATTAATTACAACCTTTTGCACGTATTGCTTTCTTATCCGCATGCGCTCAAACCTGTTTTTATAAACACCTATATAATTAAAAGTGCTCATCCGAGTTCAAAGGTATGCCATATTGAATAATCATAAGTGTGACTCCACTTGCAGTGAAATAGATCTAAACACCTATACTTTCTATTTCCATGTGACTATTCATTCAATATATATATATATATTAATATATATATATATATACAGGGTGGTCCAAAAGTCTCCTCCCCCCCCCCTCTTAACATTTGAACGGTTTGAGATAAATGAATGAAACTTGGGGGATCTCTACCATGCAAGGGGAAGTTTGTTTTCATGCAATCACCCACTAGGGGCAACCACCCACTTTGTCCCCAGGCCACCCAACTTCAAAATTTCAAATTTTTTTTGGAGTGTCTATTTTTTATATCATATTTGAATTCTACAGTGAAAAATAATAAACTTTTACTTTGAAACTTTTTCTCTATTCCCAATATTTTGCCCCCTATAGGTGGGCAAAGATAGCAAAATTACCCTACCGATAATACGTCGTAAAATCTAAACGGTTAGAGATAAATTAATGAAACTTAAGGGATCCGTACCATGTAAAGGGAACTTGGTGCGTAGGCTTCCGCGGGTAGACTCGTAATACACAGCTTGGTTTTCCGGTGGAATCCGCGTCACGAAGGGGGTGAAGTCCGACGTTTCGCTTCCAGTACTGGAAGCATCTTCAGGGGTGTGGTGCATCGTGGTGTTGACTCGAAGCGAACACAGGATGTACTGACGACTGGAGAGAAGGACGGCGTATTTATAGTTGCTTTCTGGAACGTAGATTATACCTGGGTGTTGCATTACTCGAGGGTGTCCTTTGTCGGGATGATGAAATCATGCAGGTGCTGCCTTTGACGGTGTTTCTTTGTGGAGATGATGCAATCAGGTAGGTGCTGCCTTCGTCGGTGTTCCTTTGTCGGGCGGGTGATGTAATATGCTGAGAAGTGACCGCGGCGCCGCTCCTTGCTTTCTGCTTGGCACAGGTGCTAACCAGAGGTTTCCAGGTCCGGGAGAGAGTGAAACCATCCTCTCTGTTGAAGTTCTCCGGTTGTTTCTCGATTTCAATAGCCTCCCTTACCACCCTGCTGTGATATCTGCTGTCTGAAGCGAGTACTCGTATATCCTCAAATTTTATAAGATGGCCGGTTTCTTCTGAATGTTGAGCTATCGCTGATCTGTGGTCGTTGTTCTTCACTGCTCTCACGTGTTCTTGAAGGCGGGTTGAGATCAGTCGTCCGGTTTGGCCGATGTAGTTCTTGCCGCAACTGCATGGGATCTGGTATACACCGCAAGTCTTGAGATGAAGGTGGTCTTTCGGTGACTTTAGAAGGCTTCTGGTAGTCATGTTTGCGTTGAAGGTGGTCCCGATGCCATGTTTCCGGAGAATCCGGCTTATCTTATCAGTTGTACCTTGGATGTATGGGAGATAAGCCTTCCGCTGGTCTTCCATCGTTTCTGCTGGGGTGCGTTCCTCGGTGCTCTCTTCGCGGCGGATGGTTCGCAGTATGTCATCCTTCTTGAATCCATTCATTCCTAGGGTTGACTTGAGGTACTGCTTCTCTTCCTTCCATGAGGTCTCGTCACTGATCCTAAAGCCCCTTGACACTAAGGAGTGGATGACAGCCCTCTTCTGCGTCGGGTGGTGATGTAACGCTGCATTCAGGTACCTATCCGTATGCGTGGGCTTCCTGTAGACGGAGTGGCCTAGAGTTCCGTTGGTCTTCTTCGTCACCAGCACATCCAGAAAGGGTAGGCAGTCCTTCTCCTCAATTTCCATAGTAAATTGGATTTTCCTATGAATTGAATTCATATGACGGAGGAAATCATCCAAAGTATCTCTTCCATGTTTCCATAGAAGAAAAACATCGTCGACGTATCTCCACCAGCAAGACGGTTTCAAAGCAGCAGAAGCGAGGGCTCTATCTTCGAAGTCTTCTAAGAACAGGTTAGCAGCTACGGGAGACAAGGGGCTACCCATGGGCGCACCTTCTATCTGCTTGTAGTATTCTCCGTTGAATAAGAAGTATGTGGATTTGAGACAGTATTCTATGAGTTGCAATTTGTCTTCACATACCTTACTTCTTATGATGGCGATGGTGTCGTCTATCGGCAGGTTGGTGAAAAGAGACACGATGTCAAAGCTAACCAGAAGATCTCCTTTCTCGACACGAAGCGATGACAGTTTCTCAACGAAGTGGGTCGAGTTCTTGACGTAGCTCGAAGTTCTTCCTGAAAGCGGCTGGAGTTCCTTCGCAAGATGGCGGGCGACTTCGTGTGTAGCAGAACCAATAGCGCTGACGATGGGTCGCATCGGGATACCGTCCTTGTGGATTTTCGGCAGTCCGTAGAGAAGAGGCGGCTTTGGGTCTGTGCAGAGAAGTTTCCTCTTTTCTCCGTCTTCCAGGGATGAATCCTTGACGAGTCTGTTGATCTCCGCTTTTACTCGCAGCGTAGGGTTCCGGATCTTACTGTAGGTGCAGTCCTCGAGTAGAGCCTTCATCTTTGACGTGTAGTTCTCCTTGTACATCACCACTGAAGCATTCCCTTTGTCGGCAGGCAGTACCAAGATGTTAGGGTCCTCTCGTAATTTAATTATGAAGAGATGCCGGGATAGTGACATCGTGCCACCTAGCTGCCGTATTAAACACCGCTCAGAGACGAGGTACGCCAAGAAGATTCTTCATTCAGCTAGTCTTAAGATCTTAAAGAGTGAGATAAGGAATTACCGTCGCACCATTGATTCGATCAATCGGAGCTTATATGACCTTCATATGGAACTCTCACATTCACTATCACCTGAAGATTGGGACGCCATCGATCGTGTTACGTCTGCCCAAGCTCAGTACGTTGCGGAAAATACGAAGGAGAAACAGAAGCAGAAATTTGACCGTCTGATAGAAAAGCAGAAGCCGGGAGAGCTGCCTACAACAAAGGTTATCGTCAACCTCACCAACGAAGACCTGGACGCTACCACCGAGAAGGCCCTCATGAAAGGATTCAACTTCGCCATCGCTCCTAAGAAGATTCCAGTGGAGAAAATCATCTGCGGAATAGAATCGGCTGTTCGAGGTATGCCCGTGGACGTCGCAGAGGAAATCCGCCAAGATGTATCCTGCCTTATCCGCCGCAGCAAACCACCAGCGAGGAACATCACGAAACTGGAGATCGAGGCTCTACGCAAATTACGAGAGGACCCTAACATCTTGGTACTGCCTGCCGACAAAGGGAATGCTTCAGTGGTGATGTACAAGGAGAACTACACGTCAAAGATGAAGGCTCTACTCGAGGACTGCACCTACAGTAAGATCCGGAACCCTACGCTGCGAGTAAAAGCGGAGATCAACAGACTCGTCAAGGATTCATCCCTGGAAGACGGAGAAAAGAGGAAACTTCTCTGCACAGACCCAAAGCCGCCTCTTCTCTACGGACTGCCGAAAATCCACAAGGACGGTATCCCGATGCGACCCATCGTCAGCGCTATTGGTTCTGCTACACACGAAGTCGCCCGCCATCTTGCGAAGGAACTCCAGCCGCTTTCAGGAAGAACTTCGAGCTACGTCAAGAACTCGACCCACTTCGTTGAGAAACTGTCATCGCTTCGTGTCGAGAAAGGAGATCTTCTGGTTAGCTTTGACATCGTGTCTCTTTTCACCAACCTGCCGATAGACGACACCATCGCCATCATAAGAAGTAAGGTATGTGAAGACAAATTGCAACTCATAGAATACTGTCTCAAATCCACATACTTCTTATTCAACGGAGAATACTACAAGCAGATAGAAGGTGCGCCCATGGGTAGCCCCTTGTCTCCCGTAGCTGCTAACCTGTTCTTAGAAGACTTCGAAGATAGAGCCCTCGCTTCTGCTGCTTTGAAACCGTCTTGCTGGTGGAGATACGTCGACGATGTTTTTCTTCTATGGAAACATGGAAGAGATACTTTGGATGATTTCCTCCGTCATATGAATTCAATTCATAGGAAAATCCAATTTACTATGGAAATTGAGGAGAAGGACTGCCTACCCTTTCTGGATGTGCTGGTGACGAAGAAGACCAACGGAACTCTAGGCCACTCCGTCTACAGGAAGCCCACGCATACGGATAGGTACCTGAATGCAGCGTCACATCACCACCCGACGCAGAAGAGGGCTGTCATCCACTCCTTAGTGTCAAGGGGCTTTAGGATCAGTGACGAGACCTCATGGAAGGAAGAGAAGCAGTACCTCAAGTCAACCCTAGGAATGAATGGATTCAAGAAGGATGACATACTGCGAACCATCCGCCGCGAAGAGAGCACCGAGGAACGCACCCCAGCAGAAACGATGGAAGACCAGCGGAAGGCTTATCTCCCATACATCCAAGGTACAACTGATAAGATAAGCCGGATTCTCCGGAAACATGGCATCGGGACCACCTTCAACGCAAACATGACTACCAGAAGCCTTCTAAAGTCACCGAAAGACCACCTTCATCTCAAGACTTGCGGTGTATACCAGATCCCATGCAGTTGCGGCAAGAACTACATCGGCCAAACCGGACGACTGATCTCAACCCGCCTTCAAGAACACGTGAGAGCAGTGAAGAACAACGACCACAGATCAGCGATAGCTCAACATTCAGAAGAAACCGGCCATCTTATAAAATTTGAGGATATACGAGTACTCGCTTCAGACAGCAGATATCACAGCAGGGTGGTAAGGGAGGCTATTGAAATCGAGAAACAACCGGAGAACTTCAACAGAGAGGATGGTTTCACTCTCTCCCGGACCTGGAAACCTCTGGTTAGCACCTGTGCCAAGCAGAAAGCAAGGAGCGGCGCCGCGGTCACTTCTCAGCATATTACATCACCCGCCCGACAAAGGAACACCGACGAAGGCAGCACCTACCTGATTGCATCATCTCCACAAAGAAACACCGTCAAAGGCAGCACCTGCATGATTTCATCATCCCGACAAAGGACACCCTCGAGTAATGCAACACCCAGGTATAATCTACGTTCCAGAAAGCAACTATAAATACGCCGTCCTTCTCTCCAGTCGTCAGTACATCCTGTGTTCGCTTCGAGTCAACACCACGATGCACCACACCCCTGAAGATGCTTCCAGTACTGGAAGCGAAACGTCGGACTTCACCCCCTTCGTGACGCGGATTCCACCGGAAAACCAAGCTGTGTATTACATGTAAAGGGAAGTTTGTTTTCATGCAACCACGCTGTAGGGGCAACCTCCTATTTTGCCCCCAGACCAAAACTTCTCAAAAGTTAAGTACTCAAAATTTTGTCCTAGAATGTATATTTTGATAGCAGATTTAGATTCTACGGCAAAAATAAAAATATTTACTTAAAACTTTTTTTTCTACCTCTAATATTTTGCCCCCTATAGGGGGGGCAAAGGTATAAAAATCGTAGATTTCAGCGCCTGGGGGCAAAATGGAGGTTGCCCCTAGTGCGTGAGTGGATGATTAAACACTTCCCTTTACATGGTACAGATCTCCCAAGTTCCATGACTTTATTTCAAACCGTTTAGATTTTAAAACGATCTAAGTGTTATTTTTTTACTATTTCAGAAGGGTTATTTTGCTATCTTTGCCCCCCTGTAGGGGGCAAAATATTGGAGATAGAAAAAATAGTTTCAATTAAAAGTTTATTATTTTTTACCGTAGAATCCAAACATGCTATCAAAAATATACGCTCCAATTTGAAATTTTGATGTTGGGTGGCTTGGGGGCAAAGTGGGTGGTTGCCCCTAGTGGGTGATTGCATGAAAATAAACTTCCCTTTGCATGGTAGAGATCCCTCAAGTTTCATTAATTTATCTCAAACCGTTCAAAAGTTAAGAGGGGGGGGGGAGACTTTTGGTCCACCCTGTATATACGAGGGCTATCCAGAAAGTAACAGATGTTTTGAAATAAGAAATAAACAAAGTGAAAAAAAAAACTTTACTATATACATTTTAAAGGTACACTCTTAGGCTATTTTTCTACGAAATCGCAGTTCAAATTGAAGCATTTATCAGAACGTGGCACAAGTTTTTCTATACCCTCTCTGTAGAAATCTGCCACCTGCGATTTCAACCACTCGTTTACACCGTCATGCAGTTCAGCATCAGTGTCAAAACTTTGCATAGCGAGCCAATATTTCATTGCTGGGAATAGCCGGTAGTCACACGGCGCCAAATCTGGGCTGTAGGGTGGATGCGCGAAAACCTCCCATCCAAAACCAGCCAAGAGCTCTCGGGTACGATTGGCCCTGTGTGGACGAGTGTTGTTGACGAGTGTGGTTGTCGTGAAAAAACAGAACTTTGGCGCAAAGTTTTCCCCGACGCTTGTTTTGTATCACGCGTCTTAATTTTTTTGGTGTTTCTCACTAATTATTCCTTCGCCATAAACATCACAAATCTGGCTAATACTTTTAGCCATCTTTCAGCAGAATTTAATTCGTTTTCAGCACATATTGCTGTATGGAAAGTTAGTTCGGAAAAAATCCGCAAGTTATTTTATTTGTTTTGACATGTCCCATATTTACAATCTTCATTTTGACGGGTTTCAAATTTGTGATTTTTTATTAAGAGATTGACATTGAATGACAGCGAAGAAGGAAAAATAAACAAATAAATTAATTGACGCGTGACAACCAGGTTTGTTTACACTTGTGTCCTAGGTATGGGTTTAATTTTTCTGCATCTGTACTTCTTTACTGGTACACATTTTTCTTTTTCTTCTCTTACTGTCCCTACACGGGGGCATATCAATGGCACGGTTTAGATTCGGTGTTGCCGAGATCCGTCGTACAAAGATTTGTCCTTTTAAAGGTTTAAGATCAGCTCTCTAGATGGTTGTCATTTATGTGAAGTAAATAAATTCGGAACTATTTTTTTTTTTTTTTTCACTAACATTATATTATAACAATGACAATTATATTTCCAACATTGCATATGATTCAATAGAAAATTTAAAAACGTAATATATAAAAAGTTATTTTTATCTTGTAATTATTTTATATGAATTAAAGTATCAATTTAGCAAAAGTTAAAGAGCGCAGACGGTTCAAATTAATCTGGGGCTTTCTGCGGGTTCCTTTCGATACAAATCAGATAAGTACTTTTGAAGCTATAGGTATAAATAAGTGTATGTTTGTGCGCATGTTGAAGAGAAACAAATAGGCGCAGAAGGTTGAAACTTATATGGGTTCAACAATGAGCTAATTACCATCCAAATTTCGTTAAAATTGGACGTGTAGTTTTTAAGTTACTTTGGTTCACAAAAATTGAACGATAGACCGACGAACCAACAGACCAACAGGCAGACACGGAACCAAAAATGTTCCCTGATGCTTGAAGTGGATTTCTGTCTTGGAATTTTTGAAATCGGTGCCAAAAACTTTTTCGTTTTTCAGAACGATCACATAGCTTCCATTACCTTCGGTAAGCTCGGAAGCAATAACTTAATTAAGAATAAAAATTATTAGACGCCCATCCATAAGTAATAAAGAATGAAGTTAATTAACTAGTTTTGTACTAGCCAATTCAAAGAATTGGTCTCCAAATTGTATTATGACATTATTTAATCAAAGTTACAGCCCTAGTAACAGTTGGTTAATATGAGCTAATTAAGGAGAAGGATTTCCAATAGGTCAAAGTAGAGGACCCAGCAAAGTGTAGGTATGTATGCCTGGAGGACCTAGTGCTGAGTTTAACAGATGTATAGAGCCCATTTGAGTTAAATCTGTCTAGAGTCAGAGCACTGTGTCAGTTCAAATTAACGTTGCTATGTTAAGCCCTCAACCATCTTCATGTCATGATTGTTTTCATGTTGTGGATCAAGGATCCTAGGTGTATCCCCCTATTGACATAGCTAATCTATTTTAACCTTTTACTTCAAAACTAACACTATCTATTATTAACGTTCAGTGCAATTGAAGCATGTAACTGATACAGTGAGAAGTAAATGCCAAACTAAACAAAAAAATGCTACTAAAACTTAAATAAATGTAATAATTTTCATAAACAAAAGTAAATCACTAACTCAACTCTTTTTATTTTATATATATATATATATATATATATATATATATATATATATATATATATATATATATATATATATATATATATATATGTATATATATATATATATATATATATATATATATATATATATATATATATATATATATATATATATATATATATATTCTTCTTCTACGTTTATTTAATTTGATGGTAGTAATAAATGCCTTCCATTAATATTTAAATACAATTTAATAGTGGCATTTATTATTTTTAATTTTACTTCTTTTTCCTGAAATAGAGTCCTATAGAGTATAGAGTACAAAAGCAATGTAATTTAATTAATTTTAAGCAATAATATTATATATGTATATATATTTTTTAATTCAATTTCAAGATCATACATTTAATAAATGGTAAAAAAACAATAGAAAAACCAGAAAATCTCTTGAGGTAATTTAAATTCTAAGCTTTCACGTAAAAAAATGTTCCAGGATGGATAATTTTTGTTGAATAAACCGGAGAGAGGAGAGATTTTAGAATTTAAATTCTAAGCTTTCACGTAAAAAAATGTTCCAGGATAGATAATTTTTGTTGAATAAACCGGAGAGAGGAGAGAAAAAATGCCATTTTGTTAAAACCTGTTAAATGGGAGAGCGAAATTAGAAGAATAATTTTTATTCTTTGTCCTAGAACACAAGGAAAGAATATTAAATGCTGTAATTATCCGAGTTATTCCACTAGTAGATATAACCCGATGCTGTAAGCTTTTTACTTGCTACATTGAAATAAATGAGACTTCATAAGTTAGTTCTTTTTTTTAGAAAAGAACAGAATAGAGAGGAAAAAACCAAGATATACGACACCAAAATGAAATTGATTACCTCATCAAATACTGGAGAATCCTGCATTTTTTAAACAGATATGACCCTCTTCCTCTTACTTTACAAGGGGGTCATATTCATCCAATACTTGGGTCAGTTTTAATTAACGCTATTCTAGAAAAAGAAGCTACTTCAAGCATAGCAAACATTTTCATATAGTTATCTCCCAGATTGCAGTATTAAGTAATCAACGTGCTTGTAGGGAACTAAAATGTAATCATATCATAGAATGTAATCACTTAACCATAGAAGTGAGATTTCGAGTGGAGTAAATCATTCCACCAGAAACAATTTTGGTTGTATTTACTTTAAATGAGTTGATAATATATGCACACCTTGCTTCTTAAAAGTGAAACTTTTTATACATATTTTCAATTAAAAAAAAATAGACTCCCAATTAGTGCGGCACATAGCTTCCTCGCATCCCATCATTTACTTTATTGTTATATTAACATTAACATTATCGTAATATTGCTTCCGAGCTTACCGAAGGTAACTGAAGCATTGTGTTTGAAAAGAAGTTCGATTTTTTCCCCGACCTAAAATTCCAATTTTAAATTTGAAGTTCACGTTTACGCGAGCAATTCACGTAAAAGCTTGGACGGATAACCTTGTCCTACTAACTCGTCCTGAAAATTGGTAAAATGAACATGTCTACCAAATTTCATCAAAATCGGTCGACATTTACTCAAGCTATCGTCATACGTTTCAGGATTCGCGGACACTCAGACCGACAGACAGACAAACAGACAGACAGACACAAAAAATGTTCCCTGATGTCGGAATTGGACTTCTGTCTTGGAATTTTTGAAATCGGAGACATCAAATTTTTTTGTTCTCAAAAGTGAACAAAATGCTTCTTTGGTAAGCTCGGAAGCAAAACAACAAGGTAATACAAAGAACCTTAACAAAAAAAAAAAAAAATTAATAATCACAAATTCGTATCTCTGATATCAAATCATGCTAGATGATAATAATTTTATTTATATCTAACGTAATGCTGTGTGAGTTTTCGGGTAAAAAAAAGTACCTTTTATCCATTACTTTCTTAATATATTCGAGTATATACCATATATAATAATAATGAAAGAGCTTTACAAGTAAAACGATGCAATGTTATAATAATTTTCACCAGTGGATATAATTAACATAATAAATAGAATACTATTATTAATTTCCTGTTTTTTTAAATTAAATATTAAAAATCAATTAAATATTATTACATCAAACCATCGTCATCGTTTAATTAAAACATAGTCTGCCACTTTATGCAACACATGGCTTCCTCGCGTCCTCTTAATGAGGTTTATGAAGAACTTTTTAAGAAGATTTTTTTCGCAACAGGATTCTATAAGATAAACAACATTAGATAATTAATTGTGAATGTGAGACGTATAAAGGCCCCCATACACGGTCAAAATGTTTGCGCAAACATTTTTACCGTGGGCAGTTTGATGTTTGCGCAAACATGATGTTTGACGTGTATGGCCTAAATTGGCCCGAGATAAGGTTTGCGCAAACATGTTGCGCAAATATTTTATCGTGTTTGGCGGCCTTAAGATTAATATGCACTCTTGCATTAGTGACAAATATTTAAATCTTAAAGATGTTTATACTAGGCATCGCGTGGCTCTATCATTAAAGCGAGCGTAAAGTAATAACTATGTATTGAATATTGATAAAATAGATAACCATGAGTTGATAGATAATGTATAGTAGTAGTACAGCGGCTAGTAGTTAGGGAACCACCCTGTATTCTTACTATTCCTCTAACCACACATCTCCTTTTCAATTATTATAAAATGTATCACTTGATGTGTATATCAATATATATGAGTTCTATTTAAGTGTAATACCTCTATACAAGGAAACTATGTTCAAATAAGCAAAAACAGTTATTATAAATTAGAGGAATAACGTTAATGAATATTGAATAAATATATGTGGTTGATAAGAGTGGGGAAGAAAATTCTTCATTAGTTGGTGGATCGACAATATTTTTGTACCAGTAGAAGAACCCAATGTTTAATCTGTGGAGAGTCTGTTGTCAAAGTTAATCTGTATAATATTACAATTCACAGTACGTTTCATATAATAGGAGGTTTTGATCTCAAAGGAACTTGTTTAGATTTATTTATTAAAGAAGAGTCAGATAGTAGTTAAATGCAAGATGGTTTGAGTTAGTAAATTAAGTGTAAGTACCCCGGTCTAGGGAATGACCTGGCTTGTATCTACTAACTGCTAAGTGCCTCAAACTGTTTACAGCTTAATCTTTATTTTCTTCCGGTGCTAAATGGAGTACATCCAGAGATACTGCCTTCATTATCTCTGTCCACTATCTACCTAGATTTTTTTCGCCTCTTTCTCTCCTTCTACTCCCTTATCTTACCCTTGGATGTTTGCACTTAACATTAACATAAAACTTCTCAGCTAAAAATCTTTTTGTACGAGTTTTTTTCTTCTCTTCTCGTATTTCTCTTTTTCTTTCATTTCTTTACAGCGGCAGAGAGACCTTTTCTCCGAGGGAAGAGTCACCATATTGCGTATAGTAATGTTACCCTTGAGAAAGAGCCCTGTTTTTCAGAGTATTTTACGGCTGTTACGTAGCTAAAATGTTCATGTTCATGTGCCGGCCCATTTCCTACTCGATGGTTTTAGCTCACTAGCCCTGCTTCTCCCGATTAACCCGAAACCTCCTGAGAGTACCACGAAGATAAGCGTTTCCTCCCCTTCTCTTCAGTTAACGAGGCACCATTTTCAGCGCCACCTCCCTCCCACTCGAGAGAGCCCAAGGTCTAAAAAGATTTTTTCCCCGTTTTCTCGCTCTCTCTACCCGCCGTCGTTCCGATTAGAGCCTCTATTACCCTAATGATCCCATTCACCGCTCTACTCTACCTCTAACCAACTTCTTCCTTCTTTTTAGTTTTCACTCCTTCACTCGTTTACTCCGTCTTTTTTCCAGACACTATATTATTCACACACTTACTCTAACACTCGAAATAGCCTTTTTCTTAAATTCTGTCTCTTTCACTCTCTGAATATTCCAAACTCGTTTTCCAAAAAAATTACCCTCATTCCTACCATTTGAGTATTACCGACATATAAAACTTGAATCTCGGGGAGAAAAAAAATACCCGAAATAAAATAGAAATGGCGAAAAAATTAACTATACCTTCGGACCCTAACCTACCTAACTTACTGCCTAACTCGAAAATCTGATTCAGTCTGAAGAACCCTTCCACTTTAACATCATGGTCATTAAAAATAAATAAATATAACAGAATATCTCCGAGATTATTATTTTATTTTATCATCTATTGTGTATACTGGCATTATTTTTTTTACAACATTGCTTCTCTGGAAAATAAAAAAAACTTGTTAAAATAAAATTGTCTTTCAAATTATTATACTTATACCATTATTTCTGTTAGATTCAAATTTAATGTAATAGGTTATATTATTTAAATTACAAATGTGTTATTTAATATTGTTAAATTTTATTTATAATGGTTTGTTGATATGATTATAAGAAGAAACAACATTTTAAACGAATAATAGAGATACATTTTATGATAATTTTACAACCAAATAAATTGACTATCTAACTAACTCGGGGACACAACATCTTTTTTGTATTTTTATTATTATCTGATGAAATAAATAAATCAATTAAATAAATAAATATTCAATGTATAAGATAATTATTTAACATACCTAAAGCCTTCAAAAGCTGAACTAGAATAAGAGATTGTTTTATTCTAAAATTACAGTTTATATCTTCAAAGAAAATTACTCTTTTACAATTTTAGCTTACACAGTTTTATAAGTATATATGGTTTGCTACGTAGATCACAGAACTTTCTAACTTAATCATATTTTAGGATGTCGAAATAAAAATGAAGGCTAAAAAAGTGGACATATTTAAGTGAACTCGCTTGAACTTTTAGCAAACTAAAAGTTAGGTTTTAAAGAACCTAACTTCTACAATATTAGATCATTTAGTCCACTAAACAATTGCCATTGTTTATATCTATTATTATACAAAATGTGACGTTTGTTACTCCTATCCTAACAAGCAATAAGGGTTGAGGAAATGAGATACCTCAGATGGTCGAAAGAGGCGAGAAACTAAAAGAGATTGTTTGCAGAAAAGAATTAAAAATAGATCAATACAATTGTTAATGCCCCTTATTGAGCTAGTTGTTAAACTAACAACTGAGTAAGTTGTTAGTGTTAAACTATAACTGAGTAACTACCAACGAAGTAGACGAAGTAGACTTGGCTGACATAGCTGACCAAAGATCGTTTGGTCAACGAAGTAGAAATACCGACACCCAAATATGGTTTGGGAAGTAAGCCCTTCAGAGACCGACGGGGGAAGGCCAAGGGTTAAATGGAAATTAAGCTAAGAACCCCCCCCCCCCCCCCCCTCCACCGGTGGCTTAAGATAGATCTAGTTAGATAAATGATGTCCTCTCTAAATGAAACTTTAAGTACAAGAAGACCGTCAAAGTAAGTGAATTATTCAAATCGTGAATAATAAAGTAGTCTATTAAAGACTATAAACTAACTTGTTGCAAACTAATTTTTTTTACTGTATTTTTTTGCAAAAAGTTTTAAATTACTTTTACTATCTGATATAGTACTATATAGAGAGAACGGTAAAAATTATGATTATCCGTAAATTAAATTTTAAGATTTTGATGGATTTATACGTATTGAAGTTTTACGTTTTGTGTCGGAAAATATGATCAAAGGTGCGACGGACGGACGAATTAACAAAAGCATAAAGGTTTTAAAGAAATGCCTCTGTCATCAGCAGTCTATGCAAATGCGTGAGATCTATTCTATTAGATATTTAGGTTGAATTCAAATCAAAATATCTAATTTATCAAATTAATTAATTTATTTTGAAACACATCTAAAAAGTGTTCAACAGGGGCATGTTGTTTAATTATACTTCGTTTTCGAGTTTCGATTAATTTTCCTCAATATATATAGACATTAGATCTTTCCGGTGAAACGACTTACATGGTTTAAATTCGTCTAAATGGATTAAAATGATATTTTTTTAATCACACCTATATCTTCAAAATTACTCATCTGATTTTTATGAAATTTTGATGGTTCGTTGAAAGTAGCCCGCAGATAGCCCCAGATTAATTTCATCCGTCTGCGCTCCTTACATTTTGCTAAATTGATAATTTAATACATGTAAATAACCAAAAAAGTTTGGATTGGTTTCAATAACGGGGAAATAATGAAACAAATTGGATAATAATAGGTTTTAAAAGCATAAAATCATAAAATTTTGAAATAGGACACGAAGAAGATATCTGCCACACTAATTGGCAGAGTATTTTACATTAATTGAAGAATCAATTTAGTGAAATAACATAGCTCCCGTTACCTTTAGTAAGCACGGAATAAAAAAATAAAACTGGAAAAATATTGTATCTTGTTAATTTTTCCGACGATATTTATAATTAAATTATTAAATTAGGTTTTTCTAAAAATATATTGCCAATTAGTGTGACACAAAGCTTCCTCGCATCCTATCACGTAATTTATTGATTTTATGCTTTTACAAGTCATTATTTTCAAATTTAATTAATTATTTTTCCAATTTTTTCTAATATGTCAAAATTGTTTGGATTTTTTACATTTATTAAAATATTAATTCAGCAAAAGACGATCGACATTAATCTGGCGCTATCTGTGGTCCACTTTTGACAAACCATCCAAAATTCCATGAAAATTTAGGAAGATATAGGAGTAAATAAATGTATGTCTGTGCCCATGTTGAAGGGAAACACTGGACGCAGAAGATTGATACTTCTATGAGACCAACAATGGGCTAACATACAAATTTAATTAAAATCGGACGTGTAGTTTTTAAGATAATGTTGGTTCGATAATGGTTAAGATAATGTATGACAGAGACAGACAGACACGAAACCAAAAATATTTCTAGATGTATGAAACAGATTTCTGTCTTGGAATTTTTGAAATCGGAGACAAAAAAAAATTTCGTTCTTCAGATGATCACATAGCTTCTTACCTTCGGTAAGCTCAGAAGCAAATATGGTTATTCAAAATTTTAAATACAGTTTAGTTATTCATCTAGTAAAAAATGAAATAATAGTTTTTTCTTGTGAGTGAAATCTATTTTAAGATAAGTAGTTAACATTTAAAATTAAATACAAAATTATAGCTAAGATAATTATTTAGATAACAAATTGCATTTACATTAAAATAATAAAACAATATAACTCCAGTATTATTACGATGCCGACTGCCAAATCAATGAGAAAGGTCTGTTCGGATTCTATCAGGATAAAAGGGATTTAGCAAGAGGATTATGATGATTGGTTGTAGATTTAGATAACAATTGATAAAATTTAATTTTAATTGATTTGAAATTGCAAAAAGATTAAGGCAAATGGTGGTACATTTATAACACTTTGCATTGTTGGTACATTTCAATTAAATAGTTCAGTTTTGAAACACATTCAAAGGAGCATTTTAATTATTAGGAAGGAGAGTTTTGACATGAATTTTAGAAAGATTTGGAAGAATGAATATTAATTTTGTGTTCACCTACAATGTCCTTATAAAATAATATTTTATTACAGACATTTGTAGATTAAGAAGTGATATTGTTAAGAGGGAAGGTAATAAATGGGCTCAATAGGTTCCATTGGAACCATTGATTAAGCGAAAGGAGATAAATAATTATATTACTAATATTGATATATAATACAGTGTTACCACAAAAAGTATTCTTGGATCCAAGTTAAAAGGTAAAGAAAATAAATATAAATAGTCTAACAATCAGTGTGGCACATAGCTTCCTCGCATCCAATCACGTACTTTATTGTCTAATTTATTTAATTGTTTCTTCCTTTTGCTCCTGAGCTTACCGAAGATAACCGAAACTATGTGATCGTTCTGAAGAACGAAAAATTTTAAAAAAATAGTTAACCAATTAGTGTGGCACATAGGTTCCTCGCGTTCTTATAATGTTTAAGTAATGTTATGGTTTACAAACAAATATTGCCTACTCTGTTTAATTTTATCCCCACCTGCTATTTTAGTCTGTCATAATTGTTTTGAATTTGACATGAATATAAGTATCAATTTAGCCAAATGTATTGTACAGAGACGGTTGAAATTAATATGGGGTCATCTGCAGGATATGTTCGAAATCCCAATTTCTTTAAAATTAGCTGAGTCCCTTCAAGATATATTTCACGTTTTGAGGTCCCTTGAGTCCAAAAAAGTGTCTTTTTTAAAAATGTCTGCCTGTCTTCAGTGCAGACGCTTGGAGCCTAAACTACTGGGCTGATTTTGATGTAATTTGCCATAAATGTTCAAAAAATAATACCCCGAGGTGAAATCGAGAAA
The DNA here is from genome assembly GCA_951217055.1 of Gerris lacustris. Classification (NCBI taxonomy): domain Eukaryota; kingdom Metazoa; phylum Arthropoda; class Insecta; order Hemiptera; family Gerridae; genus Gerris; species Gerris lacustris. Next base: position 28,662,472 of record OX578283.1, on the reverse strand, counting down.
TTAATTTTTGCTCCTAATGTGGGGGCTCTACCTCCCAAAAACTCTGAAAATACGTGAAATAATAATTCTCAAAAACGGTTCCGACGATTTTGATAAACAAATTCTAAATTGTAGTCTATTTAAGTACAAATCTAAGGATTAAGCTGTTTCCAGGGAAAAATCTAGTTCCTTAGAAAATAGTTTTAAACGTGGACGGAGAAAGGCCGGGTTCCATTTCCCACCGAGGAGAAGTTATTTTTATAGAATGTCTAATAACAATTAAATTTACGTACGAAACTAATAAATGGAAAACACTGGGCTATGTAATTATGAACTTGTATAAGAGAAAGTTCTTTGAGTTGTCTGGGACCGATATTTTCTTCTTGTTCCTAGAGCTTAAAAGCAATTATTTAAATTATTCATTGACAGAGAAAATTGATTACCCTATCAACAACGCCTAATTTTCAATTAATTATTTCTTGATCCTGAATGTGGTAATCTTTGATTAAGAGTCATACAGTTCTCTGTCCACTTTTATTTCAAAGTAGGTATCTAATTTACACACATAATACACTAAACTAAAGCCCAGACAAGTCTTTACTTAAAAATAAAGCACATAACAAATAAGGCGCAACCAAAATCACAATGTAATAAAGTGCACATAGCAGTCGCTACTTAATGTGATCACTGATCACACACACTGGGACCCAGACAAAGTGATAGCATTAACTGACTGATAATAATATTAAGCAAAAGGTACCACAGGAGGAAGTAAAACTTGAAACAAAACAAATTTATACTGTGTTTATAACGTTTACAATAAGGGATGTGATGACAAATTAAAGTATAAAGACAATTAGTAATAATCGTCACTGCCAGGAGGAGTTGAGTGAATTTTCTCTCATTATTACGTTATTACGGAGGAATTCCTAAATTTACCTTATTGGTTATTGCAGCGTAAACATCGATATTTGTCATTTTATTCACGGCAGAGAATATTATGATTGATCATTTGTCATTTATTTGATACTTAAAAAAAAGTAAAATTAAGATAATTTATTATATCTATTTGAAGACCAACAAATCAAAACAAACATTTAATTTTATTGGGATACATAAATTTAGTAGAGTACTGTGGTTGCCTTAGCTCAGCAATAACAAATCATTTCGAGGTCGTCGTCGTCGGGACACTACTTGATTATACAAATGATATTGATAGATATCTCAGGGTGGATTGCCATAATTATGTTTAACTAATAATAATGATCAGTGACACAAAAGCTCGTGGAGGGCTTAGGGTCCCCAAAGGGCTTTTACAACTAAATTTGTAGTGAATGAAAAGGGCTACACAGCTGTACAAACCATATAATAAACAGGTATTGACATTCGGAACAGAATAGACACTACTTCACTTAAGGAGCTACCCAATACAGCGAGCTACTATGCACCTAATTATCTTTATAAAATGTTTATTACTTTATTGTTTGCCATAAATGTAGAGAGACAACTACTTTCGCACAGGATTTTATTTGACAGCATCTCGTTAACACACCCTCTCATTATACTTGAAATGTCACGAACCACCTCAATAATAATTATAGAGCTTACTGCCACGTTCAAGATCAAACTAAAATTAAAATAAAGAAAAGTATGTAATCAAATGTTATTCTCAGAAGGGTGTACATTAATACTGATCATAATAAAAATTCTTCATCTCATTTTAAAATGAATAGTCACTTGTAGTTTATTCTCGTTTAGAAGCTTTGTGGATATCATTCATCTTTTAAACTACGACTCTATATTTTGTCTTTGTTTAAATAAAGAACGGGCGGAAACAACTAGAAGGATACAAATGAGTAGAAATAACGTGATATTAATAAACCATAAAGATCTTCATCCCTCAGTTTCTGAAAAGAAATGATTCCCTCAACAACCACAACATTTAATATAACTCGAAAAGTCGAGTACTGACGATGAAACACTTTATATAGATATATTTTAATAGTTGACGTTCGTTCAGCCTTGCGTCCCAAGTAATTAAAGGAAAAAGTCAAGTAGAAGTAACTGTTGCTGAACAGTAAATTTAATTTAACACTACCACCCTTTTTACACGCTTTACCTTAACTTCATGCGTTTGTCAGGGACAAATCGTGTAACTTATATACTTATACTTGACACACTTTCCGTCTACCCAGAAAGCAGAAAGTTGCACAGATCATGTATTTCTGGGGAAAATACAGTTATCAGTCATTACTCATTACAAAATAGTTTTACAACATCGTTTGTATTAGCCGATAAATCGCTACATTTCTGATAAATTTTGGTGGTAAAATTCTAACAAAAAATTGCTTGCATACGAGTCTGCAAGGCAGCTAGACATTTTCATGTAACGCTTTTTGATAACGCTTTTCGAGTTTATGTGCCAAAGTAAAGACATGAAAATGTCAAAAAATTCGAGTGTGTAGATTCTTGCGTTTGTAAATTAGGAATTGAATCGAACATTATGTAGTGCACGAAGAAATAAACTACTTTTCTCTTTTTCCAGTTTATTAAGAAGTAATCTTTTAGCTTCTTCACCCATATTTTTATAATAAATGCAAAAAATTATAGTTTAGCAAAAATAAAAAATAAATTGTATGTATGTAAGTTTATTAGGAATAAAATTCTAAGGGCAGTGGCGTTTGTCCGATGCAAATCGGAGCAGTATAACAGAATTTGTAGTTGGGGGGGGGGGGGGCACCACAGGGGCTCGTGAGACTACTGGAGTGGTAGCGAGAAGCGAAGAGGGTGAGACGTGGAAGGTAGTCGATCGGGAGGGCAGGGGTGGGTAGACCCTACCAAGCGCGGTAGTGGGACACTATACCTACTTAGAGCAGGCAGACTCGATTGAACACCTCCTACATCTTCCCTACTCGGGTAGCGCTAGTTTTTGGTAACGATTTTCGAGGTTATAGGCCATAGCCAAGACATGAAAAGATCAAAACAAAACTAAAGAAAATTCTTAACAAACACTACCAGTGACTGGTAAGTGAGGTGTTTTCAATTTAAATAATTAAATTTAAAAATTCCAAATATTTCGTAGGGTAGAGAAAGCTCGGCTGGAACCCTGTTCCCGCACCTGCTACCTTGGGGTTGGGACTACCTCTTTACAAAAGTCAACCGTAGTTTTTTACTCGGCAGACTTCTCTATAGGATTATGCAACCTCTAGACCCGCTCCCCCTCCCCCTTACCTACTATACGGTCAATCTTCGGTTCTACTGGACCGATTTTTCACTAAAAATATTTATTATAGGTAATTATATTATACGAATCTATACGACGTTATCAACACAACTAGTATCGACTCATCAATAATTTTACAAGCTTTTATTAGGTTTTACTTGCCTACGAGAGACAAAAATTGTAATCTATATTTGACCCTCATAAAATCAGAAATCACTCTGAAATTTGGCAGAGTGACACGTTCCAGATTATATTATAATAATTTGTCAATACTTTAACAAATTCAGTTTTAGCCGATGAATCAATAAACTTCATGATTTATATGGAGGAATTTTGGCTGTAAATTTAAAAAAGAAAATTTAATTTCGGAATTTCAACAACAATGATCACTGGCACCTAAGTGGGGTTAGAATAGATTACAAGGGAGAAAAAGTAAACTTTTTTCCTTAGCTTACAGGGAGGAAAGTTAACCAATTGCATCAAGTCAGGTTAAATAGGGAGTGATGGAAAATAAGGGAATCATAAACTCTCATGATTCCCTCCAGTCTTACCCTAGATTGGGTTATACATAACTTAATTGCAAAGTTTAAAATTTTTGAATAGGGTATTTTTGGATCAGGTGCATTACAGACAGACAGACAAGCGCAGGAATGCTGTTTGTAGATAGCTGTTTTGCTCAATAAGTATATTTATGTTATAGATTAACGATAAAGATATACTACACTTCAATGAGTTTTCAAAAGGGTTTTGGTATTCAAAACCCTTTGCAACAGTGATTTCAAAACGCTTTCAGTTCAAGGTCACAACAGCAAATTCTTTGTTCTGTATTGAAACTTTTTTGAAAAAATCGCGTTGAAACGGCTATTGAATTGATAAGAGAATTGAGACATGCGCAGTTGGTATGATGAGCAGAGATATTTATAACCTGACTTAATTGTAACTAGTCCGTGAGTTTTTCAATATTTTTGTGAAAACTATTTCGGGAACTCCTCATGGAAACACTTTTATGGTTTGAAACCAAAACCGTTTTCAAAACGGTTTTGATAACTCATGGAAACGTAGTAATAATATTTGTATTATTATTTTTTTTTTTTTAAATTAAGATTAATGAAAAATTAACGAAATCGAATGGGGGATTCACCTTTTATTAAAATACACATATGAATCCATGTTTCATTTAAGTCTATTTACATATAATGTTTATTCTTAAATAACATAAAAGCTTTAAACGTGTATGATATCCAGGAAAATTCGGCAGTAAAAGTTTCCAAACTGCTATTATAACGAGCAACAGTTGATATTTATGTAAGTGTTATTCGACAGAAGGGTTTTGAATATGAATTCTCTCATTGTGAAGTTTTAGTAGTAAGTGTTCGATTATTCTTAACGACTTTGAACTTAGTGCCACAACGACTCTTAAGGTTAACTGTTTTTTATTTGATTTGCTAAACATTATTCGGAAAAGCCAGTATTTGTTTTTAATGAAAAGGTGAAAATACTGATAATGTTGAAGTTTGATATTAGAAGTTTTTTCGTGTTGCTTCTAAAATAACTAAGCAAGTTTAAGTAGAGGTCTCCTATAATCCAAGTTTTATACTGAAGTATCTAAAATTTGATAATTCTTAAAAAATTTAAAAAAAACTACTACTATTTACAACTGTGATATGTTGCAATAGAGCATCTAAATTGATTTCGGGACCTAAAGTGTGCCTGAATATGTTTTAGTTTGAACGCATAAGTATAACTTATATTATAGAGTGTATATATCATAAAAAATTATGTAGGTATATATATATATATATATATATATATATATATAATATATATATATATATATATATATATATATATATATATATATATATATATATATAAATATATAATATATAAATTCCAAATACCACTTACTCACTCATCACGATCTCCGAAACCACTGGACCTGTGACCAAGAAACTGTAGGTATGTTCCTCATACTCCCTAGGTGCTTCCTAAGAAATCTTTATTAATACCTTGATTCCATCTTAATATCTTGATTGCTTTTTGAACTTGATTTAGTTTTTTCCATATAAATGGCCCCTATCTTAAATCAATTTAGGGGCCATTTATAAGGAAAAAACAATATAAAAAGTTCCTGGCCCCCTCCCAGAAAAAGTCAAGCTATCATCATTCAGAACCTGGCCAAGTGTTAAGCAATAAAAATAAAAGAGTAGTCTTGCTTATGAACTAGGAGTGAAGTGAGGTTAAGGACGAAAGAGCAGACTTGGCCACAATGTAGGTATTACTACTTTGATGGGCTGACTACATGTGATGGGAGGGAGTCTGGAACTTGGCCTATTTTCACGGTTAGGTTTTTGCTAAGGATTAAATATACAAAAACACACAAACATACATAATTCAAATTTTATATTTAATACTAATATTTATTTTTATTTAGCATATCTTATTATATCACTGCTTATCACTACACCTTATCACTGTTGAATAACCTTTCCACTCGCTTTAACACAATATTACCTTTTACATTTGACATTTTATTTTTTAACAGGAATTTGTTTTCTTGAGTCCATGTGTTGTACCATTTTGCCGAATCCTTTATCACATTTCTGATATCGCATGTCAACCTTATCCTATTCTTTCTCCATCCTTGTTTTGTCCTTTATATCTTTGTTGTTTATTTCTTTCTGTAATTCCTTTACCCTGAATTTTACCAGGCATTTTTTAAAATTTAACATGCTTATCAAGCTCAATATTTCCACCCATCATTCATCTTCATTTTCCCTTTGTAATAATTTAATGTTTCCCCTTTCATAATCAGTTTTTTTTTGTATTATCGAGTTATTATTTTAATGGCCTGACTTTCATTTTCTTTTTACTTAACCACTCTAACAACAGCATGTCGCTTTTATACCAACTCTAAATTCTATATCATCTTGATCTCGCTTTATCACTATCATTATTCAATTTCCTTGAAATTCTTTTTCACGAGCATTCACTTTTTATTTATTTTTTACTTTACTACGAGAATTCTCTTACTGGCTGTATCACTAGGTGCTTTACAATTCTTTGTGTTTTTATTGCTCTCTACATTCTTTCTGACACATCATATTTCTATATTACTTATTATAAATCATTTTCTATATTCCCCTAGGTTCTAACATATCACTCATATCACTGAGTTCTCTGTGCTAATCTCTCTTTTTTAAGCTTTATCACTCTAGTGATGCAGTTAACCTCTTTCTGTATTCTTTGTGCGTTACCCTTAACTATATTTCTCGTGCAATTAGAGCCCATCCACTTTATCACTATTTTCCCGTTTTTCCTCTTTTTTTGGTCGAAGTTTATACACATCATCTCATTTTCTCACTACTAACTCCCTCACATTTTCTCACTACGTTAATCGCCTTTCACAAACACCCTCTTTTGTTCTTCCACTCAAAACCTTTTACACTCAACACAACAATAACACCCAAAAATAATTAATTCTGTTTGTTTAGCATAATAAAAGACCTGGAAATAAAAACTGATTTAAAACAAACATTTCAAAATTAATTTATTTCTTTCTTCATAAGTTATCTCTTTTATTTAGAATGGAATTTCTAATCGGTTTGCAGTAAAAACTGTTTTATTTTCATTAGAAATACTAACACAGATAAAAAAAATTCATTATACACTGATAGATATTAATTTAGTCTACCTTGTTTATGGAAATTGTAAGGTGAGGGATTCATTATACTACGAACATCTCCACAGTGATTCCTAATGGCTGTGGAGGGTTTGGAGGTGCATCTTTTATATCCTGCATATTTTTCCTAAATTTTTTTTATTTCTTTTGGCAGTACTATTGAGTGGTTTCGTTCTCTAATGAGAGGTTCAGTAAAAACAAATATAATAATAAATTGGATCAAATTAACTAACCAGAAATCATTACCACTAAAATAAAAAATAAAGCGACCAAAATTAGCGACCATTAAATATTTTATAACACGACATAATTATTTTAAAAAAAATACTAATTAAATGAAATTAGAACAATTTTTTTTAATAAATATTAAAATATTTCCAGAAGTTTTAAAATATGTATGACGTGAGTAGAGGGTTAGGATATCACATACCCAAGAGTAATTTCGGTGAAAGTAATGAGGCAGCAAGAATCGATGAGAATTGTTTATAACTTGGCAGTGAAATGGGGAAGGTTTGACTTGAATATATAGGAATGGAAAATATAATAAAAAAATCGAGTACGTGGTGCCTCGGATTTTTTCCTCACTTAGGAGGCCACTAAAGTGGCATCTCCTGCTTATTATCATTTAAAAATAAAAATATACATTATTTTTATTTATTTTATTTCATTAGTTGAATTTTGGTGGTATTTTGACAGATGTAAACAAACTTAAGTATCGCACTAATTAATAATTATACTCGCTAATAACTTTTAAACAATTCATGGAATTTCATCGGATTTTGTTTTATTTGTTCCTTATTTTTTACCGGTTCTAAAGATATTCTATATGTCAAAAACGTACATATACATTTGGTATTATTAACCGTCAAAGTTTCAAAATTAAAAAATCGACTTCAAAATGGCGGCCAATATCAAAATTAAATTTAATGGGTTTGTTCGTCACACAGAGAGGTACATTCGTGCCAAATTTCAACTCAATTTTTTACGATTTTTTAAATTTTTTCTCACTCAGCAAACTAACTCAGTTCAAGATGGCGGAAAATTTTGATTTTCCGGGCAGCGTAACTAAGTGTAAGGACTGATTTATCTACCAAGTTTCAACTCTCTAGCTTAAAAACTGTGGGAGTTGTGCGTGACACAGATAGACAGACTGACATCCAGCTAAAAACCACTCAAATCGTCTTAAAACATCCAAAACGTATAATTCCGTTGAAATCTCGGTTTCGGATTTTTTGGGTGAAAACAATACTTCTTCTATGTACCTTCGGAGAAAGTGAGGAAAAGTAAAAACATTCCTCATCAGAATTTTACTATTTAGTATGACAGTAAATACAGATTTCAATTAAGAACGAAATTCCTCTAAAAAGAAAATGATTATCTTTAAATACAAAAATTTACCAGAACACTACAAAGATTTTGTAAACAAATTGCTAGACGTTATCTCTATGAAGTCATCCAAGATTTAATTAATTTTCTGTCCTATGTAACTAAGTTCATTCCTTGTCGACGTACTTTAAACGAAATTTTCTCCACGGCGTCTCATGAAAAGATATGAGATTGTCAGACTGTATTTAATTATATTAAAAGAACACTTCCAAGCATTGACTTTGTAGCCGTTGCTACAAAGAACCAAAATGGAGGAAGAATGTACGACGAATTGAGTATAATCCATCAGATTTTACATAATTAAGTCACATGTGGTACACCATACAATAGAAGAATTACTTGCATCCAAAACTAAGTAAATCAATTGTTATTAAAACGAAGATCAGACAATATAAGATAATTACAATCTAACACAATTATAAAAGCATTTACAACAAGAAAATTAAATTCAAATAATGACAAGTTTACTCTAGTGTTTCAGAGTAGAGTAGAATTTTGATATACCACTATATTATGATTAGATCCTCTAGCGGAGGGAAATAGTTAATACAAGAATTCTTAATAATAATTAAATTACTTGAACGAATTCCCTTGAATTAATACCTCTCAACAATTTTGAGAATTATTAGTGCAAGTAATAATATTAGGCTGTAACACGATTAGGCTTGAAGCTTTATTGTATTCATACCAGCGTGCTCATCAACTGTTAAATTTACTCTTATCTTTATCTCGTCCTATATTAGCAATGGATAATCAATAAGCTCAAATTAATTAATTAATACCCCTTTTATATAGATAAGCAATTTATAGTGAAATAATTAAAATACATATTTTATAAATAAGGGTTTAACTTGATTTAATCTGGATTATAGTAACGTTCAACAATCTGAAGTAGACATGGAAAGTAAAAATGGAAATTTTAAAAAATAGTATATACATATATAATATATTCTAACACAAAAAGTAAGAGACAATAAACTAGAAGAGGTTCAAAGTATAGATTCTCAGGAAAGGATAATAACTAATTCTGTAAAAGAAAGCTGTAAAGTAGGCCTACAGGATCAGAACACTGCAAATAAGAAAATAATCCCAAAAGAAATAGACAGCCAATAAGTGTGGCCAGGGGTGTCCACGGGGATTGAGGACATCAGCATTTTTTTTTTGGGGGGGGGGGAATCCATTTTTGGACTATTTTTCAGAGGTTGGGGGGATTGTTTTAAATATTCCAAGTGATTCAGGCAGTTATGGGGGGTTTGTACCATGGGCCTTGGGGGGGATGGGCATGGGCATCCCTGAGTGTGGCACATAGCATTGATTATATTATGCTTCTACAAGTCATTATTGTCACATTTATTTATTGTTTCCTCCGTTTTTTTAATACGTCAAATATGTTTTGATTTTTACAATAAGTAAATTATCAATTAAGCAAAAGTTAAAGAGCGCAGACGGTTGAAATTAATCTGGTGCTATCTGCGGTCTACTTTTGACAAACCATCCAAATTTCATAAAAATCAGATGAGTACTTTTGAAGATATAGCTGTCAATAAATATATGTTTGAGCGTATATAGAAGAGAAACGTGAGGGCGCAGAACTTTGAAACTTAATGGGACCAACAATAGATATCGAAGAGAATATCAAAAGAGAAGAGAACGAAATTTTAAATATACTTTAAGCACGTCAAGGTTGCCATTAAATGGGCACACAGATTGTCGACACTATGAATTGAAAAAAAGTCAATGGTAGCTCTGACAAGAAGGACCAATAAAATTAATATAATACTTTGAACTTTGAGTGTACTTTGGATGTAAAAAAAAGTTTTTTACAAGGTTGGAGTTAATTGGATTATCAATCCAAGAACGTTAAAAATCAGGCTATAAATAATTTAATTGAACATTTTAAAGAAAGAAACGAAGTTATTTTACCAAAGCAATTCTATAAAAATAAGTAAATAATTATGTTTTAGTTCAAAGTAAAATCATTATTAAATGCTGAGAAAATAATATAAAATCTAAGAACTAAATGGCCGCAACATATACTATTGTCTATTGTAGATTTTCACTGAAAACTATACAACTCAAACAGTATAGATACTGAAGAAAATTGTTCTAATAATAATACTGTTATGTAGATAACAAAGAGAATGAGCATTCGAAAAAGCAAACAGTGGAGAAAATACAAGTTGATGAGGTAGAGCATGCGATCAAACAACAAACACCAGGTAAATGATGAAGGATTTGATGAAATAATTAATGAACATCAAACATGGAGGAGAAAAGCTTATGACGGATTTATGCTGATTATTCAATATGATTCTGGTGGAGAATACAATGCCACACTCTTGGATTTATTCTAAGTTGATTCTTCTATTTATGAAGGAAGATAAACTAAACATTAAGAATTATCGACCAATTAACCTCTTATCATTAGATAATAGAGTTTTGGTAAATATCGGCAATAGCGCACCCCTTTTCACTCCAACGTATTTTTTGACAAAGGGATATCAACTCTCCTATGAACAAACCATACATATATAATTATTATATACATATATTATTATATACGAATGGAAGGGATGAATTGATATATCGAAGCCAACTGTGCGACTTCGAAAGACATCGATTACATGGAAGGGGTGCACTATTGCCGAGTTTAGCCAAAGTTTTTATGAGCGATAAAACAAGAATAATAAGAAATTACCTCGATGAGAACTCTCCAGCCAAGTTGGCTTTAAGAAACCTTTTTCAACAAATGACGCAATCATTGTGGCTGAGCAACTTTTAGATAAAGCTAAAGATTACAGCTTTCCTGTCTGCCTTACATTGTAAATTTTGAGAAAGTATTTGATAGTGGAGTGCTAAAAAGAAAATAACATTGAAAATAATACTTTTAAATCATTGAAGACATCAATAGTAATGCTGAGATGAAAATAGAAATAAAATATGCGTAAAAATACAAAATTGTTCACTGCGGTCCTTGAATAATTATTCAAAAGATTGAATTGGGAGAAGTATGGTATAATGATAAACGGCAACAGAATCAATTAAACAAAGTTTGCAGATGATGTACTTCTCATAGGAAAATCGAAATAAGAAATTATTCAGGAATGGATATTAGAAGCAAAGAAAGTCGGATTGAAAATAAATTTGCAGAAAACCTAACTCATGATGATTAATGTACAATCAAAAGAAGAAATAGCTGTAGAGCAATGTACAGTAGAAGAATTTATATACCTCGGAAAGATAGTAGCTAAGAGAAAAGGGATGGATAAATAATTGTATATAGAAGGATTGGAATGGCATGGAGGGCTTACAATAAATTCAAAAGACTGTTTCGCTCGAACGTAGAAATCTCTAAGAAAGTGAAACTGGCAGAGTGTTGACAATACTGTCCTGTTATATGACTGTGAAACGTGGATACTAACAAATAAAACCTGGATAAATTAAGAGTTGCTTCGGCACATGAAACGTAGTATAATTGAAATTAATAGAATAGAAAGGAAATCGAACAAGTGTGTAAGGAATAGAACAGGCATGGAGGAAAAATAGCAACAGAAAGAAAATGGAAATAGGGTGGCCACCTTATCAGAGTCAAAGATGAAATATGGAGCAGAGCAATACTGGACTGGTACCCGAGGGATATCAAGAGAAAAAATGGAAGACCTTCTATGAAATGGGACAATGAGATGAGGAAATGTTGTTATGGTGTTAAGTGGAAAAGAGTGGCAATGTATTGGAATGGAGAAGAGTGCGGGTAGTATATGCTGAGGCATGGCTACCACTAGAATAAATAATATACTCTTATAAATTTGACAAAACATGATTATATGAAATAAAAAGGATAAAAAAAATAAATGATAAAATTGACATTGATTTAATAGAGTTTAAATAATCAATAGTAAAACATAAATAATTTAGTAAAATGGTAAATATTAAAAAGTAAATAATATAATGGTCTAAACAAATAAAAAATAATTTATTCATATAGTTCGGTTATATAATATATTGAATAATGTTACTATATGAATTATGTATTTTGGTAAATTTGATATTCTTTTTTATTATGGAGGATGGGTTTGAAAAATATTTAAGCAAAATGTATATGTATACAACATATGGCCTTAAGCACTCTTTATAGGATGATTATTAGAAATAATTATTAAAATAAATAAATAAATTTCAATATATATGTATAAAAATATGTAAGTAAAAACGTTTACGTTTTAATCCAAGCAATTGGACCCCTGAGGCTGTATTAAAACAAATATACAAATAGACGTTTTAGCAAGAACGACAATATATTAAACAAGGAGTTAGTCCTGTTCAAGCCAAACTAAGCTTTTCTCGTAAAGAATAAATAAACGGGGTGTTGAAAGCGGGACTGGTAAACTAAACACGGGGACAGGACACACTCCATAGTTTTGTGTATGTAACGCCTTGACATTGTAGTGAGTACTACCGTTTTACCATTCTACGGATAAAGTTTATTCGCCTCGGCGTCAATATTTGTGGAAAGGTTATTATAGTTCAGTTAATAATTAAACATTTATTTTTTAATAAAATAATATACTTTAGTTGTATTTTTTATTATTAAATTAATGATTTTTAAAAATTCACTGCCTTTAAAATAATGTGGCACATTTCGTATACTTTAATAATTTGATGCATTTAAAACCTATTTTTGTTGAACGTAATTAATTTTCCCCCCTTTTTACATCTGTCAAAATTGTTTTGATTTCTTCCATGAATTAAAGTATTATTTTAGCAATATTTAAAAAACGCTGACGGTTAAAATTAATCTGGGGCTATCTACGGGCTACATTCGACAAACAATCCAAATTTCATAAAAATCAGCAGAGTACTTCTGAAGATATCTAACTTATAATGAACCAACAATGGGCTAATTATGACCTACCATACAAATGTCATTAAAATCGGACGAATAGTTTTTAAGATATGTTGGTACGCAAAAATTGAGCGACATACCAATAGACAGTCACGGAACCAAAAATGTTTCCTGAAACGTATTTCTGTCTTGGAATTTTTGAAATCGGAGACAAAAAATGTTCGCTCTTCAGAACAATTACATAGCTTCGTTACCTTCGGTAAGCTCGGAAGCAAATGTTTCCTAATGTCTGAAACAGGTTTCTGTCTTAGATTTTTTTTAAATCAGTGCCATGAAAAATCTTTGTACTTAAGAACGATCACAAAGCTTCGGTAAGCTCGGAAGCAAAAATAAAATGTAAGATAATATTTACGGTTAAAAAACAAAGTTTTTACTTCAAACAAGTAATAAAGTTTTAAGAACTGTAAAGTAATTTAAAAGGAAAAAAGTGTGGGGAAAAAGTAAAAAGTTTCACGTTTAGTTTTCCAAATCAATTCGCATGGATTGGAGAAGGCTCGAAAAGGTCCTAGAGGTTTAGTCCACGCCTTGAGATATCTCACGGCGGAGATCCAGCCTTACCTTCCAACTCACGCTTCCATTAGGCTTAAGAGTTTTTAAGAACTTTGTTTGGTTCTCAGTTAAAGACTTAATACCTTTTATCCAATAACATTTAAATTCTTGTTGACATTTTTTTAGAAAGAAGTTTCTTATGGCACGTTACAGCGTCTGGAGCCCGGGAGTGAATCCGAAAAAAACAACCGTCACAAAACCAAGCGTCACGAAATCTACTGATGACAATAACATGAGTAAAAGATGACCGAGTTAGTTGAAATTTGGTACTCATGTTCTTTTTACCAATGCGCAGGCTGAGTTGGTTGGAAAACGTTATCCGCCCAAGCGTTCACGCACAACGCTTGCGTAAACGTAAGCTTCAAATTTAAAATTGGAATTTTAGGTCAGAAAAAAAATTCTAACTTCATCTATTTAAAGAGTCAAAAACAACTTTTTTACTTTTTTTTGGTAAAACAAACACCGACATCTATATGAAATGATCTTTATCACTATGAAGTGATAAAGATCGCTAAATTTAATAATGCGGACCTAAACGTTTAAATTAGAAAACAACGTTTTTACCGATATATTACGTTCTAACGTAACCATTTTAATAAAACTTCTTACACATTGTCTAAACTCTAAACTACAATTGAAATTGGCATGTAAAATTTCAACCTGATACAAGTGACGTTTTTGAGTTGGGAAGAGATATATTTAATATTTTTAATTAGTAGGCCGGGTAGGTAGAAAATAGTCCTATTTCCTACCAACTACAACCATACTCTTTAACTATAAACTCATCATGATTAACTTTTTTCTCAATATTCAATACATATTTATTGTAAGAAGCTTGCATAAATGATACAAATGATGTTTTTCTTTTAATTTTGCCTTAACTCCGTTAGGTACAAACAATTAGTTACTTTCAATTTTGTCTCTTTTCTAACTCCGCCATGCATAAGTAGTTAATAAGGTATACGTACTTAACATTGTAATTTTTTAAATTTATATTTAATGAAAAATGTAAGGAACTTAGTTCCTACCGGGTGTCCCGCGACACCACACGTATTTTTACCGATATCATACGTTCTAACGATTTTAATAAAACTCCATACTCATCGTCTAAAGCACAATAGAAATAATAGGCACGTAAAAATGTTAACCTGATACAAGCAGAAGGTTAGTGTGTGGTTAAGTAGAGTGATATATTTTATTTTAAAAGGAATCTAGCCGGGGGAGGCTGAGAGAACTTTACTGTTCCCTCAATACTCGGCTCAAAACTGCAATCATGCACTTTAACTATGAACTCATAATGATTAGCTATTTTCTCGATATGCAGTACATATTTATTGCAAGATGCTCGCTTCAATGATAAATAAAAACTTTTCTTTTAAATTTGCCTTATCTCTGCTAAATACAAATAGTTAGCTACTTTTAATTTTCTATATTATCTAACTCCGCCATGTATAAGTAGTTAGGAGCGTATACTTAGGAGTGTGATTTTATAATTTATATTTAATAAAAAGCGTAAGGAACTTCGTTCCTACCGGGTGTCCCACGACACCACACGCATTTTTTTATTAAAAAAATAGCCTGCCGATTCGCGGTTTAATAGTTTCAAATAGCAGTAATCACACCTCAGTACATCTTCATTGGTTACTATAATGTCTCTGCGCAAGATTAATGGTGCAAGATTAATAGTGCAAGATGAATAGTAGGTTTAATAGTGCAAGATTAACAGTCGGTTTAATAGTGCAATATTAATAGTCGGTTTAATAGTGTGGCACTTCTTTAGATTGGTACCCCCCCTATGTTTTTATTAGAATACAAATTACTGTCTAATTAACTATTAAGACAAAGAGATGTGTTGTAGTCCAATGTACTTTGGGACAAAGGGATATTACACTTCTGTTCTATAAGAGGAGTAACAGTCTAAAGAAGAACATTCCGTACACCTTCTTTAGATTGTAACTCTCCTGATTTAATGATTAGTGATGAGGATGAGTAACACTATGATTTAAAAGAAGAAGTGAAAATTAATTATCTGTGAAGTCACAAAGGATTATTATTGAAAATAAATTAGTTATGATTGAAAATTAAAAAAAAATTTTTTTTAATATAATTCACTTAAATCATAAAACAAATAAATAAACAGTTTCAGATAAAACCGTAATGAAATATAAACGTGTAATTCCATCAAGAAATGTCTAATTATATATTATAGCATTTAAAGAATGACTAAAATTCTAGCCAATATTTAACAATAAAGAATAATTATTAATTTTAAATAAATACCTTAAAATAGTTATCAGAATTGATCATTTATTAATGAAATACCTGAAACAAAAAAAAATCCACGGTTAGTTATATCATTAATCACATAAATATGCAGTATAAACATTTTTATCTACGATTGATACGAAATATAAACATTACATCTCTGTTTAGATTCGTAGCAAGTTATTCTTTGCGTAGTTGTATTCATTGCGCATGCGCGCTCATATTTTTTCCCCTTCACGAACGATTAGCGTGATTGTTTACATTTAACAAAACTAATTTTGCTGTTTGTTTAATTAAAGTAACTGTTCATATCGAGTTTTTAGTGAAAAACAATAAGTGATTTATGTGATTATGACGAAAATTAGGAGAATAATACTCCTCCCTAAATAATTAATTCGGTACAAAATTCAACTAATGAATTGTCATTTTTATTAAAAGAGAAATAGGAACTTTCATACTAGAAGTTTATTAAATTTTTTTCTGCATGTATTATTAAAATTCAACAATCGTAGATAAAGTACGGTATACACAACTCGTGCGAAAACAGCATTTTGCTTTGCTCGTGTGGTTTTACTACCCTCGATGTCGCTCGGGTGCAAACTCCACACACGCATGCAAAATGCTACTTTCCGGACTAGACGCGTAATGCACTATTAAAAACAAATTTAAGCGGATGCATAAATTTTTACTAAGTAGCATTGGTTGTTTGATCTTTGTTTTGACCCCATCTTAGTGATTTAAAAAAAATACTCTAATAGGAGGTATTAGATCTGGAGCCTGTATAAAATATAGTAGGACACTACTAAGAACAATAGCCTGCTACCTGCTAATTAGTTGGCACATAGCATCCTCGCGTATTTTACTTGTCACTTCTTTAGATTGCTACTCCCCTTATAAAATAAGCAGAGGGGAGTAACAATCTAAAGAAGGTGTACGGAAATGTTCTTCTTTAGACTGTTAGTGGGATATTCCTTTGTCCTAAAGTCAATGGACTTAACATCCCTTTTTCTTAATAGTTATTTAGTCAAAGACATTTTCATTCCAAAACAACATAGGGGAGTAACAATCTAAATAAGTACCCTTTACTTTTGCTTAGCTCTTGCGACCCATACTAAATTTTTCCCTCCTTTTATTTAAAATATGTCAATTGTTTACCTGAGTAAAAGTATCAATTCAACAGTATTTAATGTGCGCAGATGGTTAAAATTGGACCTTTGATCGCTTCTTTTGACATCCCATCTAAATTTCTTAAAAATCGTATGAGTACATTTTTGCAATGTAGGTGTTAATAAAAAAAGTTTGTGTGCATGTGAAAGAGAAACCAATAAAAATATCAATTTAGTAATATTTAATGTGAGGTTGAATTTAATATGGGGCGAAAATGGGCTAATTATATGACCTAGCATCCTCATTTCTTAAAAATCAGAAGACTATAGTTTTTTAAATAAGTTGCGTATTCCTAAAAATGTTGGACCGCCAACAGAACAGACACGAGAACAAAAATGATCCCTAATGTTTAAAGTATTTCTGTCTTGGAATTTTTAGAATTAGGAGAAATTGTAGTTAGTAGTAGAATAATGTAGTTCTTCAGAACGATTACGATGCCTACGTTACCTTCGGTAAACTCGGATGCAAAAGAATTGAAATAACATCTCCCTTGTTATTATTCATAAAATATTGAGCCTAAATCAACAAAGCCAAAATTAATTCATCTCCATAATGTCGGTAGTAGCAAGCAACGTTACATTTACTTACAATGCAAGATAAAATCTAATCTTGAAGGTAGAATCTAATAGTAGGCCCTAAATACAAATTTGAATAAGGGATTTGGAATAAGAGAGAAAATTCCAACCTTAATTTTCTATCCTAACCCGACCACTTAGAATATTGAAATTTTAATATTCATTAAATTTACACTAGACTTAAACATGGATATCTTTTCGGGCTGAGGGTCAGACGAAATTTTCCCTCAAGGAATTAACGACATGAAAAATTTAATTTTGATAATTTTTACCGCGGGATTCCGCTAGCCGAGCAAATTTCCATTGGAAATTTGTAGTTCAATGTTGTGCAGTTTAAACTTCCTTCATAACTACTAACATTATGTGTGTTATTTTAAGTTAAGATAATTTAAAAGAATTATTTTAGTTGGATTAGGGTTTTTAGAATATTGCTTAGTTAATCATAATCGTAGTAGTTTAAAAGAAGTAGTTTAAACTGCACAACATTGAACTACAAATTTCCAATGGAAATTCGCTCGGCTTGTCGAACCCCGCGGTAGGATTATTTTTAATCTTTGCTGACTCCTCAGGAGGGGTTGATGACGTCATAATGATCTCATTTTCAATAGGGATCCTCACCTCAACGAGCTTGATTTTTTGGTCCAAGTTTCATTTTGATACGTCATTTCGTTCGAGGGATATCGTGCTCACAAGAAATTCGCAAGAAATTGATATTATTACTATTATTATTATTAAATTATTATTCGAATCGCTATGTTAACTCATTTTTTGGATTCAGGACCCAAAAACATAAGAAGCGATACCTCATTTGATTTGTGTATTTTTTTAATCTTTGGTGACTCATAAGGAGGGTTTAATGTCGTCATAAATATCCCATTTTCAATAGGGATCCTCATCTCAACGAGCTTGTTTTTTCGGTGCAAGTTTCATTTTGACACGTCAATTCCTTCGAGAGCTATATTAATAATCAATATTAATATCAAATATTTCATAATCAATGTGTCAAAACATCGAAGTGTCAATGTATATATCATATATATATATATATATATATATATATATATATATATATATATATATATATATATATATATATATATATATATATATATATATATATATATAAAGTTTTGTAAAACCTATTTTTCGTGATCAGGGACCCATGAAACGTATTTTGGCCACAGTCCCGACTCCAACTCCCGCCATGCCAGTGGCTCCATTAGCGATTTTTTTCCCCTGGAAATTCGCTAAAATATATAGTACCAGGAAGTTAGAAACTAACAAGAGGTAGCTCGATTTTTTCTTTTTTAGTAAGTACTATATTTTTCTAATAGGAGCGCTGAAGTCTTTTCTTTTTTTCTTTATTAGAAAAAGTAACATTTAGTGTAGTATTATTATTACACTATTTGACAACGCAACATATAAAATTATTATGGTTTCTCTGCACTTATCTTAAATAATGCATTTAACATGCACAGCTGGGTACAATTCATTCACATTGTAATTTTAGGAAAAACGTGTTTTCTCAAGAGTGTGCGAAAAAAGAATATGGATATTCATATATACAAAAAAAGAATAAATTTATGAGCACTCTTTGTTTCCTGTCTGAAAAAGTCTTAAGGGATAAAAGAATGTAAAAGAGAAGGAATTTGTAGGGGCAACTAAAGGGACACAGAAGGACAGATAAATACCATGAACAAACGAACTAAGGCCAGGAGACACCAAGTACAGCCTTTCGACCAAGCATACTAGGACAGGCTACGAGGGTAGCCTCACCGGCACACCAGCTCTATTTATAAAGAGGCTTTACTCCGAAAACAACCGATCCTAAAATATACAAAGGAAGCCTTACTTGCGTGGCTCTAGCATAGGAGCAATAGAGAAACCTTCTCTCCACTTCAAAATAAATGTTACATGAATAACAACCAAAGATAAAGGACAAAGCAACGTCAAAATCATATTACTTTCAATGATTTAAATTCAAAAGCACAATTCTCAAGGGATATCTTAGAACAAGGCAAGCGTGAAGAACGTAACTCAAATAAGACAAGTTTTATACAAATAATATTCTACACATTACAAACAAATATTTTGAAACAATACGTATAGAATATAGTAGTAGTATTTGTAACCCTTAAAATTGTAGGTCTTTAAATAATATGAAGGAACGTTTATGTTGAACTACCGTTTATGGATACGTTTATGGATTCACGTCACTAAGAGGTTTGTTAATTTTAACGTATTTTTTTTTTCTCTCAATTGATTGGTTTATTTATAAACTATTGTACTACTTTCATGAACTGTTTGTATACAAAGGGAGAGTATCTATATGCCACAAAGTTTCCCAAATCCTTCCCCCCTTATTTATATACCCCCTTTATCCACATATTTATGTAATTTAATCTAAAAGCAAAAATAATAAGGGGCGCCTGGCATAAAATAAACAATAAACACTGACTAAAGGCATCCTCATAACATATTATAAAAAAGCTAGAAAGAATAATACAATTCTTTGCAGCTATATCACATTTACATCTACTCAGTGAAAAGTAAAATAATTTGCAAAATCCGTAATTAGTAATTGATTCCGACTGACAAACAGTTTTAAAAGTTAATTTTTGAGAAAAGCCGAGGTCCCCCTCCCCGTTTCTTATCGCATGTGTAGGTTTAAATTGGAATTACTTTTAATTAATATACAGGCTTACGGCTTACAAATTAAAGAAAAGTCCGATTAAAAAAAAAAAAATAAATAAATAAATAAATAACTTAAAAAAATCAGTTTGGGCTCAATTCACCTTCTCATTTAATTCTTCGCTTAAGAAATCAAATTTCTGAAAATCCCGTTGTATCATATTGGATTTAGTATATTTTAGTTGTGTTGATTCTGGTTTTACTGTTATAGAATTAATAAAACACTGCTTTAGGTCATAGTAACCTTCCTTATTGTGAAGACACTTTATTCTTTTGATGATGTTTGAAATATGAAAGGTGGTTTATAATATTAGTCTAAAGAGAAATCATAAGGCGGCTCCAGAAGAGTCATACGACACTACAGCATGTTCTAATGTTCTTTTAACACAAGCAAGCGAAGACGGCCCCCTGAAGAAGGGTTCAAGTAAAAACCGAATCTTCGGAATTGTAAATTAAAGATCAAATGCCAAATTACACGTTTATGTAAGATGTTACCCCGTCCCATCGCTCCTTGCAAAAAATTCAATACTTGCAAGAGAATTGCCCAGACTTCAGACAACATTGAGCTTAACGCTTAACACAATCTTCAATGTTTGTTATAACACTGAGGGACTTCTCCCACTTACCTACAAAGAACCCCCCCCCCCCTTCACCATGAGGTAATTTATTCTATCAAAAGTATACCAGACAAGATTACTACCCGGTCAACGACTTTTTTTAAGATCCATTTCAAACCGCTATTTCATGGTTTTCACCCAATCGTTTTTAAAGTTATAGATATGAAATTTAAAGTAAAAGAATGTAGTTTTCAGACCCCGTAAACCCCATATCTCCATCTACTACAGAAGCTGAGTTATAAGTGTTCAAAAAAGTGCGGTTTTTTGGCCCACCCTGTATATTATATATATATATATATATATATATATATATATATATATATATATATATATATATATATATATATATATATATATATATATATATATATATATATATATATATATATATATATATATATATATATATATGCATCATTTTATGATTTGCTTTTTACCACCAATATTGCTTTTTTAGCGCTAAAATATATTTTGAGTGTTAATAAAATAAGAAAATAAGTTATTAAGAAGACTATCATTATTAATATTAATTGCCTACGCAACCCTAAAAAGTACGTTTCCCTCATGCTTTTAGAGTAAATTAAATAAAGATGTGGATAAAAGGTTGGCTGAGTGGCACAGTAAACTGATGTATATTCAGTGGGCTGATTAGAGATATAACTTTACTCAAAGCAACAGTTTTCCTTCATCTGTTCTAACTTTAATAACTTTATTCGTTATAAAAAGTAAAATTCATTTATGAGGGGGAATGTTTAATGAAGATGTATTGTGTAGAACTAGCAGCATTAGGTGCAAGATAATGCAACGCTACTGTCAACATTATACATGATATAAATAAACAGAAGATTGTCTCGTGGTGGTCTAGCCTATACATCTAATCCTATAAATCATCTAAAACTTTATATGACATGTGTCATGATAAAATATTATACACTTCTTGCTTCTAACAACCCGTGGCTTGTTTTATGTCATCTAATTATCTTTTCAAATTATTTCAGGCTTTATTTTTCACAGTTATTGTGTTTTGCCCCCCTCCCTTTCTTATTATGTACTAATGTTCTCATATTTATAATCATAAAAGATAATCTAAAAGTCAAGTGTACATTTTTTATAACACTGTTATTAACAAATCAGAATTAAAAAAAAGGATGGAAACCAGACAAAATGTTAGTTTGTTTATTTAAACTTTTATACATTTTTTACTTATTCATATATTTAGAATAAATTATTTAGAGAAAGTATTGTGATGCCTCGAAAATTCTATTTTGAGATATTGATAGATTTACACGTTTTGAGGTCCATCAAAGTGTTTTTCAAGGTCGAACTGTCGCGTCGTCTGTCTTCTCCAGTCTGTGTAGAGCCTAAACTACTGATCCGAAAAATCATTCTATCAATTCTGAAAAATCACACCCCGATCGAAATAGAAAAACAAATTTTTAGCTCCAAATATGGGGGAGCAACCACCTAAAACTCTGAAATCTCGTTTTATCGAAATCGGTTCCGATAAGGTTGCTTAAAAAATTCTAAATCGTAGCCTATTTAAATGCGAACCATATAAGTCGTTTTCCCGGGAAAATCTAGTTCCTGAAAATTGCTCTAAACGCGGACGATGAAAGGTCGGGTTTGATTCCCGCCATGGAGGAGTCATTTATATAGTTGATATAATGTTCAATAATAATTAAATGTAATCAAGAATTTATTATTTATGAAAGGATACGTAAAACAGAAAAAGACACTTCGCTACCTTGCTATAAATTATATAAATAAATATATATTTTGTCATTTGTCCAATAATAAAACTATTATGAGAAAATAAAACAATATCCTAAAATAAACAGATTGCATTACAAGGATATAAAAATTAAAAGCAATCAGTTGAGATTGTGGCACTAAAATAGGTGACATTTGAACTTAGTAAAGCGTAAAGGAAGTCGTAAAACACCCTTTATACGGAAGACGTCATAAAGACGGTATCTTTATTTCATACCTCTCAAAAGATAAATGTAAACTCAGTTCACCACCTATGACTCCTGTTTATAACTCTATTCTAAGGGAAGAAATGATCCGTTTTACCTTCCAACATAATACTTAAGATATCGAAGTTATAAAAAGATCGTTATAAGGTCACTCGACTTCAGTGACCAGCCATATTGTTTATGTTGCAAGATGCTGTTCCCACTTACATTTTTTAAGTATTCTCCTTTTGCCATTTTTAAAGCAAGGGGATGGCATAAAGGTAAAAGTTTTGCTCGACATAACACAAGTTAAAAACGTTTCTAACATCTAAACAGGGTGTCCAGCAATATTAAAATGTAAAATTCAAGCATATTTAAAGGTTTTCAAGGCTCAATTTTATAAAATTCAAGGCTGGGTTTATTAACATTAGTTATTAAAATAGTGATTTATTCACAATTTCTTGGAATTATAGAAACAAATATGAGAAAAACAGTATGAGTTCAGCAAAATAATATAAATTACTTTTATAATAGAAGAGATTTTATTTTTTTGGAATATTATAGTAGGCTGAAGGGTTTATTTGGAATGAAAGTCCTTCGAGTGATATTTATTTTTATTTCATCAGAGCTTAGTGATCACTGAAGAAGCTCAGGTTCCCATGGGGAAAGCTTTGATGAAATAAAAATATATAGTCGAAGGACTTTCATTCCAAACAAACCCTCCAGCCTACTATAATATTAATAGTATTAATTCAACCTAATTACAGCAGTAGTACCCCAGAGAAGTGAAATACAATATACAGTAGCGCATCGATTATCCGAACTAATAACTAATGTCGTTTAGGGTGGTTCGGATAATGAAAAATTCAACATGTATTGGTACTTCTAGACAACCTAGGGTCTTTAAAATTACCGATTTTTTAAAAATTCAAGCATATTTTAAGTTTTTCTGTTATTTTTTCAAAATTCAAGCATATTCCAAGGTTTTTTCAAGCATCCTAAAAATTCAAGCATAATTCCAGGAGTTCAAGGAATTCAAGGCTGCTGGACACCCTGCTAAAGAGCTTCGGTTAATTAGTTGATTCCTTGATCAGTGGAATTAGTAAAAATAAAAATTATTAAGTAGGTAAAACGTGAAAAAACTGTCTCGAAAACGCTTCCAAAGATTTTAATTAAAAAATTCTACAATGAATTTAAATTAAATATGTAGGTTTGTAACCAACTATATATAGGTCTTTCTTTTTTTATGTCCCTATTTTATTTATTACTTATTTTTTGGTTTGGTCTTTTATGGGTAGATTGAATAAATCATATTTATCTCATATGGCAAAATACATATGAGATAAATTTGATTTATTTAATACACCCTAAAAAGACCAAACCACAAAATAATTACAATATAAGTCAGTAAGTAAAATATTATAAACATAAAATAATGCAGACTACCTTTGATAAACTTAATCAATTCTTGTATCACATGTTTCAGAGTTTTTGGAGGTAGCGCCCCCAAATTTATAGCTAAAATTAAATATCTATTCCACCCTGGTAGGTCTGACCTTTCTGAAGATTAATGCCAAATTTCATCAAAATCGATCTGGGTACTTTAGGCTCCACGCGTCTGCAAAGACTACAGACTACACAACAAACAGACATTTCATAAAATCACTTTTACTACGAAGGTAACCTTAAAAGTGTAAATCCATCAAAATCAAATTTTCAAGCCATCACAATATTCTCTCAATATACAACATATGAGAAAGTAAAAACGGAGGTGGAGTAGGAACTATAGAATTAGGAATGAAAAGAAATAATAAGAGGAGAATATTATAAGAAGAAAAGACTAGTGAAAGCACTCACGTTTTTATACTCGTTTTAAAAATGCGGCACGAAAGTCGGCCAGATGAGACAGTAATAACAGTAGGAGAGTAGAAACGTGAGTCAGTCCTAAACACTTCTAGGCTTTTGCACATACATGCTCTCGCTAGTGTTAAGGTTTT
This sequence comes from Gerris lacustris, assembly GCA_951217055.1. Classification (NCBI taxonomy): domain Eukaryota; kingdom Metazoa; phylum Arthropoda; class Insecta; order Hemiptera; family Gerridae; genus Gerris; species Gerris lacustris. The sequence goes on along the minus strand of OX578283.1, from coordinate 28,637,483 downwards.
TATTTGCTCACTTGCGTAGAAAATATAGAGAGAGAGTATTTATAAGGCACAAAAATTCAATTTTGATAAATTTACACATGTTTTTTGTTGTCTGTATATGCGAGCGCGAATTTCCTATACTACTGGACTGATATTGATGACATTTAGCATACATGTTCAGAAAAATTATACTTCTAGAAATTAATTTTAGCTATAATTTTGGGGGCGACACCCACAAAAATACGAAAAAAAAAATCTTGGAAATGATTCCTGTGCATTTGACTAAAGAGTTCAATTTCTGGTCCATTCAAAGATGAATTTAACCCTATTTTCCCCGGAAACAAATATCTAATTTCTGAGTTATTGATGAAAATAAATCAAAACTCAAAAAACGAAGTGTTTTTCACAATCACCTGTAGAACCTTTTTAAATTTAAATTTGTATTAATTAAACCTTACTATATGTAATAAGATAAAGTTTTATTCGAGTTTATCACACTGATTTTTTTCCTGACTTAAGTTTATACATTTTTCGGTATAGACAGCACAACCACCTTCATTAATATATGATTTGATAACCAATGTTGGGAAATTTAAAATAGGATGGGAAGACGAAAGAGCCGTGATATTCGTCAGAATTGAAAGCATTAGTTAAGGTCAATACGAAGATTTCAAAGAAATTGTCTGCCCTCGTGAAATAAATTTTCTAATCAGGTTTCAGCTTCTACAGGTTCAGCTTTCACACATTATTCCTCTGTAAATTGTACCGCCGAAGCAAGCATGATGTGATCATTAGCGAGCCATATAAATCAGAGCATCACAGTGAGGGATCGAACCCACGACCTCGTACCGCTCTTGATTCAGTGATGGCCGGGCAGACGTGGTAAGTAATTAAATCCACACGCCCGAGCCGGCTTTCAAATGATAAAATAAGTCGAAAATTTATTTAGATAGCCCGTTTCAAAATCCGGCAGGTTTGGGTACCGGACCCTGTATAAGACCATATTTTAATCATCTATAAATATAAAGAGGAGTATCTGACTGTACGTATAATATTCATACCCATATTTAATTATTTTATATAAAAATCTACGGTTTTATTCCGACTTTGATGAAACTATTTTGCACACTTGACCTTCAAATCAATAGGAAGGTCTATGTCTCTATGAGATTTGCCCTTCATGGTACGTATCGTTAAAAAGATCCCGAAGAGTGCAGCAATTTTTTTTATATACACTTTTATCATATTTTTAATTAAGAAGAGGGTAAAATGGTAAAAACGGTTTATTAAGGTGTTTTTCGAGCTGGCAGCTTAAGTTATAGATAAAATCGAAAATATATTAATCATATATTACTATTCTTATCCAGGCCTTTACAGCGATACCTAATTTGCATATTTTTTACTTTTTCGACGAAACATTTCACAAGATTTGTTTGGCACGGTCAAATTTTGAGGAAAAACTAATTTTTCATGATCTTTATGAAACTGCATTCACATTTAAATGTCTCAATTACAAGATAAATATATTATTAAATATAGTATGCGAAATAGGCAGTCAAAGTTCAAATTCTTAAATAGGCTGATTTTATTATTTTTATTATTTTCTGGCTTGATAAGTTTGAAGAGAAAATGGAAAAATAAATAATTAATCTACTAGATACCATAAAATGAAAAAAATTGTATAGCTTGTCGACAACTTTATTTAAACAATTTTCAAGCTCAAAAATTGAATTAAATAAATCCTTTTTCAATAATAAAGATTAGAAGGTGGTTTATTTCAGAGCATTTAAAATAAAAATAATTGTACATAAAATCTGTTTAAAAAAAGTAGGTCTACATGCATTATGTGATACGAAGATTTACCAGGAACATGAATCTAAAATAAAAAATTGCTAAACAGAATGGTCTGTTCTGGATTGTGGAGTAGACGATTAGCTCCGGCACGAGTCACATCGACATTCGTATTATCCTTTTATTTAAAAGAAAGGGGTATGTTTGAGTTTTTTTTGTAAAATATGAAAAAGAAATACGGTTGTTTATGAGAAGTATTTAAGTAAATTGGAGTAATAGAAGTGAAGTTATGAATATTTTAATAAATATAATTTATATATAAATTAGTTGATTTTTGGTCTAAAGGAAAATTAAAACGCCCTCATTTGCGATATTTCGACCCCTCCTTGGGTCATTCTCAAGCTGACTGACTAGAAGATTACCCTACATAGATTATTTTACGTCAAATTAAACATTTTATCAATCTTATCTCTAAAATTCGATAATCTTCATTTCACTTTTCACACTTTTCATTTCACTTTCACTTCATTGCTTTTATACCTATTTTTAATATACTTCTATTATCTATTTTACCTAATAATATATCCACTGTCCACTACACTATTTCCTTTGTCACACTCAAAAATAGGTATAAAAGCAATAAATTGGTACTCAGTATCTCGAAGTGAAATAAAGATTATCGAATTTTTGAAAGTTTGACGAGAATCAGACGATTCGTTAAGATTGATAAAATGTTTTATTTGACGTAAAATAATCTATGTAGGGTAATCTTCTAGTCAGTCAGCTTGAGAATGACCCAAGGAGGGGTCGAAATATCGCAAATGGGAGCGTTTTAATTTTCCTTTAGACCAAAAATCAACTAATTTAAACAATACAAGGAAACAACTACTCTACTTAATTATATATAAATTTAATTATACATAATTACACTAAAACTAATTTCATCTCCCCCTTTAACACACAAGTATAGTAATATAATTTAAAGATGTTGCGCCTAAATTATGTCCGAGATAAATGAAAGAGTCTAACATGCGTAACCATCATTAAATAAATAATATGTGACCAGGTATACTGATGTCCCTAGCTATATCTAGTATAGAGTAAAATGCAAGGGTCTTGCATAGATATTAAAAAATCTATTTTACGAAAAGAGATTGATAAATCCTCTTATTCTATTTTATTGTATTAGTGGAACTTCTTGAAGAAATTTAAAGAGTAAAATTACCAATATACATGCAAGCTTTAAAATTTAAAATGATTATAGTTATGAGAGTAATATAGTAAAAATATAAGGCATAAATAATCAGTCCCATTCTAAAATATAGTCAGGCCATTTCAACAGCAGGGGCAGTTGCCATTAACCTTGAAATCTGATTGTTCTAGAACTAAAGAAGATATTTTACTTTGCAATTAGTTTATTCAACTGAGTTAAGTTTACTTACTCCATTCATTCTTAGAAAGTTCATGGATTTATTGTCCCGAAAACTCCTTAATGTTCAATAAACCATGCCTTTAATGCGCTCTCTATCACTAAAAGACAAATGGTTCACTAGTAAAAATAAAAGGTTTGTCTTCATAATAGCGTAAAACAGATAGAGCATATAATTTATTTATGAATCTGATTGATAAATGAAGAAGAAACATATTTCTTATATCTTGAATGTCTTACCCATAATCGATCAAATTAGCTTTTTCATAATGCATAAGGTAATGTCCTAGAAGATTTAAGCCCAAATGAATACCAAGATTTATCAATGCTGAAAGGAGCTGTTTTGGCCAAGATAAAAGATAATTAATATGTAACCAGATATCTTGATACACCATAGCTTTATCTAGTGTAGAGAACAGGTAATGACCTATATATTATTAAACCCTCGTAATTAGTGCAAAGTATAGAACCCCTTGAATTATAAATAGTAAATCCTTAAATTTATAAATTGTAAATTCTTTAGATTGTTAATCCCTATTGGTTTTTTTTAGAATATAAATGACTTTGACTAAATAACTATTAAGACAAAATAATGTTTAGTCAAATGTACTTTGGGACAAAGGAATATCACACTTCTATTTTTATAAGGGGAGTAACTGTCAAAAGAAGAACATTCCACACACCTTCTTTAGATTGTTACCCCCCTCTGTTTTATTTATAAGGGGAGTAACAATCTAAAGAAGTGCCTATTAATATAGATAATGATCAAAGAGAAATTGATCTCTGTGACAATCTATATGAACTAGCTTTACGACTAATAATAAGAAAACGAATAAAATAGACAAAGCCAGGTTCCTTTGAGGAGCGAGGAGCCATATGTCGGTATCTAGTACATAGTAACAGATTCACAATTATCCTACGCTTAAAGGCAAAATAGCTTTGATATAACTCATAGCTAATTTAGCCAGCTGCATAATACGTTCTCGTCTTTCCATCTACCTAATTTTAGAGGTAGTTGAGAATTCCAATTGAAAATGTCACCTTTGACAAGTAAAAATATAGTTGAGTGATTATTAAATCATATAAATAAATGAAATAAATAAGCTAGAAAATTATCCGAAGGTGTAGGATATTATGTATTGAAGTCCATCAGATTGTCATTTGTCATTTAAGATGATTGACACCATTTTGTAAATAATAAATATAATTCATTTCTTTGGGTATCCGACAAAGTGGCGACGAGGATCAAAAAGAAACAAAAATGAAGCGAGGGAGGAAAACAAAACAACAGAATATTGACGAGGACCAGGGACCTAGTGATCTCATAACAGGTGGGGCAAAGGTTTCTTCACAAAACAAATTATTTACGTTAAAATTTGAAGGGTTTGACCCTGAAAAGGAAGAATGGGTTAACTATAGTAACAGATTCGAACTAGAATTAGTTAGATCTCAGAGGGATTGATATTATAGATAATGAGGAATATTTAGGGAAGTTGTTGCTTACTAAGGTAGGCCCAGACATTTTTAAATTTATTTCGGACCATTTTTCCCCAAAATGTATAAAAACCATTCACTACAGTGAAATAAAACAAATGCTAGACTCACATTTTAAGAAAGAAATTTTTGTTTTGGCAGAGAGGAGGGCGTTTGCTTTAAAAACTCGGCAAGAAGGAGAAACTACTAGGGATTTTGTTCACGGATTAAGAACTTTGGCAGGGAAATGTGAATTTGGAAAGACAATAGAGGAAAAATTAAGAGATCAGTTAGTGATAGGAATAAATGAAGACAATTGGCAGCAAGAGCTCATCAGGCGGTTTCCTAAAAATACTACCACTTATCAGGAAGTATTAGATGCGGCACTATTATTGGAGCAAGCTGAAATACAACAAGCAAGGCTGAAATCGCTTAACAGGCAAGGAGCGGGGGAAGAAGTCAACACTATAAAAATAAAAGGAAAAATGCACAAAGAAGAGAACAACGCATCGAAAGAAGCAATCAGTACAAGAGAAAACACATCAAGAGAAAAAGGTAGAATTTACACTTTGGTTAGGGGTCGAGACTGTTTTTCGTGTGGATTCAAATTACATAAGAACAGAGGGATTTGTAGTGCCAGGGAACATGTATGCAGAGAGTGCTCAGGGAAGGGACATTACGAAAAAGTGTGTCTTATAAAAAAAAGAGCAAGGATTATTGATGAAGACAAGGTACGAATCTTAGAGGGCGATTCCAATTCAGAAAAGGATTACTGTAATCATTTGACATATTCTTTGTGCTCCACAGAAGTTCAGCAGGGAAAAAAGGTATTACTAAATGTAAAAATTAATTGCAATCCAATAACAATGCTTTACGACCCGGGGGCATGCATTTCAGTTATAAATAAAGATATATGGACTAAAATAGGCAGACCTAAATTGTCACAAACGAACGACCTTAAGGCTTATACAAATGTACCGGTAAAAACTTTAGGCAAGACTACAGTAGCAGTAAGGGCATTTGGAAAAGACATAGACAATATGACGGTGACTGTTATCGAATCACAAGACATACCACTCTTTGGACTTGACTGGTGCTTAAAATTTGACTTACCCCTTCCACCAGGAGCGAGGCTTTGTACGGTTAAGCAAGACGAGATAAATTTAGAAAGAGAAAAGAAAAAAATAAAAGACTTGGTCAAGGAGTTTTCAGACATATTTTCGGAAAAGATTTCAAGGATAAAAGGGCATAAGCTAGCAATTCATTTGAAAGACAATGCATAACCCAGGGCATTCAGACATAGGCCAGTTGAGTTAGCCCTTCAAAAACAAGTAGAAAATGAAATAGACAGGTTGGTTGACATGGGAGTGTTAGAACCGGTAGATCCATCAACACCAGTTTTGTGGGCTTCACCATTAGTAATTATTCCTAAACCAAATGGATCAATTAGAATGTGTTCGGATTTTAAAGTAACTATTAATCCTTTTATAGTAGACGATAAGTATCCTATGCCAACATTTGAAGAGATAACGGCTAAATTAAATGGAGGGAAATATTTTTCAGTTATCGATTTAAAAGATGCTTATCTTCAACTAGAAGTTGAAGAGAAGTCAAGAGACCTTTTAATCATTGTGACGCATAAAGGATATTTCAAATATACAGTAACCCCCTTTGGAATAAAGACGGCTCCGGCTAAATTTCAAAAAGTAATGGACGTGACGTTTTCAGGAATTCCAGGCGTAGCAGTATATCTGGATGATATTATTATTACAGGGAAAACTGTTGAAGAACATTACAGCAGACTAAAAGAAGTATTAAGACGATTACGAAATGCTAATATGAAGACACAGGAAGCTAAGTGTAAATGGTTAGAAGAGTCGGTTCTTTACTTGGGACATCGAATAGACCAAGAAGGAATTCACCCAGCTGACAAACATTTAAAGGCTATAAAAGATTTACCTAGTCCGAAAAATTCACAGGAATTACGATCTTTTCTAGGAACTATTAATTATTATTCTAAATTTGTTATGAACTTACAAAGCATATGCGCACCTTTATATAGACTGGTAAGAAAAGGAGTAAAATGGGAATGGACAGGGAGAGACGAAGAAATTATTCAAACTTTAAAGGAGAAATTAGTAGGCAAGGAAACATTAGTTCATTTTAACCCAGAGTTACCATTAATTGTGAGTGCGGACGCAAGTGACAAGGGAGTAGGAGCGGTATTAGCACATAGGTTTCAGGATGGAACAGAAAGACCACTGGCCTACGCTTCAAGGACGCTTTCAGACAGAGAAGCTAAATATTCTACTATTGATAAGGAGGCACTTGCGTTAATGTTTGCGGTAGAAAAGTTTCATGGATACATCTACGGACGAAAATTTATATTGAGAACAGATCATAAGCCTTTGAAATATATATTTGGAGAAGGAAAGGAAGTATCAAGAATAACAGCGAACAGGTTGGCACGATGGCAGTTTATTATGAATGCATATGATTATGGGGTGGAACATATTAAAGGAGAAAACAACAATCCAGCTGATCTACTATCAAGATTACCAATAAAGGACTTAGAACTGAAGAAAAATTTAGATGCTGGAGGATTACTCCATCTTAGGTTAGCGGATGTCCAATTAAGTAAGAAGGTTTTGCAAAGTAAGACTGTGGAAGACAAGATACTGGGACAAGTGATAAGGTACACCCTACAAGGCTGGCCCGATAAATCATCATTAACATCAGAATTCCTCACGTATTATGAAAAGAGGGAGGAAATATCGTATGAGGAAGATATATTGTTGTGGGCCGGTCGTATTATAGTACCATCTTGTTTAAGAGGGCATATGACTAATATATTACATGAAGGTCATCCAGGAGTGGTAGCTATGAAAGAATCAGCAAGATTTTATTTTTGGTGGCCTTCAGTAAACCGAGATTTAGAAGAGAGGGTAAGAAAATGCAGGGGATGTCAAATGTCGAGGAGACCGGAAGGAGAGGCTCCACTATTTAACTGGGCTAATCCAGGAGAACCGTGGGCCCGGCTGCACATAGATTTCGCCGGCCCATTTAGAGGAAGTTATTGGTTAGTTGTCGTCGACGCTTTTTCTAAGTGGGTTGAAATTTATCCGATGAAGTCAATAACAGCAACCAAGACAATAAATGTCTTGAGAGATATTTTTTCAAGATTTGGCATACCTAAAACGTTAGTAAGTGATAACGGACCACAACTAACAAGCAATGAATTTAGAGAGTTCTGTAGGAAAAATTTTGTTAAGCATATTAAGACAACACCATATCACCCGAGATCAAACGGCCAGGCAGAGAGGTTCGTAAAACTTTTTAAGGACAGAATGAAAGCTTGTGGACACGATGAGAGAAAAACAGACGATTATAGGCTACAGGAAGTATTACTTTCTTACAGGAATACGCCAAATCGTACAACTGGGAGAACACCGGCAGAATTAATGTTTGGTCGACGACTGAGAACACGACTAGATCTACTAAGGCCGGACGTTAATGGTAATATCGATGCGGCACAGTGTCATCAGAAAGTCGATCATGACCGGAAGAGAAGAAGAGAAAAAGACTTTAAGAAGGGTGACAAGGTGTGGGTTCTTGGACAAAACAACCGATACTGGCAGGAGGGGGAGATTCAAGAAAAGACAGGTCCTTACTCCTATCTTATAGTTAGCGAGGGAAAAATATTACGGAAGCATGTTGACCAGCTAAAGATGAGAATACAAGATGAAGACTAAAAACTAATCAAATTAAGAGGGGGAGATATGTAGGATATTATGTATTGAAGTCTATCAGATTGTCATTTGTCATTTAAGATGATTGACACCATTTTGTAAATAATAAATATAATTCATTTCTTTGGGTATCCGACAGAAGGTAAAGGTTAATTTAACTTAATTAATTAGAACAAAGCCAACACATTTACCAGACAAGAAGGTTAACATAGGTTCTTCTCTTTAATTCCTAAAATTTTAGTAATTTGCTCTCTTAAAATTTAAACATTTTTAATTCACCGATTCTAATCAGACCTTTTAAAAAAATTCTAGAATGCCTCCTAATTACCATGGCACATGGTAATTGATTCCTTGCGCCCTATTTTAGGATAAATGGTCGCATTAATACAAAATTATGTGACCCAAATGGGAATTACAAAGTTATTCGTTTGGACCTGTTTCGATTCCCAGTGGGGTAAAATTTCTTTTTATTCAATATTACATAGACATAGACGGTTGAAATTAATGTGGAACATCTGTGGCCTGCTAAAGACAAACCATCACAATTTATTTAAAATCGAATAATTACTTCGAAAGATATAGGTGTCAAAAAAAGTTTGTGCGCATGCGTAAGAAGAAGCAATAGATGCAGACAGTTGAAATTAGTATGCAATTAACAGTGGACTAATAATGACCTACTATCCAAATTTTATTATATGCAGTTAATATATGGTGGTTCCTAAATAAATTTGAACGACAATTACATCTATTATTACAACTGTTTAGTTATTATTACAAAGTTCAGAGGTAACCCACCTTATTTGCAAACATCTCTATGCAACAGTGCAATTTCACTGCATGTCAGTGAAATATAAATAACTAAGCATCGCGTGGCTCTATCATTAAACGGAGCATAATGCAATAAATATTAGATAGTTAAAGAATATGATTGTAATAGAGTCGTGTAGTGGGGGAAGAGTTTTGCTACTATTCCTTAACTCACTTACAAATCCCGGCCATTCCATTTCAACTATTATAAAATGTATCACAACGCTACACAAAAACTTCAAGTTAAAATTCAATAAATAAAATAAATAAAATCAGCTGTTAATTATTAGGGGGGGGGGGGGGATTTATGGCGGGGGGTCCAGGGCTCTGAAATTTTTGAAAATATGACCTCTCAAAACAGAGCTTTTATGCATTTCTGAGGTGTAATTGAATATGAGGTGAATGTAAAAAATATGTATTAAAAAAAAAAAATATATGGCAGTATCTTTTTTTTACTCGCCCCCTGTGCCCCCTCTGGAGACGCCACTGTTTCCACGCGAGCGTTGCGCGCTAACTCTTGGACGGACCACGCTGTCCAACGAACTTAGCCTGGGCTCACTAATACCAAATTCAACCAAACCAAATCGTTTAACTTTTACTCAAGTTATTTTCGGACACGTTAACGTTACACTCAGACGGACAGACAGTCAGACAATATGCATGTTTTGTTGAATGTAAGAAGCTTACTTCAATTATATTTATTGATAAAACATCTACCACTCCCGTTTTCAACCTTTCAAAAGATGAAAATAAAAATTCCACCCTACAGTTTTCAAAACAGAGTTTTGAATTTCAACCAAATATAATTTACTTAAGATGATTGACAGAAGAGCCTTGAGTTTCAAATTCTCTCTCTTTTAACCCCTTTAGGAGAATAAATTTTGGTGAAATCTTTAAGTTGAGAGAGTTAACGTCATATGAAGAAGTCTTTCGTATAAAGTTTCAGATTCACAGTTTCTGCTAAGAGTTTATATTCATGCAAGTTTGGATGTGATATATGAGCATAACATCACTTTTAAATTTAATATTAAATCAATAATCTAATCGCTATGGCAAAGACGAATGCTAAATGTGTATGCTAATGTCTCCAACTGATTGGAGTTGCGTATTAGAGGAAATGTAGAGATGCCTCGGTATAATTTAAGAGTGCTTAGAAGGAAGACAGTAACCCGTTGCAAATGGGATTAAATGAAATTTGAATGCAAGCAGCGTGCAGTCGACACTTACGCACTTGCCTTTAGTTTGAACCAACTTGTTACACTGCATCCCTCTGTAATTTTCTCTGCTGAATGCATACATATGCATGGGGGATGTTAGAGGTTTACAACAAATCAGAACATTTTCATTTCTACTAGTACCACGTTTCTAGTTTACAAATCTAATTTTGCAACTCAAAATACTCGCCAGTATTGTACAATTAATTGGACAACTCTAGTGTCAATATATACATATATACATATATATATATATATATATATATATATATATATATATATATATATATATATATATATATATATATATATATATATATATATATATATATATATATATATATATATATATATATATCGACACACTATTATTTTATCTATTTAAATATACCTACATAGCTCTTTTCTTACAATTTTGGTAGCCTTCAGTTATTTTTAGTTAATTATTCTCTATATGCGTACTGTTACATATAATTTGCAGATTAATATATATCATTTAAATACACTATGTATATATTATTAACAAACATATAAATACACTTAAAATAAAAAAGTGACAATATTCAGTGTTCAAATTCATAAGGCAAAAGTTGGTAGGAGTGAGAGTAGGTTTATAGTATGAGAGCAGTTCGATAACGTGTGCATAGCGAATGAAGCCTGGTCGCCTGGTCTCGTGGTCCCTAGGCTCGGTATGCTATTAAAGAAGTAGGTCAAATAAAGAGGTGGGGGAACCAAGCCACCTCCTATTCCCATCGTCTATCGCCGTTCCCGCGTTATCTCCAAAATAAAAACTATAAATAGTTTTAGCGATCTTTAACACTTCATATCGGTGTCGCTGTTAGTTTTATTAAAAAATTTTATTTGAAAAAAAAATGTTTGTTTTATTGAATAGATGAAGTCGAATTTTAAATTTGAAGTTCACGTTAACGCGAGCGTTGCGCGCGAACGCTTGGGCGGATAACTTTGATGTCCAACAAACTCGTCCTGGGCATTGGTAAAATGAACATATCTATCAAATTTCATTAAAATCGGTCTACCTTTACCCAAGTTATTGTTACACGGACCGACTGACAGACAAACAGACAGACATACACGAAACCAGATGTCTGAATCGGATTTTTGTCTTGGAATTTTTAAAATCGGAGACTGGAGACAATTTTTTCGTCCTCAAAAGTGAACAAACGCTTCTGTTACCTTCAGTAAGCTCGGAAGCAATATATATATATTAACTAGACAATATAGCATGTAGAACAAAATTTAAAATTACGCCAAATAGTTAAAAAAGTTAAAATATTTTATTTATTACGTTCATAAAGAATTAAGTGTGATTTTGAAAAATGTATGGGATGTAATTCGAGTTATTGTTACCGGCAGGAAGTTTTTAAGTATAGGTGCTGTTAAAGATGCATGGTTTGTAGCAGCTACTGTGCAGCATGTAGATCCCTTAATATAATAAAGAAAAACGGAAAGCCTCTTCTCAAAATGGCTGTTTATTTCACATAACTTGTTTTCGGAATGTCGGCTATCATCAATGCCGGTAAAAGGTAAAGGAAAAACTCGACGTACCTTAAATTTCTTAGTTTCTTGTCTAAGGGTTGGACAAGTATGATTTACATAGCTACAGTTAGCTAAATTTTTCCTCACCAACAATATCTGGTTTTTTTTTTTTATATATATATATATATATAAAATATTCAGTATTCAGTCTTTCTAAACTCCTTAAATATTTTTTCTGTAGCATATGTAGTTGGTTTCAAAACAGATTTTGATTATTCAATTCATTTTGATTAATGAATGATTTTGATTTTGATCTTTTGGACTACTTCAAGACACTCAACTGTGGTCGGGTTAACTCCACCCACAAGAATCCTATATTGTAGCACGGATTGATAGAGAGCAAAATATACCAATATTAAATTTGAAACTGACAATATCGAGCACAAAGTTTTGAACTTGAATAACATATTTCCTCAGTCTCGAACGATATTGCTTGTGAGGTTCCATATACAATTTTTTTTTTTTTTTTTTAAATCGATAATATTTATTTAAAATTTAATTTATATTATTGGAGGTAGGATGACACTTCAAGCTTACTTGCATGGTTGATCAAAGCGTTTTTTATGACTGCAAAATAAAATCAACATTTCTCACAAACTAATTCAACGACCTTCTAAAAATTAACTTACATGTACTTTTTAGTTAAATTAGCTCATTTAGCTACTTATACATTAGTACAACCTATACTTCTCTATTCATCACAATATATTAATCTACCCCTACCCAATATCTCCGATATCAATAATCCGATATTAATCAATTCTGTTGCAACTGTTTCCTTAACGTCATTTCTCTTTAAGTTCCATTGAAATTCATCACTTCCACTCGGATTATTACAGATCGTATCAAGTTGACTACAGATTCAATTGAACTAACGGTGGATGAAAAATATGAATTTGGCTCGGCTGGTTTCAATAATTTCCCTCCAATGATGAACGTGTTCATAAAATCATTCGAATTATCAAGTTATTTTGTATTAGGAACATTATCTCCTGATAATGTTCCTTTTATAATTATTAACAACTAATAATGCTATGCGATCTGTTTCTGTTTTACTTCTATTGATAATGATATGTCCAGTTAAAAGGTTGTATTTTACTCAATTACAAGAGTTAACTATTACATACCTATTTAATCATCGGAAAATTTTGTTATTTTTATAACTTAAGCCATGGAAAACTATGCACTAAATTATGATTTATTCACCTCTAGTACTAGGAATCTACTGTTAATAAAAGGATTATTAACATCTAGTAATCTTTTGAACGATTAAGTTTTAAGATACGTTTTCTAAATTACTAAATTATACCTTTACGCATAGAATTTTAATTTGTATTAAATAATAAGTCTTAGAGAAACATCATTACCAAGAGGGTTTATTCCTGTCTGTTCTGTGCTTGATGGTTAAGTGTATGTAGATCGATTTATACTACTTTGCTTATCAAAAGGTACAAATTGTAGGCATGAATATTAAGAGCTGTGAAGGCTAACATATTAGACGGCTCAAGGAGTAAACCAAGGTGATGTATATTTTAATGGATTTTGCCATCCCCACCGAGTGAAATATGTTTAAAGCACTTATTAAAGCAGGAAGCTCTAATCCCTTAGCCAGCAAACTTGCCTTAATTATACTTTATAAACTGACGGCTGCTTTCATAGGAGGCATGTCTAACACATATTCATCTGCTTGTAGGTATCATCCTTGATGTGTTCAACTTCTCTTTAACTTCTAACTTTAACTCTATATCTGTCATATAAAACACATAAATAACCTCATAGTAGTATAATGAAAATTAAACATATTAAAATATTCGCACTTAATTTTTTAATAATTTTCACATTTAAATCATAAATAACTAACACTGCCATAGTTGAGATTGTTTATGGTTTTTTTCGCAAAATATTTTAATCATAATAGCATCAGTTTAGCATAAATCAAATAATTAATAATAAAAGTATTATTTATAATTAAAAATTATAGATTAATAATAAAATCATTTACCTCAAATAACTGAAAGCATAATAATAGCTCTTTGTACAAGTACTTAAAAAAAAAATATTATATATATTTAGCCATATATACGTGGTATACATAAGAATCAATATCCTATAGTAAGACAACTGCTGGTTTCATGTTATAAGCAATGAAACCTGGCGTAGATAGTAAAGATTTCATGTTGTATAATATACTGTATGTACAATATTAGACTATGTAACCTACACTACCAACGTAACAAGCAAGGTTTTCACATAATTCTATGTTTCCAAGTCCATCTCGCAGAGTAGTAAAACCCCAGCAGAGCGAATCTTATTTTTCTTTTGGTTCTCTCTTAAACCTGAATTTCAAAGGACCACCATGCAGAAGTTTCGCGCTGAACATCTTACCTGTCTTTTAGATTTTCATTTTACTTTTCTCTTGTTCTTTAACCCTTTATCCTTTCTTTTTAAAGCTTGAGGTATTTTGTTGTCTCACTAATCCAGAGACCTTAATAAAACTTTATACTATTTTGGCCACCTATTTTTAGTTCTCGTATTTTATCCGTTTCCTACAGTCTAGATTTTTCGTTAGTTATTTCTTATTTTAATAAAAGATTTTTTGTTCTATGCTACGGTAAGAATATATAGAATACTTCAAAAACCCGATATATATATATATATATATATATATATATATATATATATATATATATATATATATATATATATATATATATATATATATATATATATATATATATATATATATATATATTAGATATTTCGTTGTTTAATATAATATTACTAACATATTCTCATTTCATATGTAATCCTTAGGAGAATGGAAGAAACAGCTATGGTCTATATTAACCACTTTATATTGTGAATTGTGAAAAACGGAGGATAGGTAGAATTTTTATTTAAAAAATGAGGTATAGAGTATTATTATACTGCATTTTTTATATTCATCCAGATTTTTTATGAATATTAGATATTACGTAGAATTAAACAAGATAAATAATAGAGATCTGCCGAGACCATAATAAGGTAAATAAATTGGCCAAGTATGTAAATGCTTTCGGCATACACAAATGGCAATTTAAAAAATCGGACGAGTTCAAATTTGAATGGTAGGTCAAAATTAGCCTATTTTTGGTCCCTTATAGGTTTTAACCTTCTACGCCTATTAGTTTCTCATTCACATATACACCAACATACCTTTTTTTCACACCTTTATCTTCAAAAGTACTCATCTGATTTTTAAGAAATTTGGATGGTTTGTCAAAAGTAGCCCGCAGATAGCTCCAGATTAATTTTAATCGCCTGCGCATATTAAATATTGCTATATTGATACACTTATTCATGTATAAAATCAAAAACAATTTTGAGAGATGCAAAAAAGGGGAGAAATAAATTTGATAATAATAGGCTGTAAATGCATAAAATCACTATATGCGGCATAGGACGGACGAGAGGAAGCTATGTGCCATTCCAATGACAGACAATTTTTCTACGTTATTTTCTCCTTTTTAAACGTTTAGATATGAATAAATAAATTGGTAATATTAGTGGTCGCTATTGACTTTCATAAAAGCATGTACATATTTGAAATACATGTCTCAAAGAATACATAAGTATAGAATTTTCTCCCGTCGAAAATTCATACATGAAATTTTAAAATAACGTTGTAAGTACTTTGACGGGTAAATTTCCCCAACGAAATTGGTCTGAACATTAATAAAAGAAATACGTATAACCAATTTCAACTAAATTTGTCAATGTCATGGGAAAATACATGTCATACAATACATTCATACTCCTCTGTAGCCCAATTACCAATTTGTAGAAAAAAGTCATAAATAAATACAAAAGTTGTTGTGATTTTCAATACTCACGCTCATTTCATTGTGAGCGATATCCGTCAATGCGTTCACAGGTAATACCGTTTAGCTTCAAATTCTTTATTTAACTTTTTGAGATTTTTTTTTTTTTCAAATACATTTATTTAGTCAAAACAACAGCGATATTGCTAGGAAGTGTTGAATATGGCCAAATCTATTTTATCGTAACAAAACGATTTAAAAAAAGAAAATTGTAAATATTATGTACTAGAAAAATGTTCTCCCCTGCAATTTCGATAATATCTACTTTTGCTCTCCGATGCATAGAAGCAGAGATATTAAGCAAAAGCAGTAAAATGTCATTCATTTTTGGACTTTTTTCTACATATGTAGTTCTGCTTTCAAAGCTGTGTGTAAACTTGATTTTAGGTCCTAACAACACATATGACTTTATGACATATACAACATTATTTTTGCAAGTTCGAGCCCTTTTTTGTGTCTAATTAGACGACTAAAATAAAACCAAATTATTAAAATCTGGGGGCACGGAAGAGCCCCGGCCAAGTCGAGCACAGCCGTACCATCCTTTACTGGAACCACCTTAAGCCATCGTAGACCCTCTATTATCTTCTTAAATAAATGTAAAATTAATTTTAAGTTAGATTTCATTACAAAATGAACCAGAAAGAATATGCTACCTATATTAGTTCAGATATATGAAATATGAGCCAGGAGCCTAAAGTTTTGTTTTTATGTCACTGATCTATTGGCTCGTCACAATTCCAAGACACTTATAGCAATAATAAAAAACTTGTGTAATAAACCAGTCTCACGTAGAAATTATGAGATCTTTGGTTTAACCAAGTCTCTCAGTCAAGTCTCATTCAGCAAAAGTAAGGGATGTTGTTTGCCTGTCCCCCCCTCTCTCTATTCTCTGTCCCTCACAAACTCAAACTTTTATTTTCCACATCATTCCACACGTTCAAATTTAAAAACATTTTCTGACTTGCAATTGCGAAGCACGAGGATACAAAGTTATATACGACACTGCATAACATTTTTTTTTTTTTTTTTAAATCTTAATATAAACTATAATTTAAAATTATATTAAATAACAAAATGTTTGAACTATTTGTGCTGAGTAATTGCCATGTCTGAAAATGTTTATAAATTTAAACGTGTAGAGTTATTTGGGAAAGAAAAGTTTGAGTTTGTGAGGGACAGAGAATAGAGAGGGGGGGGGGGGACAGACAAACAACATCCCTTTTCTTGTACTGGATGTTTAAGACCTAGTATAACTTACTTGGAGAGGGGGAGACATGGCTATTTCCTCATCGTTTTATGCAAGACTTGCTTGTTTTGTTACACAAGTGTTTTTTTCTTTTTTATACATTCAGTCTAAACGGGCAAATTATAATCATGAAGTGATTATTATGTCCCAAAACAGGAATTTTGAATTGGATTGAATATTACCTTAAATCAAATTATAATTATCATTAACTACGGGAGAGGGAGACATACAGAGAAAAATTAGACCCCAGCACCAGGACTTGAACCACGGGCCCCATATATATCCGTTACAGGCGCTCTTACCAACTGAGCTATACTGGACAATGATTTTTCTCTGTCGTTACCGATATAAATTCCTGAATCCAAGCTTTCAATCTTTTCTACAAGTCTAGCAAGCCATATTCACGGCAATAGAACTAGACTGAGAATTAACGCTTATAATTATAAAGTACTCAATTAGTACCTGTACCTTTTAGGTACAGAGAAAAATCATTCTCCAGTATAGCTCTGTTGGTAAGAGCGCCTGTAACGGATATATAAGAGGCCCGTGGTTCAAGTCCCGGTTCTGGGGTCAATTTTTCTCTGTATGCCTCCCGAAGTTAATGATAATTATAATTTGATTTAAGGTAAAATTTAATCTTTCCGTAGTATGAATTCTACTTAAAACTAAAAAATTTGAAGCACAATAATATTTATTATGAGATCTTGAGTCTGTTTATTTACTGTGGATTTAGATCTAATTGCTACATAAAATGCTTCTAACTATCTACGATCAGACTTATTTTTTATACCAATAACATTAATATCATTAAAATTGGATTTATTTTTTTGTGGCCAATGAGTGACAGGATTAAGCAGCTATATATTTTTTTTTTTTTTTTATTCCGGGGGGCTTTTTACACCCGGAGATGCAGGCCACTTAGGTGGGCCCATTCATCAAACCCGAGTTAGGGACCGAAATCTTCACACTGTCGTGTGAAGATATGGCTATGGTCGTCAACCATGACTCCCCTCCTAGTTGTATTACAACCAGGAGTATCATCGTCATGGTTTCCAGGCCGAAACCTGGTGGCGCTACTCTTTCGAGGAGCTTCCCACTTGTTTAAACAATGCTGGGTGGACATTGAGCGGGGGGCCTGGTCCGGGAATCGAACCCAGAGCTGCGGTCACCTTCTGACCCGGCTCGATGCTGCTTAACTTACGTTATCGCACGGCAAGCGCTCTAGCCTCCGAGCCACCCAGGCCCCCTACCCGCTATTGAAGCTAAGCAGCTATTGAACCATGTATTTTCTATTTAATGCGATTGCAAAATTAATGATAACTTTCTCCAAAGTAACAAATAATAAAATTGAAGGTAGGAGAAAAAATCAAAGGTAATAAACTATGATTTTAGGCTTTAGATTGTCTGCTGGGGCCAAAACGTTGCAACGTAAATTATTATTATATTTATTACCCTACAAGGATTTTATATGTATGATCTTAATGCAGTTGAAAAATTGCTAAAACATTTTAGTCTTAAACCTAAACTTTGTAAAAAAAAAAAATAGCGTATGAGAAGAACACTATTCGAACAATTTCTTAAATTGAGGAAAGAAACAGATTGTTAGTTGCTTGATTTAGGAAGGAGTCCGATTTTAGGGGGAGGAGAGAGGTTAGAATCGGTTTCAAATCGTTTCCCAAACTTAACTGGGTTTATGAAGGAATTCCGGAATTCCTAGAGAGTGTCGGGGAAGTTTATGTGAGTTGTGGGCACCGGGAGCGAGACTAGAAGTGAAATAGTGACAGAAGTTTTAGAGGAGGGCACTTGGTCGGCGCTTCTCATAGATTCTCAAGCAATATCGGAAGGACGTGGTCTAGAAAAGGACCGGAAATCCCGTTTGTCGGAGCCCAAACCCGGCGGAAACAATTTCCACCCACTAAGAGTCTCTGAAACAATTGTTATTGTTTCCAAGAGGAACAGAAAAGCAGTTAGAAGGTGGAGGGAGCTTAAATGGAAATTCAGTCATAAATCAAAACATAGTGGAATTTAAAAGGTAACAAATCACTAAATGCTTGGCAAATATATATCAAACTTTTAAACCATTCTAAAAAATCGTACTTACTTGTTGCAAAAAAAATCTAAAAGATATTTTAGGTTTATGAGGAAATTGTTATAGGATGCACTTTTATAGTTCAATATTATAATATGCATCGCACCTCAACAAGAACTGGCTTCATATACTGCTGCATGAATACAATTATTATCATCCCTCAAAATGGGCTCAGTTTGTCCAGTGACAGCAATAAACAGATCTTTGATACAAATCTGCCCTGACTTGAATGCAGCAATCTTTCATCAGACAATAAAACCAGAACATTGACCTAAACATTCGGTAGAATTATTCTTAGTTTAGTATTTTTTCTAAATCGTTTGAGAACCTAAGCCTTTACCGAGAAAATTCCCCTAGGTGAATATTGGCACTGAACTGAGGGGGTTTCTACCTCATTGGTAAATCTCTAAAGCAAGAAATTTCCAGTGGGTGGTAAAACGTACGATTTCCCCGCGGGATATCTGGTCCCATCCCGGCGTCAAGGGTTACCCACCGGGTTAAGGTTCTAAATCCTTCCCACCACCAAAGGGGCTTCCTCCCTCCGACCGCACACACCACATTTCTGCCCAACAATTTCACCCCTCCCGAAACCTTCGCTTGACTCCACTCCAAGACTTTAGGGTACCGACAAATATAGAATTCCCATAACATAAATTTGTAAGTACAAATAGGGGAGTAACCCCGTGGCAAAAGATGGGTTTTAGGGTTCACGCGGTAAAATCGCATTACTATACTATATTGTAAGTTTCGGCAATAATAATAACCAGTATGAATTATCAATTATAGTTCATTTCCCTTGTATTTAACACGTTTAATTTATAATGAGGTTGGAGTAATATAACAAATAATGAAACGGCTCTTGTGCATATGCCAAAATCCGGTTTGAGGAGAAACAATATGACTTCAGAATATACAGCAGGTGTATCCAATACTCTCTGTGCCACTGCTTTCCTTTGACATTTCTCTCTTTGTTATCCCATTGTTTCTTCTAAACGCCCTTTACAGGGGAAATGAGATATTTGTCGAATATTTGATACATTATTATAAAGAAAATTTGTATTTTAACTCAATAGAACAATAGTAAATTACCAAGAATACAATAGAGATAAGCTGCTTCATGCAGTATTTACGTCATCTACCACTAAAAGTTTTAGTTTTTATGTTTATAATAGAAAGGAACTCAAAAATAACAACATGGTAAAGCTAAGAATAGTTTCCAAATATTCTGTCAAACGCTTAAGTTTGTAATCGAGATTATTGAACTATTACAACAGGTAAATTTTTCAAGTTGTAAAGAAAATATAAAGAAATTGTTTGATGCGTTTATTTAGGGGATTTAGAAGAGTACACAGAATATTGAGAATACGATAGTTATATCATCTAATTTAATCTGTGGAATTCATAAATGGTTATTTTATAAGAGGAGTTTTAATGAAAGTCTCTACGTGTTCTACTATATGTAACTCTGAATCTCTAGTACATTTTGTTTTTATAAAATAATATTATTTGGTCAAATAATATTATTTTTGGAAAATAACTAAGGCTAGAGAAAATTCTAGGATAAAATCAGGTTAGAGGAGAAGCAACATGTAGACCAGACTGGCTTTAGAAGTGGTTTTTACTTCGTACATGATCTCCAAACTGTCTATCGGATCACATTCTTTGAAATAAGCAAGAAAAAAAAAACAAAAAAACATTTAATGTCATTTATTGGAAATGAAAAAGAGTATAAAATCTTTGGTTTGCAAACTAAGCTAAAAATTAAATTAAAAAATCAATCATAAAAGTGTTTATCAAAGTAAAAACACTTCTACTAAACTTTGCAACCGCTAATAACAAACTAAGAAGAAGAAAAATCGAGTTAGGACTTGAAAACTTTAAATAGGTAAAAACAAACCAGAATTTCTTTTCTTTAATAAGTAAAGTTCACATTAATGACAATTCAAGCTTTTACAATTATTAATTTAAATAATACTATTCAATAATTTACTAATGTCTAATTCAACTTATTGCATAGGGTATAAATTTATTGAAGGAAGTAAATTATTAGTTTTACTATTATGATTTGTATGTTAATTATAAAATGAAATTTGCTTCAAGCCAAACAATTTATTTTAAATTAACTAAAGAGTAGAGTAAATGAAGTATGTTTTAATTGGACATTAGTTTAGGGGCAAATGAGTGAGTGGTGAGTAGAAATGCAGAAGGACAGTTTACTCTAGACCCCACTGAAAGCAAAGGATTCCAAAACCAACTTCTATTTGATGAGGTATCGACTGTTTATTTAGGAGACTCACCAGTTTAATTTAGATTATTGGAGCACACTTTAGGCAACGTTATTTCCTAACCCCCTCCCATTCTCCTCTTGTTGTATTTTAACTGAACTGTACAAACTTTGTCCGGAAAGGCATCTACTTGAAAATGGTCGAATGTAAACCGCGTATTTACGGAGTTAACATTTCAACAACTAAATTATATGAAGGTGCCTAAAGAACAAATAAAAGACACTTCAATATTTTGTCAAACAACTACAATTTATCCATTTTCCTACAACCAGAATTATTCTAAATCAGTTATCAAGGCTCAAAAGATTGTTTTATATAATATATAAAAAGCTATTGTAGTAAACGAATATAATTGTCGTCTTCCTTCAAAATTAACTGCAACAGAGTTTACCTTAGGTAAGCTGGAACCGGAGGTAACGGAAACTATATGTGATAGTTATGAAGGACGAATATATTTTTATGTCTCCGATTTCGAAAATTCCAAGACAGAATTCCGTTTTTAGGCATTAGGAAACATGTTTGGTTTCGTATCTGTCTGCCGCTCAATTTTTGCGAACCAGCATAATTTAAAAACTACTCGTACAATTTTAATGAAATTTGTATGTCAGGTCAAAATTAGCCCATTGCTGGTCTCATAGAAGTATCAATCTGCTGCCATTGTTTCTCTTCAATACGAGCACAAACATACATTTATTTACACCTATATCTTAAAAAGTAGTCATCTGATTTTTATGAAATTTAGATGGTTTGTCGAAAGTAGACCGTAGATAGCACCAGATTAATTTCAACCGTCTGCACTCTTTAACATTTACTTAATTGATATTTTAATTCATCTTAAAAGTCAACAAATTTAAATTTAACAAATTATAATTTAACTGTAGTATCTAGGGATCTTTGTATGTACTTCCCTAAATTAATAGATTTTACAATAATCTCCCTATATAATAGATTTACCTCTGTAAACTAAATTTGAAGATCATAAAATTTATTTTAATTTTATATAAACCAACCTAAATTTAAAAATTAATTGCACAGTACCTATATAAACCCTACCAGTAAAAAAACAAAACAAAAAAAAACCACTACATGCTTACCTATATTTATGTATCTAAATTGTGTATTATTTTATATACCTTTTCATGTGACATAATTCAGCTTTTTATGTGTTATTTTACTTTTATGATTTTATTTCTATTTGTAGTATGAAATTTTTAATTTCAAGACCACAAGAGGTTTATTGAAATATTATATTACATACATTTTCTTTTTATGATGGCTCAATAAATTTATTTTATTTTATAGTAAATTTCTTTTGATTTCAATATTCTATGTTTATACATAATATAAGAACATTCCAAGATAAAAATTAATTTAATTTCTTTAAATAAGCTACCTATTTCGTTTATAACATACATTTAAAATAACAAATTTAAAAGAAAGACCAAGTATAATTTACAGAATTCTACTCAATTCTAAGATGAATTATTTTAATTTTTACACTAAACTATACTTATTCTACATTTTTACTAATTAGGGTTAAACTAATAATTTTATTTGTTTAACCCTAATATTTGTCGGTATTTATTTCTTACTTCTATACAAAAATCTAACTTCGACCGACTTTCCATGATAATCCTCTATTAATTTCAACTGTCTACTCATATTTAATGTCGAATAGAAATAAATGTGACAATACTGGGAATCGAAACAGGTCCTAACAAGCACCCTTTTGATTTCCAGAGGGATCAAATTATTTTATACTTATGTTACTATTCGTACAAAAATAGGACGTGGGGAAGAAATGTACCACACTTATTGCCAGATTATGTTTATATAAAGTTCTTTCGGTCTCGAAGAATAAAGAATAATATATGACTGATAAAAAAAAGTGTTATTGCTAAGGAATGCATAAAAACAATAACTGGCAAAAAATATACATATAATAGGTCGAATTGTATTGTATACCTATTGTTCTGAAAAAGCAATTAGAAGGACATGGCTTTTTGATAAGAGTATATATTTTGTTAACATTAATCTTTCATTGTTTGTCTCAATTATTACGAGTACAATTACTTCATCCAAATAGACCTTACACACCAGATCATCAAAATGAAATATAAGATAAATAGAGTGGCCGTAGGTTAGAATGAATATGAATAGAGGGTCTAGCCCTAAATGGTGTATTGAGGAACACAAAGGAAACTGAGTTATTTGAAATGTTGGTTACATTGCAAGATGGAGAATGAATGTTAAATGGAACGGCGCCACTAATCTTTAGAACATAAAGGAATTTGAGACAGATTGCTTCAAGGTCCAAAGGTCACATAGTTCTTAACACGACTTGAATAAAGCTACGGGTAATGTAAGAATAGAAAATGTAGATTCCTATTATTATCTCAACCAACTAATTTAATCAGAAACCTGCTCATTCATAGAAGCGCAATTGAGCCAACCTTTCATAAAATGTTGATATTTCAAACAATTCAGCAACGAGTTCATATATAAAAGAGTAATAGTCCTAACAATTAAACTATGAAATAAAAATTATATAAGCTTGATAATAATCCTAAGAAGGGGTCGAAATATGACAAAATAATATCTTTTAAACACATCTACTCAAGAATAAAAAAACATCTGTCCGAGACAACTCAGACAAACTTTTTCATAGAAGAGTTCTTAATAACTTAGCCCAGTGTTTTACATTCGTCAAAATCAGCCCAGTAGTTTAGGCTCCAGGCCCATGCACAGACAGACATTTTTTAAAAACCACTTTCTTGGACTCAGGTGACCTCAAGACGAGTAAATTTATTAAAATCGAATTTTCGCGCAATCACAATATTTTCTCTTTGTGTGAGATAGTAAAAGACAAGAAACAATGTACTAATTTTATAACTTCTTTTATATTACTTTACTAGTTGCTGGGTCTTAAGGAAACAAATGAAAACGCACTCTTTAGCGATATTTCGACCCCTCCTTGGGTCATTCTTAAGCTGACTGACTATAGAAGATCACACTACTTTTGAAATGTTAAAATCTTTGAAAATAAATGTATAAATTCATGAATCGTCTGATTCTCGTCAAAATTCCTGCATATGGATCTGTTAAATCATAAGAATGTAGTCAATACTAATCCAATACCTCTACTACTAATTACATGATTAAATAATTAAATGAAAATTTAATTATTTAAGTCCACTTCACCAATTCTCCAATTTTCTTTGTTTCCTTAAGACCCAGCAACTAGTAAACTGAACAAACAACTAAAGGAACCAACTCTCTACTTACTATTCTTTTATATTGTTAATTATTCCCAACAAAACTAACTTTTAATTACATTAATTTAAGTAAATTTTTTCTTATTTTGATATTTAACCATCGTATACTGATCATTTTAAAGTATTTTAATTTATATACAAATATGATCAAATAATTCTTTAAGTGAGATACAGAAAAAGAATGTAATAGTTTAGTCAATCAACTTTTAATTAATTAACTTCTTTATTGTTAGAAACTAAACTCATTTAAAGTTCTAGACTAAATTAAACAGGTAGATCAAGTTAATGAACCTTCAAATTCCCCTTATTTATTCAATGAATTACTTTGTCAACTTAATCACTTTTAAAACTAGTCAACTTATTCAAGTGGTTTCTTTTTTTAGATTAGAACTTTTAATGCAGTCTTTAGAATCATTCATAACCTTTAATCGAAAGGAAATGTATAATAGTATTAACGTATTAGAACTCAAAGTCGTTGTGGGTAGTACAATGAATGTGAGGATTGAAAATGCTGGAACTTCACTTGTAAATATAAGTTTGATTTGAGTAAAGAGAAGAGAAGGCTGAAAGCAGCATTGGAACACAAAAACAAAGTTTATTAACTTATGAGTACAAGACTTTTAGCAAAGGATTTCGAGCTTACAATAATACAAAATATGTATAATTAATAAAATAATTAATATAAAAAATACAATTTTTAAAAACTGGTCTTATTTGCAACATTATTTTTACTTTCTCATATAAAGAGAAAGTATTGTGATGGCGCGAAAATTCGATTTTGACACTTTGATGGATTTACACGTTTTGAGGTCCCCTGAGTCCAAAAAAGTGGTTTTTAAAAAATTTCTGTCCGTTGTCTGTCGTCTGTCTGTGCAGACGCCTGGAGCCTAAACTACTGGGCCGATTTTGACGAAATGTGGCATAAATGTTCAGAAAAATCATGCCCAGAGGCGAAAACGAGAAATGAATTTTACCTCCAAATTAGGGGGCGCTACCCTCTAAAAACTCTGAAAAAACGTGAAAAAAAAAATTTCTCGAAAACGGTTCCGACGATTTTGATTAAACAATTCTAAAATGTAGTCCATTTAAATACGGATCCAACGATATAAGCAGTTTTCCTGGGAAAAATCTAGTTCCTGAGAAAATAGCTTAAAACGTGGACGGAGAGATCCCGGGTTCGATTCCCCGCCCTGGAGAAATGATTGTTATGGTATATTTTGATATAATTTTCAATCATAATTAAACTTACTTAAAAAAACTAATAAATGGAAGTTATACATTTTTGAATTTTTAAACTTTGACGGTTAATAATACTGAAAGTATAAATAGGTTTTTTAACATATAGCATATCGTTGGAACCGGAAAAATTAAGGAGCAAATTAAAAAAAAAAACGATGAAATTCCATTAATTAGTTTAAAAGTTATAAGCGAATATAATTATTTATTAGTGCAATAATTTTGATGACGTCAAAGTTTGTTTACATCTGTCAAAATACCGCCAAACATCAAATAATAAAATAAGATATAGATATTAAAAATAAGGTTTGTTTTTAAGAATGATAATAAATCAGTTAGTTCAGAACGGTCACCCATCCAAGTACTGACCACGTCCAATGCTGCTTCCTCCTGTTGCGAAGCAGCAGGAGAGGCCACTTTGGTGGACTCTGAAGTGAGGAAAAGTTCCGAGGTACCCCGTACCCGTTTTTTTTTTTTTTTTTTTTTTTTTTTTTTGGTTTCTGTGTTCTTCACTTAAATTGTTTCCATGTGCAAAATTTGGGGAAGATTGAAAGACGGGAAGTGGTTCAAAATTGGGGTAATAGGTGAGCGATGAAACTTACAAAGCAAAGTAATATAAGACCAGTAAAAAGAAAAGAAAAAGTAGCAAATAAACAAGTTTGTATTATTTTACGCAGAGAGACAAATTATTCTAATAATTTATGATACTAATAATATTTTATAATTTTTTATCGCTCAAAAATGTTTACTCATTACGATCTAGTAAAGTAGTCATAGGTGGTGGGTATTAAACAATTTATATTTTTATTAGTAATATTTATCATTTATTAGTATTATAAAAATATAGTGGATACAAAGACAGAAAGGAAAAAATAATGTAAGCAAATTACATCTAGACATCTCCTTTCCATCCTATCACTGGACGAATGATCACAAAAGTACAAAATAATAAATGTATAATGAGATAGATTTCAAAGTATGAGTTTACAAAAAACCAAGAATTTTACTCCTCCTGGGAATAGAAAAGTTGTTGTTAGGGGTTGTTATGATTTCCAGAGGGAGTCACATCCTATGTTTTTAGGGTTTCGAGGTCATCCTAGAAACCCTTATGGTAGTTCGTCCGTCCGTCCGTCACATCTTGGAGTATATCTCCCGACCTACTGTAGCTAGAGATTTAAAATTTGTTAAACAAGTTAAACTTTTTCGCCCAAAAAACAGAAAAAATATTGCAAAATTAAAAATAGAAAATATTTTTATATTTTTTGTAATTTTTGAGTTGGGTATCATTTCAAAGGTATTAAAATGTAGATCAAAAATATATATCGCCTTTCCAAAATGGCGGCCATTTACCCCCGAAATTATTAAAACAAAACGCAACTTAAGGTTTCTTTAGTTTTCGCAATGAAAAAAGGCCTATATCGCTCCATCTGATATTCATTACTAAATTTTAAAAGCATAGTAGTTTTTCGGTGCTTATGTAGCCCTTACAAAATTTGATATAGGGCATTCTTCCGGGCTTCTAATCGCATAAGGAAATTAAGGAAATTAATCCCTCATAAAGGAGTCATCTTAAGTCTCTCACGAACATTCAAAATACTATCCAAATGTTAATATTTCTTTGAACTAAGTTTGCCTTGTAAAAAAATATAAAGAAAATACTGTAGTACCTACACAAAATAAAATTTATTACTAAGGTCGGAGAAGGGCTGATTTTTAAGGGTCATGTGTTTTGTATATGGAAATTGTCAAAGGGTTAGGGAGGAGAGATGAAATAGAAGGCTATATAGGCCGCAGGATAAAGCTTTGATCTCTCTTGAAATACTTACGGGATGAGAAAGTCTTGTGCCTCTGGATAAAGTAGAAAGGATTATACAAAATGAAGGAAAGGACTCAAAATAAAATTATCAAAACTTTGTCGTTTTTAGGTTTTCCAGCTGTACAAGCCTCGACAAGCCTACAGGCAACAGAAACTGAATGTTAGGAAATTTTTAGAATAAGGTACTTCTCATACAACTTTGGACCTTTCTAGCTTTATACTTGGTTTTTATGGGGGAAAACTCCAAGACAACTCTTTTCCCCCTTCCTCCTTATTTAACAAGTTAAAATTAACTTTAAGTTAATCACTATAGAACAACTTTGTAATAACTTCATTTATTCACAAAAGTGTTTTTTCTTTCATAATTTAATTTTATGTTTTATACCAACTATTAAGGGTAATTTTTACTTAAATGCAAGAAAATAATTCTGGAGTTCTACATCATGGGTATAAACAATAAACGCAATCATAGCTAATAGTTGAAGCGAGCTTCTTACATTCAACAAAATATGCATATTGTCTGTCTGTCTGTGTGTAACGTTTACGTGTCCGACGACAACTTGAGTAAAACTTAAACGATTTGGTTGAAATTTGGTATTTGTGTTCCTTTCACTAATGCTCAGGCTAAGGTCATTGGTCAGCGTGATCCGTCCAAGAGTTCGCGCGCAACGCTCACGTAAACGAGAGGTTCAAATGTAATTGGAATTTTAGGACGGGAAAATATTCTATCATTACCTATTCGATGAAACAACATTTTTTTTACAAATAACATTTTTTAGCAAAACCGACAGCGACACCGCTATGAATTAATAAAAATCGTTAAAACTATTAAAGCGGACCTACACGTTTAAAATAGAGAAAACAACGTTTTTACCGGTATCTTAAGTTCTAACGTAATGATTTAATAAAACTTCATATACTTCGTCTAAAGTACAATTGAAACAGGCATGTAAAATTTAAATTGAAACAAGCAGAACATTTTGAGTAGTGAAGTGATACATTTATAATAGTTGTTTAAAAACTACTGTGGATGGTTAAGATTCTTACAGGCGTGTAGTTATATAGGTTTATCTAGGAAGATGAGTTTTGTACCAAGTGCCCCCACTCTACCCGCACTACCCTCTTAATTTCAATTAAGACATTCATCATGATTAATAAATCCTTAATATTCCGTATTTTATTGCAATACGCTCTCAATGATAGAGCCATGCGATGCCTAGTAATACTATATTTAAATTAAAAAAATGTTCAAAAAGTGAAAATCACAACTCAATGTTGAATTTATTAGAAACAGAATAAAACACAGCTCAAGATATATGCTTAGTATGGAGTATAATATATTAATTTTAATAGAAATAAAATATATTCAATTTGAAATAAAAGTCAAATTACCAAAAAATAAATAAGTCTAGAATGAAATACATACTCGTATATCAAGATACGAAAAATTGAAAACAATTTTTAATATAATAGTCAATCAGTGTTGAAAATGAATACTAACTACTTACTATGTCTACTATATTAATTAGTCTAATTTACAGCAAATTATGAAATTTAAATTATTGAGCAAAAAGGGAAGATTCATACGCGAACAATATTTTTAAATAATTAGAATTTCAAGGATTAAATTATTCTAAAACACAGATATGATAAAACACTAATGTAAACAAATAAGTCGAAAAGCAACAGCATCGCCAATATTCAATAATGAAGTTTACGGTTGAGGAAGACTAACAGAACTTTACTCTTTTATGTACACACATTTATTAGGATTACGTTTTTATCTTTTCTATTTCTCTTTCTCCATCAAAGGCATCTTTTTTCTCTAAAACTACTAACATAGCAGAAAAAAAAGTATGGAGGGTAGAGTATTTTTCGCTTTCTACTTTTTGAAGCTTTTCATATGTTTTAATCGAATTGAAAAAAAAAAAAAAATCACGTTACAAAGCAGTAGCTTTAATGCAAGGATGACTTTATGAAACTCGAATCGTGGAAAAAATCGAGATGTTTTGTATTTTATTCACTGGCTAAAAACAACTAACCAATTCTTTCTCTCTTTTTCCGTTGGCCAATATTTTTCATTTTATTATTATTTTTTATATACATATATATTATATATATATATATATATATATATATATATATATATATATATATATATATATATATATATATATATATATATATATATATATATATATAAATACACACTGAGCTTACCGAAGCTATGTGATCACTACGATGATCGAAATTATTTTATGCCTCCGATTTTAAAATTCCAAGACTGAAATCCATTTCAGACATTAGGGAACATTTTTAGTCCCGTATCTGGTCATTAAATTTTGTGAGCCAACATATCTTAAAAAATACTCGTCCAATTGTAATGAAATTTAGGTCATAGTTAGCCCATATGTTGGTCTCATAAGTTCAAACCTTCTGCGCCCACTCGCTTCTCTTCCACATGTACACTAATATACATTTATTTACACCTACATATATATCTTAAAAATTACTCATCTGATTTTAAATAAATTTGAATGGTTTGCAGAAATCAAAAGTAGCTCGCAGATAGTGCCAGAATAATTTTAACCAGCTACTCACATTCAATATTGTTAATTGATATATTTATTAGTGTCAAATAACAAAACAATTATAACTGCATAAGGCCGGCAAAATCGAATTACCGCACCATTACAATACTTTCTCTCTTTAAATATACACTAAGTTTATATGAGAAAGTAAATCGGAAATTTTTATTTTTTACTTTCTCATATAAAGAAAAAGTATTGTGATGGCGTGAAAATTCGATTTTGAGATTTTGATGGATTTATACATTATACGTTCTGATTTTCACGAAATTTGACATACATGTTTAGAAAAATCATACCTCGAGGCGAAATCGAGATATGAATTTTAGCTCCAAATATGGGGGCGCTACCCCACAAAAACACTGAAAAAACTTGGAAAAAAAATTTCGAAAGCAGTTCCGACGATTTTGAATAAAAAATTCTTAAACGTAGTCCATTTAAATTCAAATCTATCGATATGTCTTTTTCTCGGGAAAAATCAAGTTCCCAAGAAAATAGCTTTAAACGAGGACGGAGAGGGGCCGGGTTTGATTTCCAGCCGAGGAGAAGTTATGTTTATGATACATTTTTTGGAATTCCTAATAATAATTAAATGTACCAACGAAAACTAATAAATAGCAAATACTGGGCTGAGTAATTATGCACTCGTAAATGAGAAAGTTTGTCTGAGTTGTCTCGGACCGATTTTTTATTGATAGAAGCATTAAATGTGGCACAAGAGTAATTAAGAGGGGTCGAATTATAGCCCCGAAATGTTATCACTTCAAATCTAAAGAATGCAGTTTATATCCAATCGGCAAAAAATCAATTTAGATTCTACAATATAAAATAGCAAACCAATAGTTTGAAAACAGTTAAAGAAATTTATAACTTCGATTTGAAATGTTTAGTTAGTTATTTCAATCTAGCTTGTCCGGTTCGCCTCTCCGTCTAACGATTAATCTTTGCTGTTATGTATTATGTATTAATAATGCTTCGGGCGTATCGCGCCCTCAGAAGCTTTACTGTTCATCCATTAATTGTAATTTGATGCCGAATCAGTCAGCAATATAGTTTTGCATGTTTTAAATCCACTTCATATTTGTTTTTATTTATAACTTCACTTGTTTTGTTTTAAGAGCTTTTTTTATAGACCAGTCATTTTAGGTTTTTGAAAAAAAAATGTGTCATACAAGCAAGAGACTGTACAAATTATCTCTGGGGCACCCTGATTGAAATACTATAAAGTCCCCGAAAAAAAAGTTGTGCTCAAGCCGCCATCTTGGAAAATAGCGGCCGGCTTAGAAAAAAAAAGTACAAGTAAAAATTGTTTATTATGTAATAATCTATAAATTTGATTCTCAAAGTTTGATATAGTTTGATTCTCAGAGGGTTGATATAGGATTTTTTTATTTGCTTCTACTAGCTTAATTATTAGGTTTAGAAAAAATAGTTCAAGTAAAAATTGTTTATTATGTAATTATCTATAAATTTGATACCCATA
The DNA here is from genome assembly GCA_951217055.1 of Gerris lacustris. Classification (NCBI taxonomy): domain Eukaryota; kingdom Metazoa; phylum Arthropoda; class Insecta; order Hemiptera; family Gerridae; genus Gerris; species Gerris lacustris. Next base: position 28,605,603 of record OX578283.1, on the reverse strand, counting down.
CTTTTTTCTCTCTGGCCAACCGTAGAGGCACAAATTGACCATTAATACAGGCCAAATCAACCCTTAATACAAGTACTCTATAATAGTAAACAATTATTATTAACTTGTAACCTCACAACTACACCTATAACCTCGTCCAGGCGTGGTAACTCGGCGCTGACAATATGCAATCGCTGGGCACTGAGCGCAAGAAAATTACGCGTGCTTAGATATAAATGGTAATTTTGTGCCTCTACGGTTGGTCAGAGAGAAAAAACTTTGAGAATCAAATTTATAGATAACTAGCCGAATTGGCACGCTTCGCGTGCCTTATTCGTCTAGAAGTTGGCGCTAGGTGTAAAAAATAATTAAAACAATATAAGTAATATATCCTTTTTATTAAATAATTTTGTATTTTAGTGCAATTAGTTTATATTATTTTTTATTGCTTATTTTTAAACATTTTATCTCAATTAAATATATGACCTGCTTTTTTTTATATAAAATATATTTTTCATTATAAATGAATTTAACCATAAGTTTTTATATTTCCTACATATTTACTTGGCACTAACTATGTGGATAATGTATTTTGTTTAACAGTGTAATTTTTTTTTATTTAATAATATTATTGCATCAGAAATGAAATCTTAACTCATAAAACTGTTGTTGATAAAAGTTTTGTATGTCTTAGTTTGTTAGTTCACCGCTAGAATGCTACCGTATGTACCAAAAGTACACATGTGTACAAATATGTTCAAGTATTAATTTTTTTCCGAGTTCCTAATATTAAATAAGGCATGCATACAAATTTTAAATCAAATCGAATCAATATTTCTCATATTTTTAATTTTTTATTAATTTCCCTATTTTTGGGCCCAGATTTTGAGCCGGAAAATTTGGGCAAAAAAAGTTGTCGACAACCCCATACAAACTATACGTTTTTTTAAAGCCCCCGTCGAGTAGATTACGAATATGCCGTCAGTTTACCATTTAGCACTTTTAAAGCCCAAAAAATGGCCAATCGAAAACCCCAAAAATTGCCAAATATGAACTTTGAGTGGCTTTTTCTCGGAAACTAAGAATCTTGGAAAAAAAAAGTCCAAGAGCACTTTCGTCTTGTATTTTTCATTTTTATAAGCGTGACAAATTTCATGAAGATAGTACAAACTTTATTTTTTACCAAAAATCGTCAAGCCACCCACACCCCTGTGATTTTTTTACCCGAAAAAGTCAAAATGAAGATAACAAAATAAATGAGGTATATTCGTAAACGTCTCGAAAAGGAGAGTAAAAAATAATAACAATGTTTTAAATTTCAACCAAAACCTAAGGAATTATTGTCAAAAAAAAGCTATATAAGGACTTTTTTCAATTTTACCCCCCTAAAAAGTAAAAATATCACAAAACACTACATAACTACATTAAAAGGCCTATTCATGAGTTTTTCAACGATATACATGAAAGTAGGTTTTGAGTTTAAAAGCATATTTGTACCCGTGTACCCATAGGTACCAAAAATATATTTAAAAATCAAACCATTTATAAGATCATTATTTAGGCTAATGAATTCTAATAAATGTAAAAATAAAATTTAAAAAAATTATTTCACCTTCTTAACCTGAACCAAAAGTACAAATCGGTACAAATGTACCCGTACAAAAAATTTTAAAAATAAATAAATACCACAACATTAAAGTATTAATCAAGGCCTTTAAAACGATATACGACACATAAAAATATACACGTGTTTTAAAAATCCAATATGGCGGCTTTAATTCAATATGGCGGCTATATATCGAAATCAAAACACCCGCACTTTTCTAGTATTGGTACACTCTACCTATGTACCAAATTTCAAATCTCTAGGTCAATGGGAAGTAGGAGAATTACTGATGAAAAAATCCAAGATGGCGGCTATAATTCAATATGGCGGACACATATCGAAATCAAAATGGCCGCACTTTCCTATTTATGGTACACTCTATCTATGTACCAAATTTCAAATCTCTAGGTCAATGGGAAGTAGGAGAATTTTTGATGATCAGTCACTGTCACTCTTAGTTTTATATATATAGATTACATAATGAACAATTTTTACTTGTACTTTTTTTTCTAAACCTAATAATTAAGCTAGTAGAAGCAAAAAATTTAATTTTGGCCGCTATTTTCCAAGATGGCGGCTTGAGCACAACTTTTTTTTCGGGGACTTTATAAGATTTCAATCAGGATGCCCCAGAGATAATTTGTACAAAGTCTCTTGCTTGTATGACGCATTTTTGTAAACAGCCTCTTTTTTACTTAAAATGACTGGACTATTAAAAGCTAGTTTTAAGAACCGAACAATATTATATATACAGTATTTCACAGTATTTTACAGTATAGTTATCCCCTACCTTTCACTATATAAATTTTGCAATATGATTGCAAAATTTGTCTTGTCTACACGCTAAAGATTTATTTCCCTCAGCGAAACTAATTTACCTATTCTTATGAAGAAATTTAGCACAATTCAACCTAAAACCACAACCCCTTCCCCTAACTAAACTAAATATCCTAGTAATAGCCTTATTAAGTAATACGGCTTCAATTTATTCACGAAGTTGTCTTCTTTTCCCTCCTTCCACTGCGTCAAGTCTGCACACATCGTCTTTGAAATCACCTAAGTACATGCCTGTGCACTGTGCACCTCCCTTATCTCCCTGCTCTAATCCTAAAATATTTCAAACAAATTCCAGTAGCGTAATACAATTTTTAAAATTAACTCTTATCATTTCTTTCTGCCATTCCCCTGGTTTAATCCTTTTACCAACTCGAAGGCACTCATTAAGTCCTCAACAAATAAGGCAACGCAAAATGCTGTGGAAAGTTCTTTCTTTCAGGAAAAAAACATTATTTTATGTTATTTTAACATAAAAGTTGGAAAATAACTCCTTAACATCGTCAAAATCTGCCATCTCTAAGTCTGAATCCGAGAAGTGATCCATTAGCATTTTAAAACCCTCTGCCCTTAAACCACTTTGCACATCAAAAGTTTTCTTTTCAAGACATCGTATTCCGAACCCTTTGAGCCCTGTAAATCCCATTCCATACCTGTGAATGTAGAACTCCCATAATTCTTGGGATTGATCAAAAGGATCCAAACGAAACTTCGATACAATACTTTTGATTTGTTCCTTCTTTTCCTCTTCACCGCATCGCCATAATTACTGATTAATTACTGATTAATTCAACATAACTATAATAAAAATACGTGTGGTGTCGTGGGACACCCGGTAGGAACGAAGTTCCTTAAGCATTTCATTAAATATAAATTATAAAATCGCTGTAATAACTACGTATACATGGTGGAGTTAGAAAAGTGACAAAATTAAAAGTAACTAACTATTTGTACCAGCGGAGTTAAGGCAAAATTAAATGAAAATCTTTTTATTATCTTTGAAGCGAGCGTCTTTCAATAAATAATGTATTGTATATTGAGAAAAAAGTTAATGATAAATTTATAGTTAAAGCAGATGGTTGTAGAACAAAAAAGAACTGTCCTCCCAGGCCCGTCGGCATATTACTCCAATTAAATATTAAAATAGAAAATATAAATCATTATATCAGGTTGAAATGTTACATGCTTGTTTCAATTGTACTGTAGGTGATCTATACAAAGTTTCATTTAAATCTTTACATTAGAACGTAAGATATCGGTAAAAACGTCGTTTTCTTTATTTTAATCGGTTTGGTCCGCTTTAATAAATTTAGCGAACTTTATCACTTCATAGTAGTGTCGGAGTTCGTTTTACTAAAAAAAAAAATTTAAAAAAAGTTGTTTGTCTCATTAAATAGATGAAGTTAGAATTTTTTCCCGTCCAAAAATTCCAATTTTAAATTCCAAGCTTACGTTTACGCGAGCGTTGCGCGTGAACGCTTGGGCGGATAACGTTGTCCAACGAACTTGTCCCGGACATTGGTAAAATGAACATGTGTACCAAATTTCAACTAAGTCGGTCAACTTTTACTCCAGTTATCGCCATCGGTAGATTTCGTGACGGATTTTGCGTGACGGTGATTTTGTGACGGTTATTTTGTGACGGTTATTTTGTGACGGTGATTTTTGTCGTTTTTTTCGGATTCCCTCCCGGGCTCCAGAACGTGCCATAAGGAACTTCGTTCCAAAAAGACATGTGGTTTTTGATTCACCTTGACAACATAACCTTCGCAATAAGTTTGTTTCAACCAAGCAGTGTACTGTTCGTGGGATCGTCACGGGCAAGCGCAATGGATTTGTTGGAACAAACTTAATATCTTTACACCACAATAAAAAATAAAAGGAGAAATAACAGGATATGGAAAATCTGATTGAAAGCGAGCTTTTATAGGACGATAGGGGAAAGAATCAGGAAAATTCGCCGGGCTGTTCTCCCGTAGCAATTTTTGATAGAAAAAGCTTAGCGTTTTAAATATATATAGTCCAGTCAAAGAGTGGTTTGTAAGCAGACTTTTTGATATATTTTGTTTTATTTTTGGGATGTGTTTAAATGTGTTTGGAGATGATTACAGCAAAAGTCCCCAGCCCTAGGGTCAGAGCTAACTCCGTGGCGAGGCAAAATGTGTCCCGTTTTTTGGTCTTTTGCCCATATCTGGGAAAATGTGTGTTCTAGCTAAAAAGTAGTTATGTTTAAAATAAAAGTAGAATATATTCTCTACATTATAGTATATATTCTATTTTTTTTGTATCTCTTACTGTTTAGGAGATACCCGCTGTTGAAAATGGGACTTTTTAATAAAATTACATTTGCACTACGTTTTCCAAACAACTTTGTCTCCTACCGCCTACACCAGTGGTTTTACAGTAAAACTGTACATAAACGAAAGTGTAGGGCAATAAATTTCCTTAATAATAAAATAAACATAAATAAAATTCAATATTTTATCATAGGTAGTTATGAAGTTCTGACAGTTTGAGAAAAAAAATAGAAAATGAAGATATGCTAAATATTATGAGGGTTCTAAGAATAACTTGATAAATGACGCTTATATGAGTTATGGAGAAGACCTATGCATAGTGGAGTAAATGAGCAATTAATGTATTGATAATGCTTAAAAATCTATGAATAGAATAAGGAAAGCTAATAATAAGATATCGTACAAGAATATTATTATAAGTTGAACCACACAAGAGGCGCCTTTTTTACTCCTGAGGGGCCTAGGAGTAATTGTTTCTCATCGACGTTTGGCTCGTACGGATTGTCAGAGAAGGTTGACTCAAGAAACGGTTCGGGAAGAGGCTCCACTGATCCTATCCTGTCTCTTCTTCATCTGTAATGGAGAAGCCGTTGAGGCAGTGTCCTTGGTAGTTGTGGCATACTGCAGAGCAGCTCAAACCTGCCTTTCGGCAACTACATTTTGCCCCACCAGAGCCCTTTAGACACTAGCAGAAAAGCATATTTCAAATTGGTTCAAGTTCAGGGGCAACTACGTCCTTAGTAAATATTGGATGGAGCTCTTCCATTCCTCCGGTGTTAGACCTTTTCTCCCAACCCCATTGTTCAGGGGGAAGAGGACGCCCTAGCCATCGTTGCAGCTGGTGATACACTCTCAAACTGGGCTGCTTCGCAGCACCCTCGGTCGACGGTAGGGCTGAAATGTCAGGCTTGATGTTGGAAACCGACATCATGAATGAGAGGTATCGGTGGGAGTTTAGAGATGTCTCGCTGGGTGGAGCACCGTACTACCTTAAGAAACACGTCCTTCCTGCATTTTCTACTTCAGTTGGGGTTGAAAACTCGTTCATGAAGACGTTAGCTGCTGGAAGTAGATCGCCATTTTTCTTATACGACTTCAAAAAACCAATTTTCCCTTTCCGATAACTATTTTTTAGCTATAACACACCGTTTCCCAGATATAGGCAAAAGACCAAAAAACGGGACACATTTTGCCTTGCCACGGAGTTAGCACTGACCCTAAGGCTGGGGACTTTTGGTATAATCATCTCCAAACACATCTAAACATATCCCAAAAATAAAACAAAATTATCAAAAAGTCTGCCTACAACCCCTTCTTGAGCATTCGTTGACTGGACTAATAGAAGAAGATTGGATTAAATGACTCATAAAAAAACAGAATTTATGACTCATAAAAAAACAGAATTTATGACAATTTAAGTATCTTTTGAACATACCTAATAAAAATTGTGTAAATACTCAATATTGGCCAAAACCATCAATAGCGTAGGTTGGGTATAAATAGTATAAATTAGCCTCAACATTAGTAAGACAATGTAAATAATTTCACTTCTACACCTTATAGAGCACAATAATAATATAATACCATTTTTTTATAATTGGGTACACCAAGATACGTCCTTGAAATAACACAAAGAATAGGTGAAGTAGAAAAAAAGAAGTGAAGACATGCATGAAATATGAGACGAGTAGGCTGGCTGAAGTCACTGGAGAGAATGCCCGATACCAGACATATATCTGTCAGTAGTCTCTTCAATAGTGCTTGAGGCCATCCTACAAACCCATAAAGCAGAAGCGGTGCACAAGAAAAGAGAATCGTTAAACTTCACTAATAGCACTAAAAAAATCTTTCTGTCAAAGCTTAGAAGAAAGAGAAAAGCTGAACTTAAATAAGCGTGTGCTGGATAAAATGCAACTCAGGGATACGGAGCCGGAGCATTAAGAATGCAGACAAGCTGAGTAATAATAGATGGTTACGAACAGGAGTTACATAAAAAAGCTTTGAGACAATTTCAAAAGAAGAAAATATAGAGGAACAAAAAATTTGAAGTCTACATAGAACAAATGATCGCAGGTTATAAAGTTAAAATATACGTATAAAGAACAACTGGTCTTATAAGAGAGACAGTACATTTATACATATAAAAGAGACAAGACATAAACAAGCAAGGAAACAGAAGTAATATGGCGTTGCTGCACGATGCTGAAGTCAGCAAAGAGGAATGATATCCTCAGTAAAAATCTAACCGTGAATAAAGGGCCAAGTTCCTGATTCCCTCCCAAAAAATTAAACTATCAAATGTCTTATTCAGAAACTTGCCAAGTTATAAGCTAAAAATAAAAGAGCAGTGAAGATCATGAAAGTATAGGTGTTAAGTGAGGTTACAGACTAAAGATTGAACACACAATGTAGTTATAACTATTTTGATAGGCTTATACAGATATTAAGTTCTTATATTTACATACATACACACACACACACACACATATATATATATATATATATATATATATATATATATATATATATATATATATATATATATATATATATAACCCTGGCCTCCGTATTCCCAGTCCAGCGTTCTACTAATTATAAGCTTCACCGAAGAATGATAGTTTAAAAGAGGGCTATATTTATAAGTCAAGAGAAATTACGCTAGAAGTAGTAGCATATAAGTTATTTGAGTGTGTTTTATCATTAAACAATTATTATTAATAATTAATTATTTTTAATGAAATGTGTTACCTTATCAGTATAATTGTATGAATCATTTCTGAAACGTACCTAAAACATATAAGGATACATTATATTAGTAAATATTGTATAAATAAGTAATTATAGTAAGAAGCATGTTTCTAATACAGCAGAACCTCGATAAGAAGTGTCTCAAGGGGATTAGGGAAACAGTCTTGTATCGAAGTGCCTTTTTGTGAAGGGGCGTGTTATCAAGGTTATTTTGGCTATCAGTCGAGTTATCGAGGTTCGAGGATGGGGATTTCAAGTCTAGACTTGTTTAAGGTCGACCCATTCCTGTATAGAGTCGCATTATATTGGTTGACTTCTCAAAACGACTTGTTATAGAGGTTCTGTGTTACGTTGTGAATTAGAAAAAATCCGTGTTATAGAGGTTGTTTGGATAATAATAGTCGCGTTATAGAGGTTAATTTAACATAATGTGTTATGGCAATCTCATGGGATTTGAAAATTGCACTTGTAATTGAGGTTGTCGTGTAATTAAGGGTCGTTTAAGCGAGGTTCTCCTGTACAGAACATTCATATTGTAAATACATATCCCCACTCTATTATTATATACTTTATAGTAAGAATTGAATATGCCCAGAATTTCGTCTGGTACACACTGGTGAACACTATTTCCCTGACTGTTTTAACTACTTTCCTGCCTGTTTTAAATATTTTTATGACAAATCAGCGAAATAGTACTTTCCAGCCTAAAAACATAATTTAATTTTGCTGCCAAGGGGTATATGAAGGAAAAAGGTTGGGAACCCCTGGTCTACACCAATAATAACATTCCAAACATTTATTATTTAGGATTATCAACGCCAAAGTGAATATAGAAGTCTAACGTTCATAAAAATATGTAAATTGTGGACATGTTTTTCTTTCTTTACAGTTTCTCGGGAAACATCAAGGCAACTCTTTAATCATGTAAAGCTGAAACATTGACAATAAAAAGAAAGAACATTTTTCCTGTGAATTCCCAGGTGCCACCTTTTATCATTTTCCTCTACTAAAAAAAGTAGGTGAAACAAGGCTTGTCCGCCCCCCGCCCCCTTCCACCCCTCTTTAAAAAGAATAATTGAGCAAGTAGAGGGGACGAGAGATCAGAAAGTTAAAGCAAGGGGACAACTTTACCCCTCAGAGTAAAAGCATGCAAGTCCTATATAAAAACTTTTGTCACATCTCACATTCAAAGTCCCCCTTTAAAAAAGCTTCTTTCTCTCCCTCAAAAGCCCCTTTTTTCAGGGACAAACTTTTTTTGGAGAGAAGGGGTAACGCTCCGGTTGATATTCATGTATTCGAACTAAAATCTTTTTTTAAGTGTCGATTATTTAAAGCTACATCGGCCTTCTTTTATTTTTAGGTCTTGCTTTTATTTATAAAAAATGTTTACTAAACTATTAAAGACAAAGTTTTCTCACACATCTTATGTAGGTAATATATTCGTTATAATAGTTGTAATAAATATTCAAAGTTTTGTGTCAAATAAAACCAGAATAAAAATGAATTAAGACATAAATATCATAGCGCTTTAATAAATACCCTATTCGCTTTGATCGTTGAAAAGCGGCCGCTGCCTTGAACCTTCGCACAATTTGACAATTTGTCACATTTGTTTGCTTACAATTTTTTTTTAAGTTTTTGTAGATACTTCTCAACCCTTATGCCGAGGGTGTTGTGTCCGTCGCTCTTTGGTTCATAGGACTCGAACCGTTTAAGCTAAAGTGCTGAAATTTGAAACACTGGTGCAACTTTATGACTCAACCACAGGAAACAAATACAGATGTTAAAAATTAAATATGCGCATGCGCAATTAGCAAAAATATGGTAAACTCATTTTTTTTTAAAAAAATTCAAGTGGGGTAGGTATCAAATGATAGCTGCTGAAAAATAGGTTACAAATATATTATATGTATAATGCTTTTTTAAATGTTGCATTCCTTATTGGTTAAATAAGTTAAAATATACACAAACGATCCCCCACCCGAACCACTTTATAACGGTCCTAAAATTTAGAAATAATTCATTCTAATATCTTATTGTGGGGCGATGAAAATTCCGGGAGCCATCCTCAATTTTTAAAAATTGCCAATTTTGTGCGCGAAAATGTAAAAGTGCGGCCAAAATTTTATTTTTTTAAATTTTAATTTGGTTATCAAATGAAAGCTGCTGAAGAGTAGGATACAAATATATATATATACACACATACTATATACATATATATATACTTTTTTACATTTTGCATTCTGTATTGGTATTATAAGTCAAAACATACTCCAAAAAAATCCCCCCTAACCAATATATAACGGCTGGTCCTAAAATTTCAAAATAATCCATGGTTATACCTTATGGTAGGACGATGAAAAAATTCATAATTACATAACGGGTATGCTTAATCATCTACGAAACCTTAAAAAGTACTTGGACGCAAGTACTTGCCTGTGATTATTTAATAATATAGATGTTAATTTTCTCATGGAGAAAACCGGTCTCTAGAATATTTATGATAACACTGACAAGTGATAAGGATGTTTTTTTAATGTTAAGAATTCTAACATACTAAGTCTGTTCTACTTTTATGTTATACTTAATAGAATTTTCGAGTCATCAAAATATGTTCTCCAAAATCTACAGAGACTATTTACAATAATCGAAATTTGCCTTGATATTACAAGAATATTTATTAAAAAAAAATCTATCCCCATAACATCTCATACTAACATTAAATCGATGTTTATTTTTAACCCGAAAAAGGTATAATATTATAATATTCTCTTTCTAAAAAAAACAAATCTATTCTGTTATTTTTTTTCTTTTATTTAACATGTGGAAACAAGCGATAAAAACGAAAATTTACACAATATTCTTCAACAGTTTCTATAAAATTCAGAATTCTAAACACTGAAGTTGAATTGATTACCCCACTAATATAGTCGAATTTCGTCTAAACAAAAACCTCAGCTACTATAGCTCTCTAATGAAAAAAACAAACTAACTTTTGAAATTAGAGGGCTGGCATAGCCAAGCATTTCTAACAAAGTTAGCTAACAAAGTCACCTAACAAAGTCACCTAATAAGTTGTAAATTTAAATCCTTGCCCTAGAGGAAATAATTAATGATTCAGGTGTTATTTTTCCTCTTATTCAAAAATAAAATTAAAAATTATTCCAAATATAAATAGGGCGAAGTGAAAAATAGTCTTTATTTAAAACTGGCAATATGAAAGAAATGTAAACATAAGCCCACATTCCAAAAACGGCACGGTTTAGTCCGAGTGTTTTCCATCTGTTCGTAAATATTTATGGTTTTGCGACGAGGAGTCCCAAACACAGTGAAAGGAAGTAAATTGAAAACCCACAAAGCCCAGAGAATGAAGTATCTCAACCAGCTGCCATCTGTCATAGTAAATATACCTCGATAAAAGCAAACACTTTTTGAATTCATCGTGTTTTGGGAACTGTTGGTAAAACACCAATCTATTTAATCGCTCAGTAAGCAAAAGAGTACTAAATTTACACATATTATTTAAATACAGAGTGTGCAAATGGTAAAATTTTTTCATTAAAATTAACTATTGGTTTCCATTTAAAGGTATTTGCTTTCATCAGTGCAAAGGCGGTGGAAGAAGAATTGTTTAGTTTAATTCAAATTAGAAACCAAAATTATATACTAGGAGACAGAAGTCAATCTACTAACCCACTTCACTTAATTTTCTAGAACTTACCTCCCGTCAGTCTAAGCACTGCTTGTCACTATAACTTTAGCATGAAGGATCTAGGACAAATAGAACACGAAAAGTAGGGAGGACTCGGATTAAACAGTTCAAAAGATTGATTGCCACTGAGTAAAGGTTTGACTGGGGGTGGAATGCAACCCTAATTAAACAAGAAAGAAGGGTTGTTTAACGAATAAATTTAATTATCCTCCAGCAACTGATTGAGTTAATACCTGACCGGATATTTCTGATTAGGGTACAAGAATTAGAACAAAGGACCTAATCACAAAGTAATTCAATCTAGGTATTCTCAGACAGGTCTAATATAAGTAGTCTCTTGTATTCATTCTCTGTATAGGTAATTTACTTTGATATTTTATTATCAACGAAATAAGCAAGTTCAAATTTCTATATTAATTCAATTTTTCTGCTTTTAAAACTTTCAAAATTTCCAAGTAAAACAATTTATCGTTACTTATTATATAACAATCTACTAACTTAATCAAATTTATAAATTAGTAATTCTGCATTTTTTTGCATTGTTGAAGTCGAAAATTCTTCCAAATAACAATAATTTGTTGAATTTAATTAAAAGGCCTATACATTCTGCTTTCCTAATACATCTTACTATTCATGTCTAATTCCTTCTTAGCTTGTAACAGGTTCAAATCAAACTAATGAAGAAATTATTCTAATACAATAAATTTCGGACTAATCAAAATAATTTTTCTGATCCTTTCATGATTGTTATAAGCGGATTACACTGTATTTTATTTTGCAATAGAAAAGTCATTAGAAAAACAATATTGCAACAAAAAATTAAGAGAATTTCATTTATATTTTTTAATTTTTAACTTTTTAAGAGATATTACACCACATTATACTGTAAACAGTATAAAGTAGTACAATATTTATTTTGAACTAACTTTTTGTAATTTTATAATTAAACTGTGCAAGCTAAAGATAAATTTTAAGAAGTAGAAAGAAAAAGGTGAAAAACCTAGAACTCTAATGTAAAAACATGTGTGTTTCACAGTAAAAGATTATATAGTTGAATATTATTATACAATACAAGTCCCACGTCATCTCCCCACTTACTTGATCTTCATGAGGAAGTCATGAAGAAAAGTATGATTTAAGTAAATTTTTAAGTTGATATTTTCTGAATAAAAAGATTTTAAAAACTGGAGCTTACAAAACAGGAAAACAAGTCGAGCATAAACTCAAGATTATCATTAAACAACCTAACAATAACCTCTTACGAAAATCCTTTAATCCCCTGCTATTTCAGTACAGTTTTCAAATGAATTCATCTCATAAGACGTCGTATTCTCACAGCTGGCTGTGTTTTTAAGCTTAGAGCCCTGCTGAATTAAACCAACCGGAAATACCGCGAGTTTTTTAAGGAAAAAATAAAAGAATAAATACACAACCGAGAAGCTAAAAACGGAATACATAATAAGAAAGTACTCGGTATAACTTGTAGCTTCGTTATACATAAAGTAGCTTAATTGAATCCTTCTTTAATTTTAGAGTTTTATTCGCTTTTTTACTCTTTAGGTACTTCACAAAAAAAGAAAAAAAAAGTTTGTCTATTGTGATAAGCGGTAAGTATTTAGCAACAAATACCTAAAGCAGATAATGTATATATATATATATATATATATATATATATATATATATATATATATATATATATATATATATATATATATATATATATATATATATATAGTTTTAAAAACCCGATAAAGAAATTTAAAATGTTAATTTGATGGTCTTATGTATATAAATAAGATTCTCCAAACGGGATTTGATGGAACATTGGGCAGAATATATTAAAGAGGCAATTGCTTTTTTTACAATCTTTTAAAAACCAATTTTTTTAAAGTAATAAATATTAATTACTTTGAGAAGAGTGTTTTTAGTACGTTTAAATTTATTTAATGCGTTATACACCAATATTGACACGTTTTAAAAGTAGCAACAGCGTGAATAAATTAAAATAGTCAGCCAATTAGTGCTGCACATTTGATTTCCTCGCATACAATCACGTATTTTATTGATGTTATGCTATTACAACCTAATATTGTATAATTAATTTATTTGTTTCCTCCATTTTTCTTTTCAAGATGACTGAAGGTAACGGAAGCTATGTGATCGTTCTGATGGAAAAAAATGATGTCTCTGGTTTCCAAACTTCCAAGATAGAAATCCGTTTCAGACATCAGGAAACATTTTTGGCTCCTGTCTGTCTGGCTGTCGCTCTATTTTTGCGAACCAACATATCGGATGGTAGGTAATGATTAGCTATTGTTGGTTAGCTTATTGTTGGTCACATAAAAGTTTCAACCTTCTGCCTCAATTTGTTTCTCTTCCATATCCACACAAACATACATTTACTTACATCCTTTGTTTGTGCGCATTTGGGAGAGAAACAAATGGGCGCAGAATGCTGAAACTTAAATAGGACCAACAATGGGCTAATATGAACTACCATCCAAATGTTATTAAAATCAGACAAGTAGTTTTTAAGATATGTTTCGCAAAAATGGATCATTGACCGACAGAATCGGGACTCTGAAGCAATTTTTTACTACAATTTAATTATTACTATATTAATGTTCTAAATCATGATTGTTTTAGTTTAAATAAACATTATTACTGTTCATAAGGTAATTAGGACAATGTTGCTATTTGTTAACAGAACATGGTAAAATTTGTAGAATACCCTATTAATAAAATATGGATTAAATATTTGGCTAATTTATAATAGCATTATTATAATAAATAAATCCGTCTTTCTCGATCACTTATCCAAAAAAAAACTTAACTTGTATGCATAAAACGTTATTGATTTTTTTTTTCAGGGTTACGTAGTAATATTTTATCGGTTCTATAATCATTTACTGGTGTAGTCTCAACAGAATATATTATTATTACTATTAAAGAAATGTATAAGTAATTGAATTGCCTAATCATAATCAGTAACTTAATCTTAAAGTATAATCATTATTATTATTGTTAAACAAGATAGGGGAAAACCCAGCCATAGAATTACAGACTTAGCATTAGGACTAAAATTGTTTAACTACTCAGCTACGGTTACGGATTTTCCATCGATGATATAGACAGACAATTTTTAATTTGGTTTTTGGACTTAGCGGATCTTAAAATGATCCAACTTACCATCACAAAACTTATCCTTTATCCTACCATGTGCGTATAATGTGATAAAGTCAGAATAATATATAATTCACCACAAATAGTCTGGACTTGTTATATTGGCCGCTTTTAGAGTTAAGAAGGTTTAAGAAAGCAAGAAAGCAACCTGTTGAACAAAGGGATGGGCACACAAAAGGACGCGATGAAGGGTATGAAGTGGCATTAAGTGAAAATATTTTTTTTTTAAGAGAGGAAACGAGGATAATAACGAAGGGGTATATCAAACAAAAGTCTACGTATATGGGTAGTTCAATTGGATAAGTAGCATCCGGCTGCTCTTCATCGGAGTATTACGGATAGAAGATGTTAAATTTTGTAGGAATAAGATGGTTAGTAAAAATTCAACAACAGATTCCACATCAGTAAAAAATGGTTAATGAGTAAATATTTGTTATATTAACAGCTTATTGTTATTTATGCGTACCATAGAAGGTTTTATGAACAAAATTAATATCAACAACTAACAGCTGGAAATATAAACATTATAGTAACTGTTTGGTTCAGAATCTATATTGATGGATTTTTGTTAACCATATTATTCCTGTAGTATTTAATATCGCAACACTTCATTCTCATTAACTGAAGTTTGGGAATAACACTATCACGATGCCTGATAATAAAAAAATCACCGACCTATTCAAAGGTAGAAACCTTAAGCGAAAATCTAAATAAAGTGGATAATTTTCAGAGAAAGGGAAACATCATCTTAGGAGGACTGGATATTCAAGGACCTAAACCAAGCTACCGGGAGAAATTTAACGATTTTATAAATAATGTACTAGAATTTGAAGGATATATGAAAATTGAAAATATTCGTCCAATAAGAAGTAAACCTGGTCACAACAATCTTGCATGTGTGAAACTCAAGAAGCATGAAGACAAAATACACGAATTTAAACGGACATGGAAGCTTAAGGAAACAAACTACTCTGTTCAGGACGACCTCTCCTTTAATTCAAAAAAGAAAAGATATTTTCTGAGCCAAAGTAATAAGGAAATACGTAGAATTAATAAAAATTAAAATTAAAACATATCAAATGAAAATTATTCGTGATGTGTTGTACGTGGAAGACAAGAGTTTCACTTAGAAGGACGGATTAGGCCTGGTCCACAGATACGAACTGGGGAAAAATCTAATAGAACAACTAACCATGCAAAACTTAACACCCATCATTGAAGAACTTACTCTAGAAACAAGAACTCAGAATAAAATGATTAAATAGCAGCTACAAAACTGTAGAGAACAAGAAAGGGTATTAGTAAGGAGTAAAGTATTGCGCAATATTATTACCTACAATTATCGGAGTCTTCACAGTGATACGAGAATTTTAGAGTTAATGGCAGAATTAGAGCACACAAACTGGGATATAGTTGGTCTGGCTGAAGTGAGGAGGGAAGGGGAAGGATCAGTTAAAACTTAATTGCGGTTCGAGATTCTACTACAACGGATCAGGATGGACTGGTGGCACAGGGTTCCTTGTGAATAATTTGAATGAGTGAAAACAATATTAAATCATTCAAAACATACTCCTCACGTATAGCCAAGATTATTTTGAAACCTCAAGGAAATTATAGAATAACTGAAGTTTGGGAATAGCACTATACGGGGACGATATAAAGTAATTCAAATTTATGCACCTACCAGCAGTTCCACAGAAGAAGAAATACATTCATTCTACGACCAATTACTATCAGCTTTAGACGAAGATAGGTGCTCCAATGTAATAATAATGGGGGACTAGAACATTAAAGTAGGAGCGGTGGAAGGAGAAGAAGTAGTCGGTCAGTTCGGATTAGAGAAACGGAATGAACGAGGCAACAAATTAATCGAATTCTGTGAGTCCAATAAGCGGTACTTCTTTAGATTGTTACTCCTCTATGTTTTATTAGAATATAAATGCCTTTGACTAAATAACTATTAAGACAAAGAGAGGTTTAGTCCAATGTACTTTGGGACAAAGGAATATCACACTTCTGATTTTAAAAGAGAAGTAACAATCTAAAGAAGAACATTTCGTACACCTTCTTTAGATTGTCACTTCCCTTTTTTTTGTAATAAGAGTAACAATCTAAAAAGTGCCCAGTAAGCTATATATATTAAATAGCTTTTACAATAAACCCGATTCTTCAAAGTGGACATGGTTAACCCGGATGGAAACACAAAAAATGAAATAGATTATTTTATTAGTAATAAAAAATCAATATTTGAAGATAATCAAAAAATTATAAAATTTGGTTATCAGCTCAACGTACCCTTTCATATGATACACCTCACACGGTCTCCAGGAAAATACAATAAATTTTATAATCCTTAGGTTTGTTTACCCTAATTTCTTTGAAAACATTTTTGTGTAAGTTGCTATATTTTTAAAATGTGTGGGGTAGGTACATATATGCCAAATTTCAAAGTGATCGGACGAAAGACGTCACTGTGAGAGCAGGCGACAGACGAACGGACGGACAGACAGACACAAGCAGGAAAACATAAATAAGTGTCCTTGGTTTTGCCTAAGGACCCCTAATAAAGGATAAAGAGGGGAATATAAAGAATGAAGATAGTGAAACCATTGAAATCATCCTACCAGGATTTATATAATACACCAGCTAACCACATGGATCAAAATTTAGATAGTTGCAATTCCGGAAAAGCGGGGGTGTAAATGTAAATACTGAAAAGGATGTCGATGGAATAATGACAAGGGAAGTGGATTATGCCATCAAGAGGAAATGAAGGAGGAAAGACAGGTGGAATGGACGGTGTTGTCAATGAACAGTTAAAGGCAGGAGCAAGTAAAGTAACAGAAGAATTATGCCGCCTGTTTAACTTCTGCTTATCAACAGGAAATCTTCCCCAAAACTGGTACAACTCTCAGCTTATACTTTTGCGTGAGAAAGGGGATAAGCTAGACATAAAAAAACTACCGCCCAACGCCCAATAAACCTTATCTCTGTAATCTACAAAACCTTTAACACCATAATTACTAAAAGAATATCCCCATACATAGACTACTTCTCTGTAGAACAGGTCGGTTTTAAAAAGAATTTTATTGCATCAGATGGAATTTTGGTGGAAATATAAAACGAAGAGGTAGAAAAATAAGACTGTTACCTAAATTAGTTGTTCACTGTAACATGGTAATTTAAACTTTCCGCAGTATGAATACTACCAAAAACTTAAAAATTGAATTTGTAACATGGTATTGAAGCGAAAAATACAGGCTGGTGAGATGAATTGTAAGAGGTAATAAAAAAAAGGAAGGACAAAACTACCACATGGAATAAGACATACTTAAATAGAATTGCATTTAAAATATAAATTACAAATTCATATTCAAAATTAGGTTCTACACAAATAATAATAATAATATCTAGATTAAATACTAAATAATACTTTTCCTTCAAGATAAGGAAAAGTAAAATTTAAAAAAATAAAAAATAAAAACAGAATATTTGAAGACAATAAATAGAATGATCAATAAATAAGAACCTAATGTAACTTGAGTTGAAAGTTGTGGGTAACCCAAAGACTTTTCACCCTTCATAACCTTATACCTTGCCTGACCACAGTACCCCTTTCTAATGAAAATTATAACATCGAAGTAAATTCATTAAAACAAATAGCTATAAATAATGTTTACGATTCTAAACATATAGACAACTATAAAGAAAAAAGCAAAAAACAAGTGTTGGATAGGATTTATAATAGATCTCCTAAAGAACCAGATGATATAAAATTGCTCCTTTTTCCTTCAAGTAATCCTATTAAATCCCATTTTGCTGCACCTATTTAATATCAATCATTCTTGATTCTGATATTGAGTTGCTACATTTTTGTGAACAAGGTAGAACACTGAACGTCCAAAATATTTTTGAAATTTTCGAACACATTAAGGAATCCCCCCATAGCTATTTAAATGATGTTATACCTTTTAGTTTATCCCTCGTCATGAATTATTGTAATTATTAGTAATAAGTTTTCCTGTGATTATATAATAGTTAACCGTTTTCTCTTTTCTTTTTACTTTCTTTCTTTTTTTTTAAAAAAAAAGAAAAAAATCTTGGCTTTACAAAGGTTAATTTTTTGTTATATTTTGATATTGTATAGAATCTGAAGATGGCCATTAAGTAGCCGAAACCGGTTATTTGTTAATACGGTCCGATACCGATAATTCGAACAAAAGTTACTCATATAGATACACTTCATTTAAATCATAATATACGTAACTCATTTAATTGATTTATTTTTAAACTTATTTGAAAATCATATTTATTGTTATCAATTACACGGAAAGTAGGTTTTTCCGAGAAGCTAGAGCAAAAAAATTCTCGATTTCGCTCCGGGGTATGAGTTTTCTGAACTTTTATGCCAAATTTCAAAATCGGCCCAGTAGTTTTGGCTCTACTACAGGTGACAGGCAGACATTTCTTAAAAACAACTTTTTGGACTCAGGGGAACTCAAAACGTGTCAATGTATTAAAATCTCAAAATCGTATTTTTGCATCATTACTTTCTCTTTGAAAAGAATTTAAAAAATATTTTTAAGTGAAGAGCCAGTTTATTTGGATTTATTAAGATCAACGCTTTACTTTCAGAAAACAATTTTTTAAAGGTTATCTTTCTTTTTCAAAGAATCAATAAATAACTAATCTATAGAATAAATAGCCATAAAACATTATTTCATCATGAATATATCGCATTGTAAAATTTATTAGAATAAGGTCTAATAAGAATGATTAGTTCGATGTAATTTTATTTAATAAAAGATCACATTTTTAGAAGAAAAATAAAAATCGATGATTGGGGATAACATTGAGCAATAAACACGGTTGAATTGGCACGAGGCAAATTCTTTAAGATTTTCAGAAATCCTGTTTTGTTAGCCAAATAAGTTCTCACCCTGCTGAGCATCCAATTATTTACGCTAAAGGAACTCGTAAAGTTAGCTAGAATGTTCTATGCTTGTATGAACAAATATCTGTTGAAGAATAAATAGCTAGCATTTTCATACTAAATGTATTTTTCTGTCTAAGAGCATTTCGCAAATGGTAGGAAAAAGTAAATATAAAGGAAAATAAAAGGGAATATAGATAACTCTCTGGATAAATTCGAAGTTTACATAAATCCTCTTTAGTTGGTAAAGAGCATGTTTTACTTATTTTAATAAATAAATATCTCTACAAGCTGTAGCGCACTAAAGAAATGAGTTTAGGTATTCCTTAATTTTTTATTTCTTAACCTGTTGGTTTTAAATATTATTATGTAACCTTTCCAAGGTCTGCAGAAATGCGTTCACCTGAATAAAATTAGTGATAAACTTTTGCTTTTGCAGCACAAATATCTTTAGAGGATTTTATCGTTATTAAGTTACGATTATAACACTATGTTTTGCAATATAAGCATCCAAGAAAGGGCATGAGGGTTTCCCTTAATAGGATTTTCTTCATCCTTTCAAGAATTTTGCGGTCTACCTACATCCTTTTCAAGTCTAAGAACCAGCCTCGCAATATTTTGAGTCTGGCAAAAGCATATCTCAAGCTTTCCAAGGTGCTGCTCCCTTTTCTATTAATAGCGGAAACTTTTGAATGAGGTAAGAGCAACGGGATGACAAACAAACTAAGACTTTCAGTGAATTTTGTATTTCAAAAGATTCCAGAGTTCATTCAAATATGGACTTAGTCAAGTTGAGACGCTTTCCTACAAGTACTTAAGTCCATAAGTAACAATCACAAGAGGTAAGTAATTAAAATTATTAGTGCTTGGTATGTATTACGCAAGCTGTTTGTGATTACATAATAAAATACTCTACGTGTGCCTCGAACTAAAATCATGTTTCAGTTTTAAGAACAAATGCTTTTAAGGTTTTTGCCCCTAAGTAGTGGCAGAGCTTAATTGTAGGACTGTGTAAAAGAAATAGGAGTCCACCTTGCACACTAAATTACCAAATGCATTAAGGCGATTTAAGATAGAAGTTATTATCTATAAATATAAGATGCTAGCAATCAGCAGTTTCATTACGGCTCCTTATTTGAAATAGTATTAGGCTTATTAAAGATTACAAAAAAAAAAAAAAAAAAAAAAAAAAACTAACAATTCACGGAGAATATATACTGGAATCCAGCACGGCACGGGAGATAAGCAGAGAACTTCCTACATTGATTCAAAAAGGCTTAAATAAATCGGTAAGTGATGATGTAGAAGCGACTCTAAACTCTCAATATAATCCTCTACATATAAGTACGTAAGCTCATTAGGAACTGGAGAAGAATATTTAAAGATGAGACTACCTATAGAGAAACTAAGACTAATTAGTCAGTTAAGAGTAAGCAAGGTGGATAGGTGTCGCATAGTGCTGCAAGGAAACACCTATGTTCTGGATGGCTCAAACAAATGCTCTGTCTGTAATCTAGATGAAAAAGAAGATTTGGAACATTTCATCTTCAGATGTCCTCATTATAAAGCTTTAAGGAAATACTGGTTGGATAAAGTCCCCTCGAACTTAGAGAACCTTTTAACCATAGAATATCCTGAGACAATCAACTGCCTATTTTGATATACAAGCGAAGCATTAAGAATTAGAGCCTTTCTTCGGAACGAATAAAATAAAGAAGAATTTAAAACAGTAATTAAAATCCATTATTAAAAAGTTCTAAAACTATATGTGTATGCAGGTGTGTATATGTATGTGGGAGAATGTATATACTTTGCCATGCTAGTGTAAATTGGTCATTTGTTTTTATATTACGTTTCTTTTTTAGTTTATAAATTTTACATTTATCTTATTATATGGGTATTGCTTATGTGTGTAAATGTCTAATTATTTAAATTTTTTTGTTATGTTATTGCCAGCTAAAAGGTTATATCCATAAACTTTTGTATGTATTATTTATTTGTTGTTAGGTTTAACTTATCAGTTAGTACACTTTATATTATATTAAGATTTTTAGTTCTAATTTATTTTAAATGAAGTTATTATTTATTGGTGTTGTAGTAGTAGCTAAATGCATGTCTTTATTAAAATACGAGTTAAATGAATAAGTGTTAATTACATAAAATGTATATATTATATTAAATCTATATATCATCTTTTATTAAAATTATAAAATTTAAAAAAAAAAAAAAAAAAAAGCATAAAGCGCCAAAACCGAACGCCATTGCAAAAACTATATGTTTAAAAACAATAAACTTATTTATTTATTTATTTATTATATATTTATTAAAGATTACTCAAGAGAAAGATAAAATAAGTACATGTAAATGAATTATCCTTTTCAAGCTAAAAAAATATATATGTTACGGAAGAAGGGTAATTAAAAGTTTATGGAAGGCAACTAAAATGTAAAAAAATACTTAAATACAATAATTCAAATTTCAGTAAGTTCATCAGACGAAATAAAAACTTTCTGTTGGTACCTACTACGCTGAAGACAACAACCCGAAATATTCAGTCATACGGAATTCAAAATCTAACTCGCTCCCATTCAACATCTGTTATCTTTAGTTCAGTATAATGTATTTTATTTCATTGTAATTTGTTCGATTTTTTAATAAATGTATTTCAAACAAATAAAATCTACAATAATCAATTATACTAACAATAATAATTCATTAGAATTAGATCATTTTAAATTAGGAAAATTGTGTATATTAGTTTTTAAAAAAAAGACCGAGATATAATCTAAACGGTTAGCATGTTAAAATACTAAAAACTCATCAAGATATTTAAGAAAGAATTCCTCTTAAACACACTTGGGAGGAGCGCTTTAGATTTATTTAACTTTCTTTTTTTTTTATTCAGCACACAAAGATCAATGTTATTTCTGTGTGTGTGCAGTGTATTGCTTTGAGTGTGTTTAAAAACCATGGTTTATATATCGGCGTCTTGGAGTAATAAATGATGATAGGGATAGTAAGTACCGCTGTAAGTATTATTTTAATACACTAATGGTGGGTTTTAGACCGTACAAGATACCATTAGGCAGATGAGTCTAAGTCTTGCCAAGGCTTTGCTTCGCTCCAACAGCTCGGATACATCCCTTACTCCGTTCCCCACAGCTTCTTATATTGAGCTCGTATATCAACTGCATTAATAACTTTTAAGAATAAATTTACTATGCTTTATTTTAAAGCCAAAATCCTTGTAAAATATATAAGATAAAAAAATAACAAGTTAAAAGTTAAACAAAATATTCAGGTTTACTCTGGTGATAAATAATATCTTTGTAAGTGAAAATAATAAAAAATATTATAACTCGTCTACTTGCTTATATTTTTTGTAAGTTCTAATTGTCTATTTTATTTGGAAATAGTTCAATGTTTTGGAAGCGAATATTTCACTGCATCATCAACTAAATTTTTTATTAAACCTAAACCCCTAGTTGCACCCTAATATAAAGGTGATTAGTAATTACATAGCACCGCCATGTTGATAATTTGTATAACAATGCAATATTAATGCTTCTGTCTCTAGAAAAGGCGATCCTAATAATAGTAACTGAACTATATTAATTTAACATTATGTCGGTCTACCAATGAGATAAAACCCTCCTGTACTCTAATGACTAGGTACTGTAATAATTTAAACTTTGGAAAGTAATAATTATCGAACAATTCTGAAATTAACAACTTATAGCTTAATGCAAGCGCTCTGAAGGTCAAAATTATTTAATGTCTCCGAAATAAAAAAATCCAAGACAGAAATCTGTTTTTAGAAATCAGGGAACATTATTTTAGTCTCGTTTCTATCTATCGGTTTTGTCTCCTTTTCAATATTTTTTGCGAACCACCCTATCCAACTACTAGTCCAATTTTGATGAAATTTGTATGGTAGGTTGCAATTAGCCCATTGTTGGTCAACGTTCTGCACTTGCACTCAAACGATTTTGAGCACCTGTCTTTAAAAATGCTCACCATATTATTAAGAAATATGGATCGAAATTATAACCCACAGATGGATCCACATTAATTTAAACCGTATGCACACATTCAATACTACTAAATTAATATTTCTATTAATACAAATTTGACAGATTTAAAGGGGAGGGGGATAATAATTAGAAAATAATAGGGGGTAAAATGAAAAGATCATCAAAATTCACGATAGAACGCGAGAAAGGTATTGTGCAACACAAATTGGCAGATAATTTTACTCTTTTATTACAAAGCACTTAAAGACTAGAATAAGAATAATATGTATGACTTTAAATACTTTTATTCGCACAATTAAGATCATTTTGAGATAAAATTCAAACTTGATTAAAAAATTGTTATTAATCGTACCTAATAATAAAATAAATTAATTTCTGCCTGTGATAAATAGGCTCCAAACAGCTATTAGCAGGAATTTTGTTTCTAAATAATGTAATAAATTATACTTAATGCAATCCTGATTAGTTTTTAAGAAAGTTCTTGAAATGAAAAGATTTAGAAATCTTATTTAATGGCTGCCTATATGGGAATGCAGTATATGAGTACGACGAAACATAGTGACGGATTCCTAGGAGGACCACGGGGTGAAGGCTAGTTACCTAAATAAAACCTCCTTATAATGCGATTCCGAAAGGTCCTATTAATAATATTGTTAAATGCGAGAAATTATAAAAAGGTTATTCGATTAATTAAATAATAATGCAACTTAGAAATAGAAAAAATATTTAATCAATTTATCTTAGGTATAGAAAAGCAGTTTAATTTAAATAAACCAGCAAATAGTAGATGCTTGAAAAAAAAGGTTCTTAACTCAGTAGTAGAGGTTGGGAAATGAAAAGCAAACAATCAATTAGACTTTTTTAGAACGAAATTAAAAATATATATTAGCCTGAAATTGATCCTTTTCTTTATTCGTATTTAGGTAAACAACCTAAAAATATTTGTTTAATGCTCTTAGTAGTTCATAATTAAGTTTTGTTAACTTTCTATTTTTCTTGATTATACAAAACCTACATAAAATAAAAAAATATTTTCTTAATAGCTTAAGATTTTTTTCTAGTTCTAGGATTTGTTTAATAATGTTCATTAAGGTATATTTAAAAAATTTGGCTAACTTTTAGTATCAAACAATAATAAAAATAATTGTAATATCCAAACAAAGGTTAGATAAAATAATATAATATCGTTCTATAATATATAATAATAATATATTTTTCTACACAATGAAGGCTGAGGGTCAATAGAAGGCTTTGTGAATTAGGTCTCGAGCACCAAAGGCCGAAGGTAAAGAGGAGTTGGTACGCTGGAGTAAAACAAAAGTTTATGGTTATTGAAAGTTTATCGAGCGAGAGCTACTGGTTAGTGTTAGTACGAAGCTCTCAGGGATCAGGGTTTGACTGTATGTTTGCTTCTACTGACTGACCCTACCCAATTTCCTGAAACGAACTCGGCTATAAAATGTTTATTTCCTATACCAACTTTAAGAGTAGATATAAAACACGTTTCCTGCTGCAGAGCCAAGCTCGTATATGCTCGATTATAAACAGAAAATTCAACAAAAACAATAAGCAATAAAACGGAGAGAATTAATAAATCACACATCATTATTAAATAAAAAATTCAGCATATACTGAACTAAAAATAATTTAACCAAATTGTATTATACTGTGTTAATCAGATTAATCGGTCTGAAAAAAATGAAATGTTCTGTTTATTAATTTTAATTAAGGATTAAATAAAACAGTAATATTTATCTATATGAGGCATAACCAAACCAAACGGCATAATCTTGCTACGGAAAGTTGCATTCATATTCTCCAAACCAAAGTGTAATAAATATCTAAAAAAAAATCAATTTGTTGTATAGTAATTATGTTATCTCCCTAAACGAGTTTTTTGGAACTTGATTATTTTAAGAAAAAGTTCAATTTGTTCAGCTTACCTAAATAGTATAGGTAACCAATTTATCTTTATATTCTCTTCTTTAGTTTTACTCAAGAAAAATATTCGAGTGACTTCGTTTCAAGACCTTAGTCCATAATTACGCCCAGCGTTCCTAGTTTCTACAGCGTTACCTTTGTCTCGTTTCAGCGTCTTGATTCTAGAAACATATAGGTATTATTTTTACCATCGCTATGAATAGCTGCTCCAATACAGCTGTCTTTATTTAGTTTACTTAAGACCAACATGCTTAGATGCTGTTAACAAGAGTATTCCATTTTATTTATTTATTTTTTTTTTGACGCAAGTTTGTTCCCTTTGTATAATTCTATATGTGGTTTATAGGTGGGTCACTTTAGGGATAAATTCAAAACAGCCTTCTTCACACCATCTTTAGCTATATTTCAACCCTCTGTTTGGGTCATTCTCAAGCCTACAACAGAAACATTTTATTGACAACCTCTGGTTTTAACCTCTGGCTTTTTATTGTTAAAATATTGGTTAAAACCAGAGGTTGTCAATAAAATGTTTCTGTTGTAGGCTTGAGAATGACCCAAACAGAGGGTTGAAATATAGCTAAAGATGATGTGAAGAAGGTTGTTTTGAATTTATCCCGAAAGTGACCCACCTATAAACCACATAAGAGTATTCCTTTATTTTTACATGGTATTAATCAACTTCACATGATTGTCACGTGCAAATATTGTAACTTAAATTTGGCACATTTCCTAAACTTTCACATAAAATGTATTTCCGATGGCAATACAATAATTAATCATTAAATAGTTCATTAGTTTTATAAACTCGTTTGTATTAGCCGATAAATCACTTAATTTCTGATAAAATTTGGCGGTGAAATTCAAACAAAATCGTAAACAAACACGACCTGTGACTGGTAAGCCAGGTTATTTTCATTTAAATTCTTTAATTCAAAACGGGAAATATTTCTTAGGATATACAAAGCTCGGTTGGAAACCTGTTCCTTCCCCTGTCGCCTTGGAACAGGGACCACCACTAGACGTAACTCAGCCGCGGGCCTACACAGCAGACTTTACTGTAGTTTAGTCCTCTAACAATTTTTATTATAATTATATATTATACGTCACTTTATGATTTTAACAAAGCAGCTATTTTCGAAGAAACAATGATTGCATGCTTTTATTATGCCTTACATTATGCTTTTTACATGCCTTTTACTTGCCTATGAGAGGCAAATATTATAATCTATATTTGACCATCTTTTATCTGACCCACTTCATAACCAGCTATCGCTTTTAAACTTTGTAGAGAGACATGCTCCAGATGACATTGTAATAATTAGTCATTAGTTTAAACATATCATTTGTTTTGACCGATAAATGAATAAATTTTCCGATTTATAAGGAGAAATTTTAGCTGTAAAATTCGAGAAGAATATTTAATGTCGGAAATTCAATTAAATAATATTGGAAGCATATTTCTGAATTAAAGACATAATAGATTGTTATATTTATATAATATATATAATTATAAAGGTGATGTATTGAGTTTGATTTTTCGTTGAAGAAGTCTATGAATTAATTTAGAAGGGTTTTGTTTCTATTTTTATTTACTAAGAGAAAGGTCCAAAAAATGATATTTAAAACAACTTTCGTAATTAAATACAGACGTAATTAACCAAAATGCAAAACTAGTCGGTTATGTGGCTACAATAGACTCTAATAGCAATAAATATAATTAATGATCTCATTTAATTAAACAAAGTTAACTCTTTCACCCTACTTACGATTTTCATATTTTATTTTATCCGTTCTATAATTATATATTCAAGTCCCGGGACTAGATATAACGGCCACTTTTATGAAGCAAACTCTTCTTTCTCAGACAGTTCTTTTACATAGAGAGAATAAATTTAAACTTTCGTCTCGTTAGCCAAGTCTAGATTTTAGAAATTTCTATAAATTTACTCGCAGTTTTCTCTTTAATCAAAAATATAGGACACTGAGGGTTTAGTTCTATATAACAAAAGTGTGTAGTTTGAATTAAGTGACTGATGTTGAATGCGAAATCATATTCAAATTTGCATCTTCATAAGAGACAACACAGTATTCTAATCGAGTTTCACCGCGTGACAAAAACAAAGTCCGGTTTTCATACTTTTCTCTACGTTAAATTAACCATGTTTTATTAAAAATTAATTTAATTAAATTAAATTTGTACTTTAGAGGGAAAAATGAAGGTATAAAATACATGGTGGTGTAACGAAGTTAAAGTTTTTTGAGCAAAAGTTGATTGTAACATTTTAAAACGAGAAAAGGTAGACTGGGGTATCATGAACGTCAACTCCAGGCATCAAGGAACCTCAAGCATCCTCTTCACAGCTTAGGCAATGAAACCAAGCCTCACTTTGAACAGTCATATAATTTAATTGTCCCATCCGACTTTTCCTCTGATATTTACCACTCAAGACTCTCTCATTCTGTCAACATTTTTAATAATGTGGCATGTTTCAAATCTTTTTAAAATATGACAACAAGGACTTCTCTCAAAAATGATTTTTGGTTGACTTATGTAAATTTTATTTGTTATAATTAAATTATAACTTTGAAACAATTAAAGAATTAACGAAAATTATTCTGAGTTTAATTTCTTTAATTAAAGCTGTCTCTAAATTTTTAATCTTTTAAAATGAAATTAAAGTGTCTTATTTAATAAAAAGTAAGGGAAAACGTAAAAGTTAACACGATTTAAGAAATAAAAGACTTCTTAACAAAAATTGAAATATTATTTTTATGGTACATTAATATAAAAAAAAGCTGTGTAGATAAATATTAAATGGAATAAAGACAATCTGATGATTTCCGATAACACATTTTTTAAATTTCAACGTTCTCATAATAATAGCAATGCAATGCTATTACAAATATTAGAACGAAGTTCCTTATGGCACGTCACAAAATAACCGTCACGCAAAAAACGTCACGAAATCTACCGATGACGATAACTTGAGTAAAAGATCACCGAGTTAGTTGAAATTTGGTACACATGTTCATTTTACCAATGCCCAGGCTGAGTTCGTTGGAAAATGTTATCCGCCCAAGCGTTCACGCGCAACGCTCGCGTAAACGTAAGCTTCAAAAAGACGGGAAAAAATGTTATTATGGAAGCCTGTTACTTGACATGTTTATTTTTGTTATAATGTCATTTTTGTTGTTTTGTCAAAATGTCACTTGGTTTTGTAAATATCGAAAATATAATCACGGTCTTGTTAAAAGTAAAATTGATCTGTGCTGAAGCTTGTTTCAATATATTAGGTATATTATTATAATACTGCGTATTTAATCCAAGAAAAAATTCTAACTTCATCAATTTAATGAGACAAACAACTTTTTTAAATATTTATTTTTAGTAAAACGAACACTGACACTGTTATGAAGTGATAAAGATCACTAAATTTATTAAAGTGGACCTAAACGTTTATAATAAAGAAAAAAACGTTTTTTACCGATAACTTCCGTTCTATCGTATAACGATTTTAATAAAACTTCTTACACATTGTCTAAAGTACAATTGAAACAGGCATGTAAAATTTCAACTGGATTCAAGCAGAAGCTTTAGAGTAGGGAAGAGATTTTTTTTTGGCATTGGTAAGCTTTACCATACAGACATAAAAATGGTATTTAGTATTTTAAATAATATTTAAGTATAAAATATTTCAATCACATTTTTATTTTTTCTCTTTTGATGAATCTGTATATGGACTCATAAACGTCTTTATCTTTAGTTTTTAATAACGTGAAGTAATTATACGGCCTTTGTACTCTTTTCGGAATTTTATTAAATAAAAATTTAAAAAAAAATTAAAAAAGATTAAAAAATAAAAAAAGGGAAGAAATATATTTTATAATATTTTAAATTAGTAGGCCGGGTAGGTAAAAAACAGTCCTATTTCAATCCAACATCCTTTAACAAACATACTCTTTAACTATAAACTCATCATGATCAACTTTTTTCTTATATTCAATATATATTTATAGTAAGACGCTTGCTTTAATGATACAAATAATGATTTTCTTTTAATTTTTCCTTAGCTCTTGCTAGGTACAAACAGTTCGTTACTTTTAATTTTGTCTCTTTTCTAACTCCGCCATGTATAAGTAGTTAGCAATGTATACGTACTTAGCAGTGTGATTTTATAATTTATATTTATTGAAAATTGTAAGGAACTTCGTTCCTACCGGGTGTCCCACGACACTACACGTATTTTTTATATACCTCTTGGAAATATTTGTCATAGTTATATTCAGCAGCAATCATATGATTATTCACCATCTTTTTTTATGATTTCTAAGGGATTATTAATTGTAAAGTTAACATTAGTTTTATAATATTTCCATACCATTTTTTTATTCTCATAAAAATCCCTATAAAACTCTACTTCTTAATATGTTTTGAGATTTATTCGAGAAAAAATGTTTGTGCTTTTTTATTATTTTGTATTCTATTCCAATATTTTGTAGCCTGCGGGAAGCATTAATATCCTAAAGAAAAATATACAGGTACAATGTCTAGCCATATGGATCGGGACCAGTATTATTGTTCAGTTAGTCGATATTTGAAGAGTACTACCAGAATATATATTATTCTGTAACAAAATTGAACTGGTAACAGAATATCTAATATTTTTTCCCATTCATTTATTCAGTAAATGTTAACATCAAATTCTTTCAATTTCAGAGAAAAAAGTATTTCAATTTTATTTTTTAGAATTAACGTGAATTTAATATTATATAACATTCTGTCGTTCTCATATGTAATGTAAGAACTTAATATTCTATTATTATCAACTTCATATGGCATATTTGTTATTCTCAAATTGTATGTACCTATATCATACTGAATTATTATTTTAAACCTCTATTCGTAATTAAGTTTTTCTTTTGTGGACTTGGTTTTTTTATATAAGTAGTTGGTTGTTTCTTTGGAATGTAAGTCCTTATTATATTTGATTAAAACAAGCTTTCGCCTAGGGAACCTAGGCTTCTTCAGGTTTTTGAAATACTGTAAATTTAGAGAAACAAATGATCAAAATGAAAACGAATTTTGGAAAAGAAAGTCTTACCAAAGTTAATTTTGATTGTTTTAATGTTTTTTTGAAAAGAATTAATTTTATTTTTTTAAATGACATACCTAATAAAAAATTTTGAATTATTTATTTTTATTTGTATTAAATATAATATTTGTGTAAATGTTGCTTAATTTATTGGTGTTTTGTTTCAAGTCTTGTTTTGTTACAGCTATATCAGAACACGCACACAACACTAAACACACATTAGACAAAGATAAATATTATATTCTACACACTGAAAAACACCACCAAAAACGACTTACACTTGAAATGTTATACATAAAATCAAATACTAACAACATAAACTTGAAACAAGACACCAATAAATTAAGCAACATTTACACAAATATTATATTTAATACAAATAAAAATAAATAATTCAAAATTTTTGATTAGGTATGTCATTTAAAAAAATAAAATTAATTCTTTTCAAAAAAACATTAAAACAATCAAAATTAACTTTGGTAAGACTTTCTTTTCCAAAATTCGTTTTCATTTTGATCATTTGTTTCTCTAAATTTACAGTATTTCAAAAACCTGAAGAAGCCTAGGTTCCCTAGGCGAAAGCTTGTTTTAATCAAATATAATAAGGACTTACATTCCAAAGAAACAACCAACTACTCTATTCGTAACATCGCTATTTTTCACCGCTATATATTACACTTTCACCACCAGTTTATCCCAGGCATAATCATCGGTACCGTTGACGTCTATCGGTAAAATCTTCCGGTAACCCATATTTTGTTAGATAGTGTAGTGGAAAGTGAAATAATAACGAAAAAGTATGGAAAAATTGATAGAATAAATAAGAAATAATATCGTACACACTACTTTAGTAAAACAAACATTATCTAAATGCAGAAAGTTTGACGAGAGTCAGACTATTCAAAAGATCACAATATGGGCATTTCTTTAGATTGTTACTCCCCTTATAAAAAAATAGAGGGGAGTAACAATCAAAAGAAGTGCCACAATTTGTTTCAATTTGACTTTAAAAAAATTTAATATAGCGTAATCTTCTTGTCAGTAAGCTTGAGAATGACCCAAGGAGGGGTCAAAATATAGCAAAAGGGAGCGTTTTATTTTTTCCTTAAGACCAAAAAGCAACAAATATAAACATATTTTGTTAGATTTTTTTATTTTTTTGAATTACGCTAATCTTTACCGACATTATATCACTAAATATGTAATTTTTACCTCTATTTTTTTTTTTTTTTTTTTTTTTTTTTTGAAGTGAAGTGAAACTATTTTAGCCACGGTAGAGTAAATTTGCTTGATCGAAATTGACGTCGGGAAACGAAGTTTGTGTTTCGAGACTCGTCCAAGTGAAACATTTTCGGTGTGAAATTAACGAAATTGTAAGTTTTTGTTTTAAGACTAGCCTTTGCTAGATATTTTAATCGACTGCCGACTTAGGCCTGGCAGTTGAGTTAAGGTTGATGCAGCGTATCTGGGGCATCACGTATAGAAATGAAAAACTGACAAATATAATGCATATATAATTAATGTGTTTCCTGTATATTGATAAAAATTGCATTATTTATGGATGCTTTTTCATTTCATACATGGTTTTGGTTTTTTACATGGTTTTTTTACATAGTTTTTCATTTATGGTTGCTTTTTCTCTCGAAAAACCTGATACGCTACATCGAAGCCCAGCTAATCTAAGACAGATACATACGCCCAAGATTCTCAAAAGCGACCTGTATACAGCTATGTCTAAAAATAGAGGACTGAATATGGAAAATGTATTAAGAAAAAACTTATAAAATGAAGAAGTATCCATCATTTGTAAGACTTTAATTATATGTGCCAGTTTTTTTCATTTCTATAATGATACCCCAGATACGCTAGATCAACCTCACAATCTACGCGAGTTCTTTATGCACCGCATCACTAGTTGTACTCAAATTCCAAGTACGGTCGTACTTTGATAACCAAAATTTAACTTCTATCAAATGTCTTCCAAAATGTCTATTCTTAAAATTTCCACTTCCAAGTATATTACTACAAAAATTAAGATTGGTTGGTAGCAAAACGATGTTCATAAATACGTCTTTATGTATATAATATGTAAATATGCTCTCAATGTTTATCTGCTGTATATCATTAACCCTCTACCCAGAACATGATTTTAACTCTGAGATCAGGAACATTGGTATTTGTTTTACCGTCAACCTAGTTTTTGCTACGTTTACAGATTTGTATAGCATCTTATTATCATTGTATAGAATCGTCTTCTTCCTCTGATGGGGAAAATCTTAAAAAAACTTCTCCTCCGGCGAATTAATCCTATAATAGCATCCCTAACAAGCCCTTCCAAACCACCAATTAGGTATTCGATCCCTTCACTCCACAGTCCAATAGTGTCACAGAGTTTTAGATATAATAGTCTCCTCCCTTGAACAGAAGAAGTACTGCTCGGAGGTCTTCCTGGACAGGGTTTGGCACGTCGGCTTGCGCTGGAAGCTTAAGGTCGTCCTTCCTTTCACTTACACCTGATCTTAAAATCCTTTCAAGAAAATCGTTTTTACCATGTGTCTTACAACCTTTCGACTTTCTCAATTTTTCCTATAAAGGAGGTGTACCCCAAGGAAGCATCCTAGGTCCAATCCTGTATACCATTTTCACTTCCGACGTCCCTGAACATCCTACCACCACTTAAGCAGCCTTTGCAGATGATAAATATATTATCATCTAATATTATCACCTAGAAAAGCGTCTGACTTAGTTCAGGAACACCTCTTACTTCTGAAACTTGGCTCAAGAAGAGGAGAATCAAAATTAATGAAAACAAAAGTGTTCATGTGACGTTTAGTTTGAGACATGGCATATGTGAACCAGTAACCCCAAACCAAATTCCTATCACTCACTCTAGTTCTGGGGTTGCACCGAGCGTTCTAACTCCTATCGTATCCAGTCCCTACAGTCCAAAATCCTAGGAAGAATAGTCCACGCTCCTTTCTACGTTTCTAACTTCACCCTTCACAACGACCTTAAAGTTCCCTTTGTCCATGACCTAGCCATATCTCGATACAAATCCTTCCATGACTCCATATCCCAACACCCTAATCCATTAATACACAACCTGTCATTACCATTCATTCCTGGAAATCCTCTCCGACGTCAGAAGAGGCAGTTGCCACGTGATTATTTGAGCGATGCCTATCTTTTAAATATTTGTAATAATTGAAGCTATTATCTGCGAGTACTGTTAATGGACAGTTCCTCACTTCAAGTCAATCATGTCATTGTAAAAACATACATAATTATTGCTTATAACATGAAATTATGTAGTTGCAATCTTCTAATAAAAACTAAAAAAATAAATTATAGCATCATACCTTTAGTATAAGGCACATGCTAATTAGAAAAGATAAATATTGACTTTAATAACTATCCACTATTGTAACTGTAACTCATTAACTGTACAAAATAACTGTCAGCAAAATAAAAGGTACCGCTGGAATAGCGGTAAAATAATACCGCCACAGTGCTGGAATAACGGTAATAATTACCGTCACGAATAACCTAACCAAATATGGAATTCTGGTAGATATTACGGGACTTCATAAGATTGTTTCTCTCCTGTTATTTTATTTTATTTTATTTTTTTTTTTTATTACTTTCTCATATAAAAAAAAGGGGAGCTAGCGTAGCCGTGTGGGTTAAACCACGTCTGTTCGGCCATAACGGAATCTCGGTGGAGACGGGGTTCGATTCCTCGCCGTGACCCTCTGATTTATATGGCTCACTATTGATCACATCATACTCGCTTTGGCGGTACAATGTACAGAGGTATGATGTGTGAAGTGGCTGGAACTCTCTACCGCGGGGCGTAAAAAGGGCCTAAGTGATGGCCTAATTGCAAGGTTCGAACAAGTGGTTCGTCCTATACCCGTCCTAGTAGAAAGTACTAGACTACTACTACTACTACTACTACTTTCTCATATGAAGAGAAATTATTGTGATAGCACAACAATTTTTCACGATTTACACTTTTTAAGAGAGAAGAGCGAGTCCAAAAAAGTGGTTTTTAAAAAAAGGCTGTCTTCCGTCTGTCGTCTGTCGGTGCAGACGCGTGGAGCCTAAACTACTGGGCCGATTTTGACGAAATTTGGCATATAATGTATAATAATAATTATATGTACCTACTACGAAAACTAGGTTTCTCTTGAAATGTGTATCTCTTCCACATGCGCACAAGCATACATTAATTTACACCTATAGCTTCAAAATTACTTATCTGACTTGTATGAAACGTTTGTAGTTTATCGAAAGTAACCCACAGATGGCCCCAGATTAATAGACAATAATGGCTTGTAAAAGCATAAAATCAATAAAGTACGGGGATAGGATGCGAGGAAGCTATGTGCCACACCAATTGGTAGTCTATTTTAGAATATAAATAGATATAATTATTTATACACTCCTTTGTCAAAATAACTTTTAAGACAAAGGGATGTATAGTCTAATGTACTTTGGGACAAAGGAATATCACACTTCTGAAAAATTCTTTCGTATAAATGTTAGAATTGGTCATTTCATAGATTGAAATTTATTTTAGTGTGCATTCCCAGCAAAATATTCGTTAGTTGCAATATTGTGTCATTTTAATTAATGGTATTATTATTTACCCTACAAAAACAATAAACAAATTCTTAGATAGACTAAACTCAGGATAAAAAAAAAAGTAATACATGTTATAAATCTTAAAAAGGTCTTCTGGATTGACTCGTACAGCATATTTCTTCCTTTTTGAAGGGTGATTTATGTGAGTTTTTATAAGGTAAAAAAGGTGGGGGAGAAGAAAATCAGGGTTTTGTGTAAGAACACGGTCGGTTAATTCTGTAAGGACTGAATAGAATAGCTGGATTTCATGTGAAATGCATAAGTAAAACGAGGAATAGACGGAGAGCCCCAGGAATTCAGGCAACACAAGGGAGGGATTCCAATCACGTCCTGCACTCCCTCCTTTTACTCCAGTTTCGAATCCTCGTGGTAGATCTTTTTTATTTTTATTTCTCTTGACTTTTCATTTCCGTTCAAGTCTGAGTATTTTTTTGAAAGAGGTTTTTTTTTTTTATATTCCGAAGGGAATAACAGGTCAGGTTACCCAACTTGCATGTTTGATATTTCAAATTTTTCAAAAAATTGGAAGGAAAGGATAGTATCGCTTGGAAGTTGAGAGTATAATACACAAAAAAGGAAAAAGAAAGCAGAGGGAGAAACGAGAACAAATGTCAACATTTGAAGTAAGAAATTTTAAAATTTATTTACAAACTAAAGGGATGAGGATTTATTTTACATTTGCTAGATATAAAGGAAAAATGATGAGATGTTCAATGCAATAAAATTGTTTTATATTTTTTTGAGAAGAGATGATTGTTTATCAAAGTTAGCCGGTTATTTTGTATGTGTGGGCGTCGTATGATTGGTTATTGATTTTGTTCTTTATATTACAACTCTATTTTTTTTTTTTTTGTATTACAAACTCTTTATTGATAGATTTGATTGTGACAGTACTACCCACGACCATAATTAAATTTTCTCATATCAGATAAAGTAATTTTTTTTCTTATATACATATTATGAATAGAGAGAAAGTATAGTGATGGCACGAAAAATCGATTTTTAGATTTTGATGGATTTATATGACGATGAGATTCTTTTCTTTTTTTTCAAATGCCAGTAGTTTGAGACGTCAGAAACCAAAACTACTGGGCCAATTTCAATAAAAAAAATTACTTACATGTTTAGAAAAATCATACCCCAAGGAAAAATCTAGAAATACATTTTTGCTCCAAACGCTCTAAAAAAATTGGGGGAGGGGAGAAAAAATCTCTAAAACAATTCCGACATTTTTGATTAAATATTTTTATAAAAGAAGGTATTGGGATAACATCGGATTTTTATTTTTCTGCGGATATACGTCCCTATGTACGTTTTT
The DNA here is from genome assembly GCA_951217055.1 of Gerris lacustris. NCBI lineage: Eukaryota > Metazoa > Arthropoda > Insecta > Hemiptera > Gerridae > Gerris > Gerris lacustris. The sequence continues at coordinate 28,569,278 of OX578283.1, read as the reverse complement.
ATAAACGTTCCCCGAGCCCAAACAACTGGTTATAAAAATCGTCTTGTCTGTTGGTTGTGCACAGGTGGGTCGATCCTAAACTAGTAGATACTTATAGACCAAGTCTAGCAATTAATTTTGGTTCTAATTTTTTCGGAGCGCTGCCCTTAAACAGTTCAGATGATAATATTTTTGTTTATTTAATTTTAAATGTAGACCATTTAATTACGAATCTAACCATATTATGATGATATCCCGGGAAGAATCTAGCTTCTGAGATAGTGATAAAATAAAAAAGTTTTTGTTGAAAATGAAGTGTAAACAATAATTTTTAAACACCTTTTAAATTTGTTAAAAAATAAATTGATTAAATTAGATATTATTGAATTTAAATACAATTTTACTTTGTATATGAGAAATTTGTATTCGAGTTTGTCGTACCGATTGTTTCTTAACCAGAAGGAAGCTAATGACGCTGGAAAAAATGGTTACCAAAGGTTCAATCAATTCTATAATATGTATTAAGATAGTCTCAAAACTATTAATGAATGTAAGCGTTCGAATAAAAACGTTACCGCTGAATTAAAGGGTCTTTTAAAGATATTAATTATTAAACTATTAATGCTGAACCTCATTTGTTTTTAATAAATCAACAAGGAAATTCAATATTCTCACCCTTAAAGTTACTAATAATTCGGCGCAGAAATAACTCGTAGAAAACTTACATTTAACCCTTATATTATATGCCATAGCTATTTGATTTCAATATGGCAAATATTTTATGAAAACATTTTTCGGGAAAAACTTATTTATTCTTAATTTACCTGAAAAGAGCTTTAAAATATTTGTGGCATGCCATATAAGGATTAACTTTTTTTAACACCCACTTTTCAGTCATACTTAGATATTTCTTTTCAATATGCCTTAAAATAATGCAATATTTTAATAATAGTTACATAATCTTTGTCTAGACCTCAAGACTTTTGAATTAATGTATAAAGCAAGCTGATTTGGTTTAGTCATCCGCTTTATTGTCCACTATCATAAGAAAATATTAAGTGTGAAATTTCACAAAACTATGTTAGGTACCACAAATGCTAAAATGCATGTTTGCCGAATTTCGTTCAAATCGGTCAATTTTTACGTCAGTTATCGCTAGGCAAACACACACACAAACAATCAAACACGCACATAAAAAAAACTTTTAAAATTCCTAATCTCTGAAATCAAGAACTCGTATAAATTGATATAATATGTAAGCTAAGTAATAATAGCTAAGCTCGTTAAGTCAAAATAAATGTTTTGATGACATTTTTCCCCCCGGAAAATTAACTTTTAAAAGTGTTTCTGCAATAGTCGACGTCATTTACTAATAAGGGATTTTTTCAAATTATACTATCCAAAAGGAGGGACTATAGCAATAAAGGGGGAGCAGGGTGTCCAGCAATATTAACATTTAAAATTCAAGGCTGGGTTTATTAACATTAGTTATTAAAATAATGATTTATTCACAATTTCTTAGAATTATAGAAAAAAAAAAAAAAAAATATGAGAAAAATAGTATGAGTTCAGCAAAATAATATTAATTACTTTTATAATAGAAGAGATTTAATTTCTTAGACTGTAGAATATTATAGTAGGCTAGAGGGTTTATTTGGAATGAAAGTCCTTCGAGTATATATTTTTATTTCATCAAAGCTTTCACCATGGGAACCTGAGCTTCTTCAGTGATCACTAAGCTCTGATGAAATAAAAATAAATATCACTCGAAGGACTTTTATTCCAAATAAACCCTCCAGCCTACTATAATATTAATAGTATTAATTCACCCTAATTACAGCAGTTGTACCCCAGAGAAGTGAAATACAATATACAGTAGCGCATCGATTATCCGAACTTATGTTGTTTAGGGTGGTTCGGATAATAAAAAAAATCAAAATGTATTGGTACTTCTAGACAACCTAGGGTCTTTAAAATTCTCGATTTTTAAAAAATTCAAGCATATTTTAAGTTTTTCTGTTATTTTTTCAAAATTCAAGCACATTTCAAGGTTTTTTCAAGCATCCTAAAAATTCAAGCATAATTCCAGGAGTTCAAGGAATTCAAGGCTGCTGGACACCCTGGGGAGGCATTCAAGAAACAAAGGCCTCTAGATATCCTCGCTTAGTATAATAACTTCAATATTTCAAAACAGAAATGTATAAACCATCAAATTTAGAAAAACAAATATTAAAAACAACTCACTCAGTAGTGGAGCACGGTCATTTAGCCAGTATTGATTAAGTTAAATTTAGCTCAAACCAATCTAACCTAATTGAATTATGTTCTTCATGTTATGGGTGAAACAATAACTCGATTATACTGCCTCACATGATTTTAATCAGCAAGACATAGATATAGACAGATAATAGAAAGTTTAACACGAATAGAGTGAGAGCCAATTACAGATTTTCTTTTATATAAAAACTTAGAAAGGGAATCAGCACGCTTTACATTAGTTTAGTGACAACCATATTACAATCTGCGTTGTTTTTGTCGATCTAATATTTAACGGATACAAAAAAGATTGATATCATAACAACAATATAAAACTTGTCTATTACAAGCAAAGGAAACACACGGGTGGACGTATAAATCAAATAAATTGCACACGAGTGCATGAGTATACAGAATAATCAGAGGACTCAATAAAATCGACGAGGCAAGGACAATTGTTTCCTTAGAGTAGCATCCATTAAGTGTATTTTTATTCACTCATTGGTAAGGCGTAGGTCAAAAATCCTCATATCAGGTGGTTCTTTAAGGGTTTTCGCACTCCTTGGATTTTCAATCCATAGACTTTCATGTGCCAAATATCAATTACGTGATTGTTCATCAAGATATTAATTTCCTAATAGTATTTTTAATTTGTACAAAATATCTTAACACTTAGTTATCCTCTGCTTAATTTACTCTGATAGGAATATTAAAAATATGATTGTTATAAAAATATTATGGCACTTTTTTACTTTAGCACCCCCCTTGGTTCTAAACAATAGTCTGCCCTACAAAAGTCTCAAAGGTTTGTGTGTTTGTGTCTCCCCAAGATATTGAGACTCCTGGGGCAGTTTTATGTTTAATATTCCTTTATCTTAATAGATTATTAGACTAAGGGATATGATCACAATTATATACATAAGAGTGATATTCCTTAGTACCAAGGTACATTAGAATAAATATCGCTTCGTCTTAATAATAATTTCGATTAAGGAATATAACCTACTCTGTATATGTTCCTTTATCTAAACAACTATTAACACAAAGGGATATAGGGGGGTACTAAAGTAAAAAAGTACCAATGTTACAATTTAGTTGGAAAACTTAGTAATGTACATCTAAGAATGAATAAAGAGTCAAATAAAAAGAAGAAAGTTATAGTAATAGCTTCTCACACATTCCGTGTCAATCCCTACTTCTAATATTCTTACTAACTTCAACAAAGAGGAATACATCCAAGCCTCATTCAAACCTCCTATAAAATCAAAATAATGGGGGCTACTTGTATGACATCACAATTTCTGGCTAAGACGCGATGTGGTGTTATTTCACAATTATATTATTCTGATACAACCAGCTAGAAAGCCATTGCGATTGTGCATGCCAATCTGCAACACCCAAATAATAGTTCGAAACATCGAAATTTCGGGGTTGTAGCTTTATTTAAAAGATAACTAGAAACTTCTGGCCCATGCTATCACGTCTTCTAAAAAAGCCCATGTTATTCTTATTGAATAATAACAAAGATTGGGGGCGATGACTTACAATGCCAGTGACTATTGTCGATCGGAAGAAGTGAATGTAAACACTACCGTATTCGTTTTTGAAAATAGATTATGATTATACTACGTTGGAATTATACTCTAAAACTCATCCTGTTAAAAGTTCTTAACTATTCATCAATCCAATAAATGTATTAACGTAGCTTTATATCTCACCAATTTAATCTTAAATAAGGTCAAATAAATATCGAAGCTAATGAATAAATTAACTAGATTATTTAAATAGGTCAAAATTAGAACTATCCAATCAGTAATTGTTTGAGTGCCATGATAATGTAATTAATTTGTAGAATTATTCGGTGGTTCCAGTGGTCGCTTAGTTATTCGAGTCAATGTCAATATTAATTACCATTCTGATCAGGTGCTGGGGAGCTGTTGAATGTTACTAATAGTTTAACATGCCAGCAAGTCGTAGTTAGATATTAAGCATGTTATTTTGATGTTTAATCATTATAAATAGATTTAGTTAAAAAAAAAAATAAAAAGACAGAAGCACATTTTTAGATATTATGAGCAAACATTTTAATTTCAGTTCGATATTTTACCCTGCAATAATAGAAAACAAATGGACTCTATTTTCTAGCCCAAGGAATATTCAGAGGTCTAATGAAATCAATACTCTCTGAATTTATAATAATTTATTTTAATTCATTTTCATCTTAAAATTGAAGACGTCGCTATCTTGATGAAAAAGTGTGCCTTACGTAATCCGGTGCAATTTTAGACAGATATTGTAAATACATGTGTATTGTGTATGCATAACGTTCAGTCAAAGACACCTAGAAGATGCTTTAATTGTTAGGAAAAAATGTCAAGACTTATTATACCTATCAATAAGTGGCCGCCACCGGAAGACCTAAATCTTCTTGATGATTTACATGATTTAGTACGGAAATGTGTAGGAAAGATAATGGAAGGATAAATGCAACAGAACTAACGTGACCGAGATTTGTTATTAACCGATTAACAACGTATAAGAAATGAAATAATTGGTGAAGTAATTATGTATATATTTTACATCAACATAAAAAGGAGGTAGGACTTTGTGCCCTACATTCTTGAAAATGGCGAAGAAAAGACAGCTTACTTTTAACACAAAAATTAAAAAAAAAAACCTAAATAAATAAGTAATCGGGGATTTTGTCTACATGACAAGATTTATGTCATTAAAACTTCTCCAGATACTTTAAGCTTTAGACATTTGTAACGATTAAAAATTAAGAGAATGTATCGAACTAAAATGTGATTACAGTAAAGACGGAAAAATATTTCTATTGTAGTGGATCTAAGTGAAACGTTATTTGTAAATTTTTTGATATGATAGTATGTTTGGTTTTACATATTTTTCCGGAAGTGAATTTTAAACTTGGCTCAACTGTGAAAAATCAGTTTTCTAAAAAAAAACTTTAATCTAAATGATAACTACTTAAAAATAAACTGGGCACTTGTTTTTTATTCACCACCTAAAAAATGTAGTCTGATTACCTGGATTTTCATAAAATTTTCTCTATTTTCCGACATATCATATTTTTCCTACAACTAATTTCAGATTAGAAAGGTGGCAGATTAGACTAAATATAATAAAAGCAATTCGAAAGTAATAGAATGTATCGTCATTAAGTAATAGAACTTTCAGCGGCGATCAACCTGAGAAGAATATGGTTGGAGTCTTAACTGAACACTGCCAGCTCAGTAGACATTTGCCAAGAAGAGACAGCTTACCACTTTAAGGGAGTGTGTGAAGGATATGGAAGATTGCGTTTCCACACCTTAGGAGAAGAAGAGATCAAGGAGGAGGAGCTCGGTATCATCAAACTGGTTTGACGGTAAGACGGTGATAGTTTGATGGGCGAGGATTCTGGGGTTGGCAAAAAGGACCCAAAGTGTAGTCTGTTTGTTAATACTGGCCTATTCGCCGTTGTACTAAATTGATTTCATCAACTAGAAGTCTCGTGAAATTTTATTTAATTTAAGAATTGTATACACGGGTTTCTATTTTCAATTAAGAAGAACTATATTACTATGTGTATTATTATTATTTATCTATCTGTGACATAACGTAACATTTCTTTGCATTGAATAAACATCTCACGTGTAACAAGTTTTTACGATAACTATTTAATATTTGAAAAAAAAAGAAAAAAATGTAAACAAAAACTTATACTCAACATAATATTGGGCACTCTTTTTTTTTACCCACCTTATTTATTTTGAAATTTTATACTCAAAAGTGTGATATTCCTTTGTCCCAAAGTTCATTGGACTAAATAACCCTTTGCTTAAATAGTTACCCCTCATACTTTTCAACATTTTAAGGATATCAATATAAGTGGGTAACAAAGTAAAAGAGGCCTCTTTTATTTTCTTACCCACCACTTCATTTTTGTTTTGGTGGATAACAAAGTTAAAGAGTACCTACCTAAAATTGTTTTTCATGCCTAGAGGCACTCATGGTCATGGTAGTTTAAGTAAGGATATAACTGTAAGAACAAAGATTTATTTATAAACTTGGGGACAACAATTTAGATTTCAAAACTTTCTACAATGGACGAATGCATTAAATAAAACTTCTAAGAACTTCTTATATAACGAAGTGGTTTTTGATAAGATATAACTTTTGACGATATTAAATATATTTTTAAATATTTTATGGTGAAGAAGATTCTTTATAGAATTGCCAAACTTTCTATCTGTGTGTCTGTCCGTCAAAATGTTAGCAAAGGAAAAATTATGAGATGCTCAATGCAGTAAAATTGTTTTATACTTTTAAAAATGAGAGGATTACCGTCAAAATCAAAAGTTAGCCGGGGATTAGTGAGCCATGATTGGTTATTGATTTTGTTCTATTTATCAATTATTGTTTAAGTTGATGGTAGTTTGTCACTTAATAGATTTGTTAGTCAAATATTACTCCAAATCAAAGTGTTCCCCTATCAAGGGACAAACTACCATCAACTTGATTTTTGGTTTACTAACTAAGTTCGTACTCAGGATAATGAAAATCACATTGTCCACCAAAAAAGGAGGGACATGGCAGCTCTCCACCGGTTTGTTTTTTTCAAATGCCTATTGCCAAGCTATGTCCCGCAGACGAACTAAGCCGAACACATATTCTTAAAAGGCACCAAAACATTTACTTATACACAAAATTCTAGTTTGATGTTAGTCAGACACTTTTTTGCACGCTATCTCCTAGACTATAACTGGGGAATGTTCAAATATTCCTTTGGGACAAAGGAATATCACACATCTGTAAATAAAAATGACAATGATGTCCGTTAGTCTAATTAACTCTAGTAAGGCAAAGTTAAAGTTACCTTTAATCCAATAAATTTTGAAAAAAAGAATAGTTCACTTGGATTTAATAATAAAAAAAACAAATATATACATTTGGGTGGGTAAAAAAGTAAAAGAGTGCCCTATTTGGTATTTACCTAATAATGCACATTGTAAATACCTTATTATATTATTGTAAATAATTTCAGTTTTTGACCCTAGTTTAGTGCTTAAATCGAAAGGAGTATATTAAAAGGAAATTTTATAAGTTAAACCATTGATAAAGAGAGTAATATATTTTCTTTTTACGAAGTCATTAGGTCCTATAGAAGCAGGGTATGGACCTAACTTTTTGGTAAGATATCAAAATTCAAATAGGTAGGAGGTGCAGTTATGATAAAATTGAATCAATAAAACATTTCATCTATAAAACTTAATTCTTAGCATAAAAGATAATTTAATAGATGCCATAAAGCTGGGAAATAGTAAGGTTTAGTAGTTAACCGGAGGAGCTATAAAGCTCAAAGTTACGTTTAGTAGGGTAACATGAAGATTATTATACTTGTCGTTTAAAGGGTTATAAGTTTCATGTTAAGTATCGTACTCTCGGCCAAGCTTAGACTACCTATCTTTTCTTCAGCATAGATAAAAGCCATTCGTGGACCAACATGTCCAATAATCCAAGTAAAACTCATTCACAATAATTGGCTTTCAGAATAAATTACTAAATCAGATTTTACTATGCATGATTATCAGTAACTTTAATAGATAATTTATAGTAAACAAATAATTTTCTTATTGTAAATTAAGCTTAGTGTAAGCTTAATTTATAATCACGAAGGTTCTTTTTTCACTATAAATTATATATTAAAGTTACTGATAAACATGCATAGTAAAATATGATTTCTAAGGGGTAAATAGAGATCAATATTACTCCTAAATTAGCCAATATAGTATGTCAAATAGTATACAATTATGTTAAACTGGTAAGTAATAAAATTTATTGATTACTGTAATATTATGTACCTATACATATATGAATATAAACCTAATACATTATTAATAAACGTATTTGAAATACATAGCGATTTTGGGTGAATCTACTATGATAGAACACATGGATACGATTACAACATTCTAAACACACAATATTATGGTGTGATTAATCTTGAGAGTGAATCATGCTCGACTAAATGCATCATTAAATAATACCTGAGCACGTGCTCCAATATTACGCATAAATTATCATTAAATTAAACATAGATACCAATAATGTAGAAATATCTAGAAGCGTAAGCAATAATATGCTAAGCATTATGTATGATATAAATAACAACTATGTCAATAAGGACTAAGTAGATATTTTTAAAAATCCGAATGAATTAAGGGAAATTTTAAAAGAGCTAGAGAAAAAAACTGAAAGCTTTGGATAACATTATGTTCTCCCTGTAATGACTTACGGTGTGACAACGTGAACCTTGACTGAAAAAATAGTAAGAAAGATGTGAATCACTCAGAGAAAAATGGAAAGGATAGTTTTGGAAATCTTTTGGAAGGAAAATAAGATAAGTACACAGAAAAGATAAGGCAAAAACAAGATTAGAATATATAGGCAAAGTAGTGATGGAACTGAAATGGAACTAGACAGGACACATCACGAGAAGCTAAGATGAAAGATAGACAAAAATAATGGCTGAGTGGTAGCCGAGGGCACAAAAAAATCACAATTTTAGGTGGTGACCAATATAATGGGACGAAGAGACGAAGAAGATTTGAGAAACAAGGCAAAGAATGATTGCAGATAGAAAAGTCTACCACGATGTTTGGCTATTTATTTATTTAATAATTTTTAATGACCTCCTAGACGCACAACCACGAGTAGTTACATATGTAATACTATTCGAGAACAAAACAAATTTACATAATATAAAAAAATAGTAATATTAATAATACAATAGTATAAAATTATTTATACTTTAAATCAAATTATAATTATCATTAACTACGGGAGACATACAAAGAAAAATAGACCCCGCACCGGTGCGGGGGTCTATTTATGTCTCTGTATGTATCCTGTAGTTAATGATTATTATAATTTGATTTAAAGTAAAATTTAATCTTTCCGTAGTATGAATACTATCTATAAGTACTTGAATACTACCTACTTTATTACCTAAAACTTTGAATTTGTAAAATAATTTAGTTGAACATGAGAGAGGACATTTTACAAAATAATGATTGTGTTGAAGTTTACGTACTGTACAGATATAGTAAATAATAATAAAGATATAATAAATTGAAACTTGGATGTTTGGTTGGCAAATTAAATTTTAGGAAAGCTTGAATTAGTAACTACATTAGATTATTACCGGCTTCTTCAAGGTAAGACGGAGACTATTATGGATTGATATATTTACAGGATTAAAGGGAAGAGAATTAAGGAAAGCTACAAGACGAACAAGAGGGGACAAGGGCGGCAGTTCTCTAGTGTACAGCTACCGACCATCAATCTCTCCGGCCAGGGGGTAAAATAACCACCTTATTCTGCACCTCTTAAGCAGAGATTGCTTTGATCAGAAACAGGGCCTCATAGACTATTTGCCGTCTACTCAGCAATTCAAGACCAAGACGTTTACACTTATAAGGCACGAATAAAACAATGTTTGATAGCTTCAATCTGGTTAGAAATATATTACGCGATATAAGTATATTATCTTCTACTTTTACCACGGTTGAATTATAGATTTATATCGAAGGAGGATTTTTTTTATACTTGCATTATGGATATTTAAATTTATTTTGTCGTAATAATGTTTTTGGAAGTATGTCTCTGTTACAGTTGCACGAAATTGTCCATATATACAATGTCCACCTTAGATCAATCACATATAAATAAATATCTATCAACCATATAACCAGTTCACATAATTCAACTCACCAAATCCGCGTTACAATAGTAAAGCTGAAGTAAAAGTCATTGAAAAAATAATTTGTAAAACTAAACTTAGGCAAAAAATATATTTAAATCTTTGAAAAGTTGTATGTTTGGGCGTTTAAATTATGTGCTATTTTCAAAGCAAAATTTATCAACCATTTTATAGCTCAAACAATATACATGTATAATTAATATTTGATATTACTTGGTGTGAGTTTTGTGGTTGGAGGTTGTCAGCATTATAAGCTACTTGCATCTCGGTTTAGTTCAGTTCCTTTTATGTTAGTACCATTAATAATGCTCTGTGGTAATATAGACGGGTCAGTTTTACATTCTCTCAGTTCTACATTGAGTAAAATCCCTTGTGAAAGGAGAAAGAGAGGAAAAAACTTGTGGTTTATCTATAATTCAGGAAAAAGAGATAAGGGTTGGCGCCTCTCCCTTTTAAGGGTCATCTTTCAGTTAAAAGATTCAGTAAGCTTTTTGGCTACGAATTAGGTTTTCCTGTAACATCCAAGGGGCAGTAAATCGGAGCAGGGAATCCACATATCGCTCTCTTGCGCGTATAAATGGCTTTTGTAATTTCCTTTTTTTAGAGGGGGTCGTTTTAAGGGAGGGTGTACTCGGATTGGTTTAATCAGGAGGAACACTTCCCTTTTTCTTTTTTCGGGGTTTTTGCTAGTGCAGGGATGTTTTTAACCTTTCCCTCTTAACTCCTATGGTTTTAATGTCCGTTTAATTTAAGCTTGCAGAGGTAATTCTAAACTCTAGTTGGTTCTAATCGAAATTAGGTGTGTTCAAGGAAAACATGTATAAATCATGTTAGGATATCAAGACTTTAGTGGGACGAGGAAAGCAGTATTATCTTGGGGGAGGGTTTTCCGCTCATCCCTGAAAACCCCCGGATCCACTTTGCCCTCTCACAGGAGACCTAGAGCTTTTCTTTGCCAAACCCAATAAATTATAACTCCGAGGGGAGGCCGGGGTCCAGAGAGAGACAAGAGTAATGGAAAACGATCGGGGCTAATTTAAACCATCATTCATTGTTTTATCTCTTTTACTTCTCTCTCTCTCTCTCTCTCTCTCCTTATCCTTGCACAATACTTCTCTGTAGGGATGGAATTAGGCAACAGGACGACACACCAGCAATAAGGAAGCGGTAAAAGAACAAGGTGCATTATATCAAATTATTTAATCGCTTCAACCTATTTAACTAACCAAACAGTTCATTTTGCACTCTGAAGTAACAAATCAGATCAATTTTATAAAACGCTAATGAATAAAACTTTACAAGCGAATATTCACCAGTTTATCGCTAAACCTCATAGATATAAAAAGGCCTCAAGTTCTATATAAAATAAATTACTCACAAAAAATAACAATTGAAAAAAGTTTCTACCGATTTTGTTTAGACTTGTGACAAACTAAATATGAGAGTCACATAATATAACACCATCGAATGGTTTTTTGTGAAAATCTAATGGGAAAACGACAGTGATTTTCGTGAAAAGTATATTTTCTAAACTATACGATCACTAAAAACTTGTAGACCAAAACATCAATTTTAACTTTCTCATATCAAGAAAAAGAAAGTATTGTGATAGCACGAAAATTCGATTTTAAGATTTTGATAGATTTAAACGTTTTGAGGTCCCTTGAGTCGAAAAAAGTGATTTTTAAAAAAATTCTGTCGGTACTACAACGCCGATTTTGACTTAATTTGGCATGCATGTTCAGGTTTTCATCTACCCCGAGGTGAGTTCGAGAATTGATGTTAGCTCCAAATTTGGGTACGCTATAGCCTAAAAACAGACTGACGATTATAATTAAAACATTCTAAAATGTAGTCCATTTAAATACGAATCTAAAGATATAAGCCGCTTTCCCGGATAAAATCTAGTTTCCGAGATATTAATTAAACTAAATATGATTTTGTTAAAGATCGAGAACAAAAAGTAAACAACACTTTTTAAATTTATTTAAAAAAGAAATCAATTAAATGACTGATTATAGAATTTAAATACAGTTTCAACAATATGAAAAACTTAGTTTGAGTTGTCTCAGACCGATTTTTAATTCCCCCCCCCCCCTCCCTTCTCCCTCGATTTTTAAACTATCGATCTCACATTGATTGTCAACAGGCTTATGCTACAGTTATTAACAACAATCTCTATAAATATTCTTATTTTATTTAAAATTGTGTAGACTGATGAACAAGGTCCTTCCAACTGTCAAAAGTTAAAAATTAAAAATTACCTTGATATTTGGTTACTGTGAGAAAGTTAATTGTATCTCTCACCTGAAATAAAAGAAAAGAACAATACAAATCATTAATTTGTTTAACTAAATTTAACCTTATGTATCATTAAATTTAAAACCTCCTTCACTCATACAACATACAAGAAACAAACCCTTTCGAGACTATGCCTACATATATGTGGGTGACTAGGAATTTTCCCCAGGCCTATTCCCATATATGTGGGTGACCAGAGAGGCCTCTCCAGGCCTATGCCCCCCATATGTGTGGGTTGTATTTATTTTCATTTTTAGATCTCTCAACGAGTTTCTATTGTCAAAATTATACTTAAAGTGATTGATATCTTTGGGTTGAATAACGTACTCAGAAGGTTTTGAATCACTTTTCAATATAAAATATATTGCAATATAAAATAGGTTTCTTTTGTTGAATGTTCTTAAGCAAATTCAAAAAATATATATGTCATTCAATAAATTAAAGATAAATACATTTTTTATGAAAAAAAATATACCTAAGAATGGTACAAGTTTATAGATTTCAAAACAATAGTTAGTTTTGAAGTACATTGATTACGAGAGGAGATATAATAAAAATATTGGTGAAGGGTTAAAGGTAAACGAAGCAGAAAATGGTCTGAAAATAACCCCGTCTGGGGTAGGCTTCATGCTTAAGGCTCTACCGCCCTTTGAGGTTAGGAAAAACAGTAAAATTAAAATTACACTGGTTCTAAGAAAGATATCAAAAATCTAATCACAGGCTTCATACATAATTTTAATTCTGCACAATTTAAGCCCTACTTCAACTTCCTATGATAAATAGTACAGGCGCCATTTTAATACAACGAGTTTTATCGTTGTATTAATCTGTTTTAATCTGTTTGTCTGACTTAATCTGTTTTACATGCCCACACAACAGGTAAAATAAATATAAACCTGAAATCATTTTAGCAAAATCTTATAAAACATATTTAAATTGGTTTTATTGTTTTCATTTATAAAATACCGTTGTTTAGTCTCATAGTTAATTAGCACAAAATTAGTCTGTCTCAATTATAATTTTCAAATTTTTAATTTCTTCTGTATATTTTTATTATTTTATTTTTAAATTCAGGTACCATATTATATCAATTTGTATTATATTTATAAATTTCACTAAAATTAGCGTGATACTAAAATTTAAGTGAAAGTGGCGTGAAAGTGAAGGTATGCTAAAAGTTTCAAATGTCTAGCTATTCGGGAAGTCAGTTAGAAATTTATTGCCAGATTTGTACCGGACAAACAAACAAACAAACAAGAATGCAAGCTAATAAAAACGTAGTAAAAATCCCTAGCTTCCAATTCTACATCTATCTCAATTTCACAGTTATATCTCAAATTTAGGCCTCACAGGACCGCGCGTCCCGAGGGTTAAGAGATCGTGGTGTATAAAAAGCTATTTTGAGAAGTATAAAACCAGAAAATATCTGAAGAAATAAAATAAAAATAAATTTCAAAGAAGTACATTTCCAGCTGGGCTAGCTTTTGGTGCTTTTAACTCTCATTTTAATTAATTACTATTTGGCAAAGGCGTTTGGTAATTTGGCGTTTAGGGATCCATTAACTAGAAACAAGTATGAGTAATGTATACCTTGATTATACTTTGATCTATTAACGCTAATTAGTAACATTTTCTTCCAAAAGCTCTTTGACTTTTAGAATAGGACTCTCATGTTTTATAGTTTGATCAAACATTAAATTTCTTTTTCGAAATTTAATATAACATCGATTTTCATTGCTGTATTCAAGACTTATCAAAAATAATAGTAATTATATTTTTACAATTTCTTTGTCGTCCCTATACTCCCAACATTAGGATAAATTTGCCATACATTTTCAAAAATCCTCGGGATATGATTTTTCTTAACATGTATGGTACTTTTCATCAAAATTGGTCCAGAATCGCGTCTGCATAGACTACAAACTTCAGAAAACACACGAAAGTCAGACATTTTTAAAAATACTCTGCCAATTAGAGTGGCAGCTTCTAGCAACCTATTTCGTAAAATTTAATGATAAAAGCATTACTTTTTACATCCAATTTTTGTCAAATTTATTTCATTTTTCCCGTATTTTTTAAGTCTGTCAAAATTGTTTTGGTTTTTTATATGAATTAATGTACCAATATAGCAAAATTTAAACAACGCAAACGGTTGAAATTAATCTGGGGCAATCTACGGAATACTTTCAATGAACCATCAAAATTTCATAAAAATCAGATAAGTAATTTTGAAGGTAAAGGTGTAAATAAATGTATGCTTGTGCACATGTGGAAGATAAACAAATGGGCGCATAAGGTTGAAACTTATATGGGAACAAAAATGGGCTTATTATGCCTACCATCCGAATTTCAAAGAAATTGGACGATCAGGTATGTGGTTAATAAAAATTGAGCGACAGACAGACACGGAACCAAAAATGTTCTCTGATGTCTAAAACGGATTTGTGTCTTGGAATTTTTGAAATCAAACACAAAAAAAATAGTTCTCCAGAACGATCACTAGCTTCCGTTACCTCCGGTAAGCTCTATTTTGTCTTCAGGCTTCGTTTTAGCTTAAAAGGAAGCCAATTAAATTCACTACAACTTCATTCCTTGTGACTTTTCTCGTAGGTGAGCTTTTTTATGCCTATGTTTGGCCCGAATCGAGAGCAAACCTAGAATTTTCATTTTATTAAAACTGACAATTTTTGAAGTGCCATATCTCGAACACTATTGGACGTACAGACCTGCAGTTGGCCTTATGCTGCAGCAAATTTACTGTTCTTTAAAAATAGTAAAATTACTAACATCGAAAAACACATAGTTTGTGAGTTATATGGCAAAAATTGAAAAAGGTCCGAATTGTATTCAGTTTTCACGTATAACGCAGCTAGCACAGATTTTCGAAGCTACAACCTTAGGATCACACTACTCTTACTGGTCCGAACAGCATATAAAAAAATCAAAACTATATCATGCTTTGCGAATTTAGCTTTTTTTATGTATGTTTTGACTGGCTTATTTGAGAAAGCTTTTATTCTATTACAAAGAAACAATAAAAGATAAATTTAGGATTGAACCAATTTTGGTCCTACATAGACTCAAAAGGAAAATTATAATTTTTAATTTTACCAAACGTTTTTATTTTACTTGCGTCAAAAAAGGTAATGTTTACCAGAAACTTGATTTTCACATATCCATGGGTAACGGATAATTCGAATAAAACAAGACGCCAAGATTCACAATAAATAAATAAATAGAAAGCTGGAATGATACATATCAGAAACGTTATCGACAAGAAATCTGAAATTTATATTCAGATATACATTTGCTTATATATCTTACTGCTTTGTGTGTGTTTTATTTGTATGTTGAAGCTCATTTTACTTTTTATACAATTATATCTACTAAAGAGAGTAAAAAGGAAACAAAGGAGTAGAAATCTTTTTGAAACCTACAGAGTAAGTTGTTAGTGTTAGACGATATAAAACTATAAAACCCTATTTCTACATTTAACAAAGTAAAAACTAGCTACATTAGCAATTTGTGTCTGTTATTTTCCTTTTTATTAAGTTTTGTACGAATCAACAGAGTTTTTTAAACTTCTTTACAGTCTTTAAGAACCAACAGAATCCTTTGAGTGTCTCTTACCTTTCTTTCCCGCCTCAGGGCTTCTTTTTTACCCTCTTAAATTTAATTTTTTTGCCACCCTTTTATCATTTCTTTTCTCCTCCTTTTGGCCTTTTTCTTTAGGATCAGCCTTTATTTTTACAACAAGGGAGCAAAAATAAAAGATGAAATCCTGTTATTTAACTCAAAGGTCAGATGATTTATACATGGGAAGGTTTTAAAACCTCTTTTTTCAAGAGACAACCTTAAAGAAAGAAAAAATTTAAAAAATCAAAAGACGCAGAATCATTTAAGACAAATGAATCGTGAACATTTCCCCTTTTTTGCACTAGATTGATTTATTTTCAAATAATTTTTCCTGTCTGAATTTTTTTATCTTGTAACTGAAATTAATTTATAAATTGAAATCAGTTTATTATATTTTTTGTGCAAGGTTTTCACTATTTTATTAGTTAATATTTTTTAATTTTAGATCATTTTTATGTTTTCATTACTTATGCACCTATTAAAAACTGTCTGCTGATACGCAAGACGCTGTTAGATTCTTGTAGCATATAACAATTTTGCAGAACAAATAAATACTCTAAGAGTTAATGCATACTCTAATATGAATTAATTAAAATAAGAGCAATGACTAAAACCTATCTTAAATGTGTGGTTGATAAGTCTGGATGACCTACTAAGAGATTAGAAAATATATATGTATTTACAACAATTTATACTATTTTAGAATAAATAAAACCTAATTATACGATAATAAATAATAATTAACAATTAAGCAGATCGGCTGAATGCCGTGGTGCCTTAAAGGCAAGGCGATTGCAAATAGCTATTAAATCATAGCTATTTGCAATCGTATCTTTACGAAGTACTAATATAAGTTTTTTTATTTTCTCATATATCTAGTAGGAAGTATTCTGATGGCCCGGAAATTCGATTTTGATTATTTACACGTTTTTTTAAAAATTGTTATTACTTTTTTTATCAATCCATATACACATCGATTATATATGACGTGAAAGGATCCCAAATTTCAAGAAAAATAAATAAATAAATAAATAGCTATATATATATATATGTATATATATATATATATATATATATATATATATATATATATATATATATATATATATATATATATATATATATATATATTACATCGATTTTAAAGATTTCAGGGAACATCCATGCATGTTTCGTTTCTGCATGAATAAAAGTGATCAAAAATTATTTCTCGAAAACTGTTCCGACGTTTTATGTCGAAATTATAAAATGCAGTCTACTTTAATCTGAACCTAACCAATAAGTCGTTTTCCCAGGAAATATCTAGATCCTGAGAAAATAGGTTGAAATGCGGGTAGTGTGAGGACGATTCGTCGGAAAGGCGGGTTCATTCCCGTTGTGGAGACGTTATTTTAATGGTAAATTTTGATAAAATATTTAAGAATAATTAAATGAAGCTACGAAAACTCAAGATAACTAATAAATATAAAACATTGGACGAAGTAACACATATAGATAGACGTAGTACACGTATATAAGAAAGTAAGTGCAAGGTTTTTCGGACCGATTTTAAACCATAATACGAGTACATAGATGTTAATGACGAAAGAACTTTCATCCCTAATTTTAATAATTTTTTTTAAATGAGCATAACATTTAAAAAAAAAAAAAATTAAATAAATTTACAAAAAGAACATATACATCGATTTTAAAGACAAGGAAAGCTCAGTTCAGTTCTTTTTCTCCAGGCTAGACCGTTTGGCATTTCGTCTGCATATGTTTGTTACGCAGATACGCCAACGTACGTAACACGTTGTTCTGCAAGAAAACAGAACAACCTGTTAAGGCGTATCACCGTAACAAACATATGCAGACGAAATGCCAAATGGTCTAGTCTGGAGAAGAAAAACTGAAACATAGACCTCGCTGCTTAGCAGGTACCCACCCATTTATACAAGGTTGATTTCTCTTATTAGGTTTGGGAGTCGAACCCGGATAAAATTGCTTCCAAAACATGGATGATACCAATGTGTTTTCTTTGTATATTATATATATATATATATATATATATATATATATATATATATATATATATATATATATATATATATATATATATATATATATATATATATATATATATTAAGGAAGTAATAGATAAGAGGTACTCTATTCTTACCCCCTTATGAATAAAAAATATGATTTGCCCAGCAATTCTAGCTTGTCGACATTTCCCTGACAAGAAAAACAAGCTAAAATCTAAGCAAGAAATCACGAGATAAAAAATATTTCTTTTTGAAGAAAAAGAATTCCAGATATAATCTTCATTACTGGGCACTCTATCTATAAGTCTTATACATAAAAATAAATAAATGTATGCTCTACCAGAGAAAGAATATACAAGTCTACCTGCTCAAAAATAAAACTCAAGAAGATCTCTTCAATACTCATATTAATAACTGTAGTGACTGTATTATATATGTGAATATAGAAATGTTGAAATATGATCAAAAAGAAATACAAATGAAGTAGTATTACTTAAAAGGGGTCAGTTATAGTAGTACAGTCAGTAAAAAAAGTATATATTTTTATCAACATTCTCTTTCAAAAGAACTGTTATGATTTTATCATCTTGATGGTCGTAACGAACATCAAACTACATAATATAAAGAAGAACATAGTATGATGAACAAACAGTTTATGAACTTCAGGGCCATTTTATTTTGTATTTTGTAAGAATAAATTTATTTATATTGTCAGTCTGTGTTGTACAAATAAAACTATTATATTTTTTTTGCAAAAGTTTTGTCGGTAAAACATGTCATTGTGTTTAAATAATCTTCTCAAAGGTAGTAAAAACTCTAAATGCAAAAGTTATTCTTTGGTGGTCATGAGTTTACAAAGTTCTAATATCAGTTGCATAAAAAAAGTAATAAATTAAAAACGGTCATTTAGATTTGTAAGGGAGGGGGGGGGGGGGGGGATCATTCATCAGGTAGATGAATGGAGCAAAAGTGAAGGAAATTATTATTGTTTTTGAGACTAAGGCGAAGTTACGTTTAATATAATTTATTGGATGCTTAAAGATGTCAGCTTTTTCCTATATAATTATAAATTTAATACAATAATGACTTATTCGACTCAGACTTACTGGTGTCGGTACACAAGTACACAAGGGTCCGTAGGTAATCAGGACGAGTTCGCTAACCAGTATTATTTACCAAGCCATCAAGATGGCGGCCAAAAAAGGTTTTTTTCGCTTTAACTTTTGAACCATTTATTATAATGACGTTAAACCAACACCATTTTATGCATTTTTGTATCCAAACGTAATACTACTACTTCGAGCTACCTAACCCAATCAGTTTAATTGTTTTTATCACAAAATTGAGACGAATGAAAAAATCCTTTATGCAAAAGTGGAGGGGGTTACGAAAAACGAAATTTCAAGGAAACATGGTGCAAAGATTAATTGCTACGAAATGAAACCAAGTGTATATTTTTACTTAGGGCCAGGGCGTCCTCCTCATTCATTTAACACCCCATAAGTCGCATTTCCGTAAAAATAAGTCAATCCCTTAAATTTCTGAGGGGTCCCCTCTGATTTTATTGTGTTTGTAGAATTACACACAACATAACTTGAAACTTTCAAATTGATTTGTAGGGTAATTTCGGAGATCAGGTGTGTTAATAGACTAACTAAGGGGCACTCATACAAACCCAGGAATGTATAAGAGTCCCTGTTTTTGCCTACAGGTCTAAAATTGGCTATTTTAATGTTAAATAGCCGAAAAATCGAACAATAAAAATTAACTAAATCAAGTAGACTATCAGGAACAGGAAGAGAGAGTGATTGTTGCAGTTGACCACACAAAAAGCTTTTCTAAGAAAACTATTTATTCAAAATTTCGACCCCTTTGCATTAAATAACATAAAAACTTGATGTGATGAAAATAATAATTTTTTTCTTCAACAAACGTTGTTAAACTTAAACACCTTTTTAAATTGTATATTTTATTAAATTTCTTTTTTTTTTTTTGATGGATTTTTTAGGTGTATTTAAAAAATAAAGAAACTAGTTGATTTCCATTTCTTTTATTTGTGAGACGTTTCGACCCTCTTTAGATGTGACCTCTTTATTTACAAATATTCCGTTAGAAGAAACGTTTAAAATAATAAACCAAAACCGGGACCTAATAGAACCTTTCACCAACATAAAAAGTAAACAATTATATATAGAAACTTTGAAATTTTGTTGTAAGAATAATTTTTTTCATACAAAAATGAACATTACAGACAAATTAATGGACTCTCAATGGGAGGTAAACTATCAGTCAATTTAAGTGGAATCACCCTAAATAATATAATAATCATAGAAAAATTAATAGTGAAACCAAAAATTATATACAAATATATAGATGACCTCATCCTAATCATTAAAAAAGAAAATTTAGAATCAACATTAGAATGCTTTAATAACATAAATAATAAAATTAAATTTACTTATGAAATAGAAAATAATAATAGACATGACAATATTAAGAAACACTGATGGAAGCTTAGCAACTAAGTGGTACTCAAAAGAACTAAAAAGTAATAGGATACTTAATTATCAATCCAACCACCCAAAACACACCATATTAAATACAGTGTCTAACATGATTCAAAGATCGATTAAAATCACGGATAAAATATATATTAAAGATATAAAAACAATAATTTTTAAAAAATTGTTAGACAATTTATACCCAATGAAAATAATAAAATCAATGTGGTATAAACACATAAAGAACATAGAAAATATTCAACCTCAAATAATAGTAAACGATAATAGAAACAAATATTACAACAGCCTCACTTACATCAAAGGACTGTCTGAAAAATTGCAAAAGATAATGAAACTTAATGACGGTGAACAAGTTAAATTAGCACATAAACCTAACGGTAAATTAAGAAAATTATATACTAATATGAAAGATAAAATTAACAAAGAAAATAGATAAGGTTTAGTATATAAAATTGATTGTATAAATTGTGATAAATCCTATATAGGAGAAACATCTCAAAAATTAAAATACCGTCTATATCAACATAAAAACGACATCAAAAACAAAAATACTAAAACAGCTTTATGAATTCACTCCAATAATACGGGACATAATTTTGCATTTGAAAACACAAGAATTGTAGGCTATGAGACTGATACCAACAAACGTCGTATTTTAGAGTCGTTTAATATTTTTAAATCTCTTGAGAAAACCACCTCTTATAAACCATAAAACCGATTCAGGCCATCTTAATAAAAATTATAATGCTATTTTCAAAAAAAATTAAAAATTAACGAATATAATAATAACATAATATATAATTAAAAGGATAAAATAATTTTAATTCAATGCTTTAAACAAAGATGTGTGTTGTGTGTGTATATGTGTGAATGTTTAATAATTTGTATATATAGATGAGTATATTTTAAATGTATCATCATAATAATTAGAACAAAATGATAGATTAAATTTTTAAGTTTTCGGTAGTATGTATACTACAGAAAGTTTTTAATTTAAGTGGTATATATATGTATAAAAAGTTATATATAAATAAATAAATAAAAATAAATATAAAGGGAAAAAATAATAATAAATAAAAATATAAATAAAAACCTAAGTAATCAAATAAAACCAGTTGTAAATAGTAGTTCACTTAATTCTCTCCTAGATAGCACCACTAAACATTTTTACAATTTATGAGATTTTTACAGGTAAGAAATAGATAATTAAATACAATTAATAACTTCCCAGAATAAATATTAACCAATATAATACACACAATAAGATATTAATCATGTTTCAAGATAAATATTAATAAATTTAATGCAATATTGTAATAGTTTTAAAACAAAAACAACTTGAACGTTCTCGCTAATAAATTATGTATACATTTTCATCATATAAACCAAGGAATTATATATAATTATACATCATGTATTTTATAATTACTATTAACATACTTGTTTTCAGTATTAAGTTAAAAAAAAAATTAAATTTTCTTTATATGTATATTTTAAGGTTACACTTATGTGAAATAATATAAAATTAGTTGTGTTACTAGGTGTTCAGTTATTAATGGAAATTTTAATTTAATCAAGTTAGTTTAATATGTTAATTTATTGACGACTCTTATGGTGAAAAAATATTTTAACGTTTAATAAATTTAATTAAAAATTCAATGTGACTATAAGCAAATTGTAAGTAAAAAATGTATTATTAAATATTAATAAAAAAAATTTATATATATATTTTTATAGCATGTTAGATATACCAATTTTTAAATATTTGTAAAAAAATTAAGGTAAAAAGGAATTGTAGAATTATGTTATTAATAATATTGTTATAATGTTTTTCATTTTTAGAATGAAAAAATGATGTGATGGGAAGATGACCTTAGAGGGTCGAAACGTCTCACAAATAAAAGAAATGGAAATCAACTAGTTCTTTTATTTTTTAAATACACCTAAAAAATCCATCAAAAAAATGAAAATAATAAGTTTGGATCACAGTAATTCATTTTGTCCCTTTTTTTGCAAGAAATAAGCAATTATTAATAGAGAGAGCTAATTTTTTTTATAATTTTAATTTATTTCTGGAATCAATAAGGACTGTAATCCCATTATTAAGATGATTTGGTACACAGAAATATTATTCGATGTGAATCTATTAGAAAATGGGACAATGTTTTTCTTTAAATTTATTGAATTATTATTTTTTAATTGTAAGTTGTCTATCTCAGTGGTTCCGAACCTTTTTCGTTTGGCGACCCCTTAAAAACCCACCCGCGACCTTAAAAAAAATCAAAAATATTTGTTTAGTATAATTGTATTTTAAATGTTTATAAATGTATATAAAATAATGTCAAATAATTAATTTAATGCGATGGTTAATATTGCATGTTATTTACCAGCTTTAAAATTCGTGGATGAGTTTTTGTTAACGCTAACCTCATATCATTCTCAACATCTAATTTATTTCCCCTCTCGCAGAGATATGTTGACACAAATGGCACTACAACTCGAAATGCTTGCATCGCCACTTTTGGTTATGAATGATACATACCACACCAGAATTGTGTGACTGATTTTTCGTTAAACAAGTTACGAGCCAAGGAATCATTTCGCTAAATCCAAAATTTAATTTTGTATCCCATCAGGAATGTTGGATACATTAATGGAAGCAGAGAATGGATTTCGTGTTAATTAATGTAGTTTCATCTTCTTTCAGCTCAAGGAAGCAACACTGGAGTTAGTTTTGAAGGCATTCGAGATGTTCACTAATCTCCTCTTTCAAATTTTCATTTATTTCACCTTCATTTTTAGATTCATCTATTACCACTGCAGAGTTTCTCTAACATGACAATCTTTCCAAGATTTATTTTTCTTCGCCAGTTTTGCACCTTGGATAAAAATACCCTGAGATTATCGTGAAATGTGATAATATTGGTTTTCTTTCCTTGAAGTTTCAGGTTAAGCATATTTTGCTGCTCAAATATATATCTGCCAGATACGCTATTCTTTCCAACCAAGCTTGTCGCTAAAATATACCAAAAGGTCATGTTTCCCTTGCATTACCAGCTACATTTTGATTTGATATTTCAATTCAAAGAGACACGATTTACAACATTTCCTTTCAAATACCAACGTACGGCACTATAGAAAAGAAGAACCTCGAGATCAGAATCCATGTCTTTGCACAATTCTTTAAACAGACGGATGTTAAGAGCTCCAGATTTAATGTAATTTATGATTTTTATCATCGAATTAAATTCATCTTGTAGTGGAGTTGGAAGAGTCTTGGCGGCAAGGACATACCGGTAAATCGTGCAGTGGATTTCTTTTGCATAGGGGGCTAGTTCTTTTACTTTGGTCTGAAAGCCCGATTTTGACCCAAGCATAGATATCGCACCATCTGTACAAACTACACAGACGTTTCCCACTTCAACCCTCCACTTTCAAAAAACGTATTTATCTTTTCCATAATATCATCCCTTGTTCTTGTTGTTTCAAGAGCACTACAAAATAGGATTTCTTTTTTAATATCATTGGTGTTATTATGCTTCACGAAGACAATCACCTGACAACAAGAGCTAACATTTGTTGATTTATCAACTTGAAAAAAAAAAAAAAAAATATATATATTTTATTATTTTATTTTTATTTATTAATTATTTAGAATAATAATTCTAAATAATAAATAAATATAATCTAAAATTAAGTGAATAATATGTAAAATAATAATCAGAACTCACATTTTAGTCACAAATTTAATCCACAACGCAACGTCGATGCTTCCATTTTTTTTTTTTTTTTTTTTTTTTTTTCATTGTTTTGGTTAAGTTGGCGACCCTCAATAACAACCGTCGCACCCCCAGGGGGTCGCGACCCACAGGTTGGGAACCACTGAGTCTATCTCATAGTCAGAAATAGTCTAGTCGTCATAGACTTAAATCGGGGTACCTTAGAAAAATTCTGAATTTAATGACACTTTGGGATGTTGTTAGTGGGTGTCCAGTAGTGCTACACCCAATTTTTCAGACGAAAAAAACCCTGTGCTAACATGGAGGGAGGCCAAAAACGGTCTGATAGTTTGTCGAAAATATTAATTTAGTCCAAAATTAATTTCAGCCGTCTACGCTCTTTAATTTTTTAATGTTACTCAATTAATTAAATTTACGAGGATAGGATTAATTCTCTTCTATTTTTAATTGATATTAAAAAAGCCGTATAAATAAAACACATTCATGGCATGGTGTCTAAAGAATAACTATATAACAGCACAGAGGAAACAAGTAAGGAAAAAAATGTTTACAGTTATGTACTAGCATTTCTATTTTACTTTGGAGAGAAAAATAGACATGAAAAGAGAGCAGACATCGTGATACAGTTGAGCTAGAAAGCTCTTATATTTTTTGTGTTATTTGTCTTGCTTTAGAAGCCTAAAAGGAGGGGGTGGAAGACCCATTATATTGACCTCAAGTCAAGTCCTAAAAAGTGCTTTGGTGGTGTTGTGTTTTTATACGAGGCATTGTAATGTCTTGAAAAGAACCCATCTTAAGATATCCTCTTAACCCTGAGACTCGGTGTAATGTTTGCTTCTTCTTGCATTCGTTCCAAGCTGGCTCCTACAGAAAAGAGAAAAGAAAACCAAAAACGAACTTAGGGTGTGGCAATTTAAAGAACGGAATTTCCTCCGTCTGTTACTTCCCTACTGTAAAAGAGAAAGAAAAATGGTATTACCGAGCCAGAAACCTTGCTACAATAACAAGTGTTATAGATGCGAGAGTTAGTTGTAATGTGGGCGTCTACGCGACGCTCCGAGACTCCCCTGGAGCGAGTTTCGACCTTATTCTCTATGCGTAGCGCTAACTTTACCATTGCAGATTCTCTTTATCTAGATTACCATTTATTATCTAGTCCTGGGCTATCTCTAACTCCCGAAAGCTTTAACCTCCTTAAAGAACCTTCTATTGCTTAAAAGAATGAATGTGGACCTAATCTCGTAGAATGCGTTTCCCACACAAGGAAACGGTTTTTCCAACTTCTATTTTAGATCTATGTTACATCCCTATATATTTTCCCACTATATATATATATATATATAGACTTTTTTTTAGAAAAAGGAAGAAGACAATCTTACACTTTGAAAATGCTATCTCGAACGTTTTCTTCTTTATTTTTTTAAAACAGATTAGACTGGTAGACAAAATTGAATTGTCTGAAATTCCGGTGAGACGTAATAAATAAAATGGATTTAGGCTAAGGATAAGGAAAGGATTTATGGTAAATTGAATGTGTCTTTCCTGGTTTTTAAAATGTACGAGTTATAAAAAAAGACTTCGTGCCGTTCCAATACTGTGTTCAGTTAATGACATTTTTACATACGAACTAATTTGTTCTCCAATTTATTGATAAGAATTATACTATAATAAATAGGAAGGATAAATGCTATCTTTAAGTAGAAGAAATACGCTTCACTATTTATGAAAGGTGTGGCTTTTATTAAAACCAAGTATAGACCACTTTCGTTATAATACCGAAAAATATTTTCTTTAAGGATATATGCACTTATAAGTTTTGATAGGTGAAATATACAATTTTTTTCTCCCAATACTATAAGCACCTTTGAGAGTTTGTGGTATCACCTTGAGTTGACAGATTAAACTAATTATATATTAAAATGTTATTATAAAAGTTTATAAAACCCTTCATCTCAAGCAGAATCCTGTGAAAGAGCATCACCAATTAGAATGACCAAATTGAATATAATTTAATGTTTCCAACAGCGCAAACCTTTGAAAGATAAACTTCTGCTTCCAACCACGCTAAGACAAAAATAATTTATGATCATAATCCTTTACAAGAGTATTTATTCTGCAAACGTGCTTCCTTCTCGAACTTCGCAATAGGTACCTATGAAAATACCTACTACCAAAATTTTCATATTATGTATTTGTTAAACTAGCACAGGGGTATCCAATCTAAAGCACTCGGCCGGGCACGGTTTGCGAGACTTTTTATCCGGTTCGCGAGACTTTTTATCCGGTTCGCCACGCCAAAAAGATATTAACAAATGAACTTAAACAGTGGAAAGTAATAAGTTCTCCACAATCAAACGTAATGTCCACGATTAAAAAGATCAGCATATATCTTACTATAAAAATTTGATTAGCATTTTAAAGAATAATAATTAAATGAGGTAAATTTGTTTAACGATAATAGTTAATTAGAATTATTTTTATTCGGAACAATATTTGATAACTATATAAATATTTCCTAAATATTTATAGAGACTACAATCGATTATTTACTCTCTATATCTAAACGGAAGTTCACACTCATCGGCTCAAAAGATTTTAAATTACTATTCGCAGTAACATTTCAGTAGGTATCGTAGTTTTCAGAATTCTTCTATTAAGAGATAAAATAACTGAACTATATGAAAAATAATATTTTGAATATTTAAAGGCGTTGGGTACATCAATCCAGAAATATCAAGCAAATTAAAAATTTATTTTAGACTATAAAATGATTTTTCTTGTTGACAATCTTTTAAGTAAAACAAGAGTTCAAAGAGAATTCGTTGATTTGTTTTAACACCAATCTCGAATAAATAAAATATGAAAACAAATAAAAAACAAAATTCATAGATTTCATGTGAGGTCATCTATACTTATCATATGAAAAAAATGTCCGAAATATATCGTACTATATACAAATACATCACAAACAATTACTTCGTCCAGTGTATTTTATTTGTTAGTTAATTAGGGTTTTCGTGGTTTCACTTAATTATTATTGAACTTTTTATCTAAATTTACTATACAAATAATATCTTCCAGGCTGAGAATCTAACCCGATCTCTCACCTTTAAAAAATAGCAATTAGAAAATAGCTCAGGAACTAGCTATGAGGAAGGATTTATTATGAGGAAAGGATTTAGGTAAATGGAATACAATTTAAAATGCTTTAATAAAAACTTAAGTAAGAACTGTTTTAAAAAAATTATTTTTAAGAATATTTTGGGGTAACACTCCTAAATTTAGAGCTAAACAAATTTATTTCACGATTTATAAATTTACGATTCACGATTTATAAATTTATTTCACGATTTTGTCTTGGATATAAGCTTTCAGGACATGTAGTATTTAAAGTATTTAAATGTGTATGTAGAATTAGTAAGTATTTAAAACTTCACGCATCTGTACAAATGCAATTTTTCAAAAACAACTTTTTTTGAACTCAGTGACCATAATTATTTCTCTCTATATATAATTTTAGACTACGTATGTAACATACGTTTTCTAAAGCTTGATTAGAAAACGTGGGGTTTTCTAATTATTTCAGCACATAGATTTCCTTGCGTTCTATCACTGTGTGAATTATCATATCAGCAGAAATTAAATAATTAGTAACGCAAGTGTTACTGAACGATTAGTAGATAGATGCACGTAAATATCAGCGTATCGTGATAAAAAGGAATGTTTGCCGATGTGTAAGTAATATGGGAATCTTGGGGCTATCTTTGGCATACCATCCTGATTCCTTATCAAACACAAAATATGGGCGTTCGATAAAATTTAACGCGTTTGGTATAAAATTGGAATTTAGGAAAAAAAAAACACTGATCCAAACATTAAAGAAATAATGTATAATAACTGTGAATCTATATAATTGGTTAAGACAATAACATTTGTTACATTGAGTTAGATGAAAGGAATATTATTAAGATTTGTAAAAGTTGAATTAAGTGTAATATGTAGAAGTCATTTAACATTTAAAATCAATAATGAACAGTCAAGGCAAGTCTTATAAGCAAAAATTAACTACTGTAAATGATTGAACAACGATGCCTGATTCAATGAATCAGAAACTTAATATCACTATACCGCACAGCATGTATTAATCCGCTCAATAGCTCCCTGCCTATCCCTTATAAATCATATTCATTTCTCAATTGAAAACCAACCGAGAGGAAATATAATGAGGCATTTAAAATTGGAAAATTTCTATAGAATCCATCTCATTATCTAATATTGTTCTATGTAAAATTTCACATGGAATTCGTTTCAATTCGTAACAACATGCTTGTATTATAGATAGATTCAAAAGTTATCTAACGTAGCCAAAAGCCGTAAAAATATGTGCATTAACGTCTTCCTTTAATATACATTACTGTTTAAAAAACATTTGAAAAATTCCTGTTTATTAGTGAAACTGTTTTCATGGAAAATCTAAATTAGCTAATGGACTACTCGGACTTTCAATGTTTTAGATTTAGGCAATCCTAAGAATTCTACAACAATTATTGTATTATATATACAACAATTATATTATGTATTATATAGTGATTACTTTAACGAATTTAAATAATCGGTAATATAAGCATAGATAAAAGCTAAGATAATTTCAAGATAAAAAAAACTTTATATACCTACTACGTTTTTAAATTTTCTGTTGAATCGTATGTAATGTTAATAATATAATTGTTATTGTTATTTAATATATAATGTAAGTGTAAAAAAAATAGTTCCGAATTTATTTACTTCACATAAATGACAACCATTTAGAGAGCTGATCTTAAACCTATAAAAGGACAAATCTTTGTACAACGGATCTTCCCAACCCCAAATCTAAAGCGTGCCATCGATATATTTGAAATAATATAATCGATATTTCCTGTTTTGCTGTCATTCAATGTTTATCTATCACAAATTTGGGACCCGTCAAAATGAAGATTGCGTAAATATGGGATATGGCAAAACAAATAAAATAACTTGCGGATTTTTTCCGAACTAACTTTCCGTACAGCAAAATTTGCTGAAAACCAACTAAATTCTGCTGAACGATGGCTAAAAGTATTAAAATAATGCATTGTCATCGTGTTCTGAGCTATGCTAAAAGTTTCAAATGTCTAGCTATTCGGGAAATTAGTTAGAAATCGATTGCCAGATTTGTACCGGACAAACAAACAAACAAACAAACAAGAAAGGAAGCTAATAAAAACGTAGTAATAAAAATAGATGAGACCAAACGATAAATAAATACATATTTCAGTTTTGATTTCAAACAAGTGCGTGGCGGACTTTATGATATAGTTTTATTAGTATTAATTCAAATGATTACAAAATACAGAATCTAGATCTTCTCCAAAATATTTAGATTTATTAGACTCTGGCCTCGGAAACCTATAGAACCACCATATAATTCTAATATCTATATTTACATTTGCAGAGTAAATATTTTTGAACCCGTTTTAATGACAAACGAAGTGTGTGGGGGTGCCCAAAGTTTTTAGGGATCACATTCTCCAAATTACAGCTAAAATTGATGTGTATTCCGTCGCCGACATGGTTAACATCAAACCCAGTAACTTAATGACAATTCATACAGAATCATTCAGTGGAGTCTTAGAATCCACCAATTTTTGTCAAAATAAAAGGTTAAAAATCTTTATTCTACACAGTTTACACTTAACGTAAGCTGAGCAAGTACCAAGCAAAACAGTAAGTAAAAACAAAATTCAATATCGAACTTTAAAATCAAGTTTGAAACACAAAAAAATAAGTATGTAAATACAGTGTAAATCAATTCAGGTAAGACCACGAAGGAACTGAAATGTATTAGTAACTTATTTTAAAGGTCTAAGGGTTTTAGATTTATGATTTTGTTATAAGAATGGAAAAAAAAATATCTTAGTACCTTTAGGACGAATTTAATTAAATGTGCCCCTGAACAAATGCTACCAAGTTTACATAGATATGTATAAATATTACAAAGATCTACAAAAAAGATACATATAAGTTATATATTATGTATTATATGTATGTATAAGCTTCGGATGCGTGGAAGATAGATTTTTTCCTAAGATTATAACGTTGAAAATATATAAATATACTATTATTGTGTGAAACAAAGGGGGGGGGGGGGTAAAAAAAGAAAAAGAGAATTTAATATTTTTGCCAGGAGGGACGCCGACTACCCGTTGTGCCAATGTCCCGGATGAAGGAACAATATCCCAGAGCGATTTATCACACGGATCCCTCCTCTACCCTATGTTTGTCCGACATGGGTATTTGTCATTTTAATAGATTTCATCCTCCCACCCCAGGGTAGAGACGCCGGTCTCAGTTAGAGGGCACATTCAATCACCCGGGGTATCAGGCTTACGGTACGCAACCGTACCGCTAAACCTTGGCCGTGAGATCCAGTTACGCTAAACCAGGCTTCTAGTGATTTACACGGGCCAAGGGGATCTGTTACCAATCATTCAAACCATACTAACAGATAAATTATTAATCCTAATACCCAACTGTATAGGAATAAATGATCGATTGCACAATTTCCAATATGTGACATGCTCACGAAATTACATTTTTATAAAATCGATATCAAATTTTAATAGCACATTACGCGTCGAGTGCGGAAAGTAGCATTTTGTATGCTAGTGTAGAGTTTGCACCCGAGCGACAGCGAGGGTAGTAAAACCACACGAGCGAAGCAAAATGCCGTTTTCGCACGTGTTGTGTACCGTACTTTATCCACGATTGTTAGATTTACATAATAAATACAGAAAAAAATAAACTTGCTGTATGTAAGTTCGTATCTCTCTCTTGATAAAGATGGCATTAATTCTTGAGATATATTTTTTGCCGAATTAATTATTTCTGGAGGAGTATTATTCTCCACATTTTCGTCAAAGTCACTTGATTCATTCATTGTTTTTCACTAAAAACTCGATATAAACAGTTACTTTAATAAAAGAACAGCAAATTCGTTCTGTTAAATGTAAACAAACTCGCTAATCGTGCGTAAAGCTGAAGAATTCCTCTTCTTTATCGCCCTAGGGTGGTAAAGAAGAGGAATTCTTCAGAACCATGAGACGCGCATGCGCAATGAATACAAGTGCGTAAAGAATCACTTTCTACGCATCTAAACAGAGATACAATATTTATATTTCGTATCAATCGTAGATAAAAATGTATTAAAAGTTGCCGTATTACAGTAGTTGCCAATGAGTACTCCACAGCTGGCTTACAAAAGTAACCCAAATATCAAATATTGTAATAATATTATCTAATAATAATACTGTTACCCATGTAATATTTATCACGGATTTCTATTTTTTCAAATACATTATGAATCAACCCACAAAAATTTTCAATTCTTTCATAGCCTTGCTATAATAATAATAGACAATTTCCATTCACTCCAATAAATGGTACTATTATAATTTTTGTTTAGAATAATATTATATTTATATTTTTTAGGGATAACTAGAAGAGCCAAACAATGTTAGTTGTAATAGCCAATTTTGATGTCAAAAATAGTAATAAGGAGATCAAAAGATTCTTTTGAAAGTAGCTCTATTATTTAGTTATTATAGTTATAAATGTAATGTACTCAAGGATTCAATGTCTTCTTGTTTCACATGGATACTTATACATTTTAAATGTATTGATAATTAATAAGGAAAATGGAAGTGTGGGAAACACATTAGTTACGAGTATATGAGAGAAATCAAAATACACATTCGTTTTATAAAATAATTATGTCATGAAAAAAGAAATAAAAACAAATGCAACATGAATAAAAACACAATAAAACCTAGCTACCAGGTCAATCCTACAAAATAGCTGTTGTTTCACCTTTTTCGGGGAAACACAATTTAATAAAATTGCAAATGTAATTGAAAAGAAAATATCACATGGGAGCAGACAATAGTAATTTAATAAACAATTTAACAACCTGAAATTGTTATTGCTTCCGAGCTTACCGGAGGTTATGAAAACTATGTGAATATTACCGAAAAACAACATTTTTTTACGTCTCCGATTTCAAAAATCCAAGACAGAAATTTCAGACATCAGGGAACATTTTTGGTTCCGAGTCTATGTGTCGGTCTGCCTGTCACTTAATGTTTGCGAGCCAACATATCTTAAAAACTACACGTCCGATTTTAATTAAATTTTGATGGTAGGGAATGACTAGCCCATTGTTTGTCCCGTATAAGTTTTAACCCTCTTCTCCCAATATTTCTCTACCACATGCGCTCAAACAAACATTTATTTTACGTTTACGCCTATATCTTAAAAAATATCTATCTGATTTTTATAAAATTCGGATGGTTAGGTGAAAGTAGCACGCAGATTGCCCAAGATTAATTTAAACCGTGTGCGCTCTTAAACTTTACTAAATTGGTACTCTACTTTATGTAGAAAATCAAAACTATTTTGACAGATTTAAAAAACGGAGGGGGGGGGGGGTGAATTAAACAAATTATACAATAATATGTTTTAAATGCCTAAAATCGTTAGAGTATACAAAATATAGCTTGAGTCCTGTATTGAAGCTATGTTGCACACTAATTGGCAGACTATTTACAATAAAAATTTATTGCTAAAATTTCTTTTTTAATTAACTGTTTGATTTAAAAAATAATGTTTGAACAACCACAATACTTGAAGGTAAAAATGTGACGATGAAGACCTAGTGCACATTAAAGCTACAGATATGTCTAAAGTCTAAAGTCAGATATGTCTAGTAACTATAGTCTAGTCCACTTTAATTTTGATTTTTACTTTAACCCCCTCATTTTCCCTTTTACATAATTTATTTGTTTAGTCTTTCCTAGATTTCCCTTATACCCCACGTTGCCGTAGCAATGGCGGCTATGATGGAGAGACGAGAATAACTTAACAAATAAACTTAGGTGTGGACGCTAGACCGAGACAATACATAGTACGTAGTCTCATCACACGGCAAACAGGCAATGTCTCGAGATGGATTATAGACACATCGCCCGACGTATCCACTGGTAAGGACGTAGCCTAAGTCAGTGAGCATAGCCAAAAGAGACCGGGATATACCTCTACAATCAGACTGGATTAAGACGTATACACTGGGCACTGGACATGAAAACAATGGAAAACACTCAACATTAATGGTTCTATTCACAATACCATTCCGGGGTTGTATAATAGGGTTAGCATTAAGTATTTGATACGGAAAGCCCTGAGAGCCAGGTATGAGTGTTTAAGACCAATGAAAGCAAATTATCAACATGGGAATACATCACATTCAGCATACACCAAGAGGAATGTCTGTTTAAAGCGCTGAAACCTTATATACAAATAGAATAGTGTAGGAAAAAAATGTTGGGCATTCTCGACATTTAAGGTAGAAGAGGATATGAATAACTTAAGAAATAGCTTTAAATGGTAGGCACTGAAAAAAAAAAATAATGGTTCAGTTGATTTTTATTTAGATATGAAAAAAGCCAAGTTTTCACTAATAAAGATTAGACATTTATTCTTATTCGTGCAATCAAAACTAATCCACAGATTTGTAATACACGTAAGATAACATATTCACTAACTACTAATGTTAGTAATCTAATAATGTCACTAATGTTTGTAAAATACTTAGATCGATTGGTTTACATACATGTAAGTAGATCGGGTTGTATTCATCGTATAAAACTCTGGTGCCACAACACATTGTACATGTTATTCAATTTTTGTGTAGGAAACTTTTCTGTAGGACACATAAAATTGTTTCTACTAGGGATTCGTTGTTACTTAAAGCCTAAAACCCACTTAAAAATATTAGTTGAAGGTATTGGTTTGAGATTATGAGGAGTCGTAAGAGGATAAACCTTCCAAAATTTGACATGAGCAATCAATTAATCGCCACTTCACTCTCCACACTTAACCCTCGGGTGCGCGCGGTCTAATACAGAAACGAGGAGGCGCGGACCCCTTGATAGGACTTAATCTGTTTTATATGCCCACACAATAGATAAAATAAATATAAACTTGAAATCATTTTAGCAAAATATAAATAAATAAATATTATTTTATTCAACCACAAAAAAAATGCAAATACAATTAAGATAATAATAAAAATAAAAAAAAAAAACTATTAATAACTACCAGTCAAGGAAGTAAACAATACACAAGAAAAAACTAACAAATAATAATAATAATAATAATTTTATGTGGTGAGAGTCCTCAGTAGATGTCGCGGCATCTAGAAAGAGGACTTAGTCTCTCAAATTAGTCCCTGTTTATTTATTTTATTTCTTTATTACTATTATTACCTACATATAATATATCTTTTATTTATGAAGAAAACATAAAATTATAATTTGGTTAGGGAAAAATAAGTAATTCAAAATTAAAGACGTTAAAGAAGGTGAAGGTTATGTTTTCTACAAAAAAAAAGAAAAAAAAGAGTAGTTTTATCGTTAAATAAATGAGAAAAAAAAAAATACGATTTAATTTATTAAACTAAACTAAAAGAGATTATATAATTTAAGTTAAGATTTAAGTACAAAGTTTAGAAGCAATGTTTTATTTTAACCGATGTAATAAAGGGACAAAGAAATTGTATATAAGTATTCATTTTGATTATTTTAAGGATGTTATTTTTATTATTAATTTATTAATACATTTACAAATTATGTTAAGAGGTGCAACTCAAGAACCTCAAGGTTCAACGGCCTTTGCCAATTTGTTTTTGTAACAATAAGCCTAAATGGATTATTATTATTTATATACATATATATATCGCACACGTATATATAAATACATACATACAAACATACATACACACATACTTTCACACGTACAAATATTTACACTCAAACATAAATATACATATGTTATTTATTTAAAAAAAAAAAAACTGTGTTAATAACTTTATTAAAAACTGTATTATTTTTTAATGTAGTTTATTCATTATTTTGTTGTATTACAAAATGATTTAAATTGGTTTCATTATTATTTTTTTAAATTTATAAAATACCGTTGTTTAGTCTCATAGTTTATAAGCACAAAATTTGTCAGTCTCAATTACAATTTTTTATTTTTTTATTTTTTCTGTATATTTTTATTATTTTATTTTTAAATTCAGGTACCATATTAATTTATTTTGTATTATACAGGGTGGTCCAAAAGTCTCCCTCCCCCCCCCCCCCCCCCCCAACCTAATAACAACATCTCTAATAAACAATTAGAGATAAAATAATGAAACTTAGGGGATCCGTACCATGTTAAGGGAAGTTTGTTTTCATGCAATCGCGCAGTAGGGGCAACAACCCATTTTGCCCCCAGGCCTCCTAACATCAACATTTTAACCAGGAATGTATATTTTTGATTGCAGATTTAGATTCTGCGGCGAAAAATGAAAATATTTTACTTCAAACTTTTTTTTCTATCTCCAATATTTTGCCCCCTAGAGGAGGTGAAAGGTATAAAAATGTTTTTTAAATTTGATTTTAGCGCCTGGGGGTAAAGTGATGGTTCCCCCTAGTACGCGAGCGGACCAATACACACTTCCCTTTACATAGTTCAGATCCCCCAAGTTCCATTATTTTATTTCAAACCGGTCAAAAGTTAAGAGGGGGGGGGGGGAGACTTTTGGACCACCCTGTATGTATAAATTTCCCTAATAAATTAGCGTAATACTAAAATTTAAGTGAAAGTGGCGCGGGTCCCCTTGGATGGATGGGTGTCCACTTGACCATATATATAGCTCTGGGTTCAATTCCCGGACTGGGTCCCCCGCTCAATCTTCACCCAGCACTGTTTAAACAAATAAGTAGCTCCTCGAAAGATTAGCACCACCAGGTTTCGGCCTGGAAAGCATGATCGACACTCCCGGTTCGATCCCGATGATAGCGAGCCGTGAAAACCTGTTAAACCACCAAACACTTCACACAAATGTGATTTTTGGTTCCTAACACGGGTTTGTTTAAGAGGCTGGCGTCTTCGGGTGTATAAGCCCCCGGAAAAAAATAATAGTCTACCTAGGATGGGAAAATAGATACCCTAGAATCCTCGTCCTTCATATTACTGACTACCTCCTCTCAAAAAATCTTATATTTTTAATAAGTCTAAGCCGCACTATTTTGTTTAGTTATCACGTATAAATTTTATGATGAAGTGGTCTGAGTCGAAAACTTTAAACTAGTCAAACTTTATGGTATAACATCTTCTATAAATGTGTCACACTTCTTGATTAAAGGTGTAACCAAGTTCTATAATACATACAATTTTCAGGCGTCAACCTTAAGAACATTTTAAATTTTCTAGAGTATAATGTGGCAAATTTGGTTAACAGCGAAGCAGCCGCTTCAAGAGAATTTCTTCTTCCTATCCACACGACTCTGGTTTTTTTAGCTCCTTCTCTTTCTCCAGGGCGTGTTCTATTGCCTCTAACAGCCTATCTGCACATCTAGATAAATATTTTTTAACGGCACCATTACAAAAGTCTGCACTCCTAGTTAGATTGTGACCTCCCTGTGATGATCTTACTTTATCGAGGCTACTAAACCAAACACGTTTGAACGATACTACTGTCCCTGGGGCTGAAAAGTAATGTAGTACTCTCTACCGTTTACTTTACGCTACCAAGTGTAAACCAGGTTAATGTTGTCACCATCCAAGTTGTGAGCACGCCCGATGCTGTTTAACTTTAATGATAAGAGAGCCAAATGCTCTTCTATACGAACTACCGAAGCCCCCTTCATATATTTTATTCATTTTTCGTCTAGAAAATATCTCTTAGGGATTCATCAAATTATTTCTACTGTATTCGTTGTTACTTAAAACCCACATAAAAATGTTAATTTATAGTGTAGGTTTAAGATGTATTAACAGGTTAACACAAATAACTTAATAGAATTTCATTTATCTAGTCGTTATATAAGGAAAGAAATAATCATTTAATAAACACGAAAAGGGACAAATCAACTCAAGTGCAGTCTAAGGACACATTATAAGGTTGATAAAGTCTGTCATAAAATGAAAGGTTGAGAAAAGCCATTTGAAGAATCAAGTATTTTATACAAAACCGATTAAATTTTTGAGGCAATGATAATAGCTAATAAAACTTAATTATTCAAACAAATTCTTCTGTTAGATTGAAACTTAACTAATCCGAAGTAGTGACTTTTTAAAAGGAGTTGAAATTGTGCCGTTTTAAAACGCTCAGTAAAACAAGAGGATAAGAAGGCAGGAAGGCGAGAGGAGTTAATCGCGTTTCATTCTAATTCAGGAATTGTACCGAGAGAGTGCTTAATTGGAATACTCTAAGAGAGGAAATAGTCGTGGAATTGGGCGTTGATTGCTGTGAGAAGTAATTCCATGTCGGTTAGTTATTCCAAGCTTGGAATGACGGCAATGAGAGGTTGGACTCACTCGACCGAATAAACTAATTTTAAATGGAATTTGGAAATGTCCATCTCATTATAAATTATTAAAACTTATTTCCACCTATTATATTTAATTTAAACTAATTAAAATTTAAGAATTTTTGTAGCAAAAATGTGTTTTTTACCATTTAAATACTGAGTTGAGAAAAAAACTTTTGTTCACATGATGTCAGTGCTTGAGTTCAACTATAATCAAACTTCTTTTTTTATTACCAAAAATTATTAACATTCCACGTTTATTTTATTCAGCTTATGGTAACTAGAATACACTATTTCAATTACAGTACGTTTTTAATTACCGGTAAAATCCATTTTTAAAAAATGAAAACAATATAACTATGGTTCAATTGTATGTTCTTAGAATGGGGATGTTTTAACCGGGATGCAAATGACGGCTAATCTGTTTGTAGAGAGATGTGTTTGTCAAAAATCCTTGAAATAATGGAGTAATCCACGTCTAGTTGGCAATTTTCTCTTTTTTTATTCTTTTGAATCTTCATGAAAAACACCGATAGGTGGGAAATAGAAGATGA
This sequence comes from Gerris lacustris, assembly GCA_951217055.1. Classification (NCBI taxonomy): domain Eukaryota; kingdom Metazoa; phylum Arthropoda; class Insecta; order Hemiptera; family Gerridae; genus Gerris; species Gerris lacustris. Next base: position 28,531,065 of record OX578283.1, on the reverse strand, counting down.
GTCTGAGGTCGAGGATTATCCTGTTAAATTTTTACAAATTGAAGCTGTCACATCAAATTTTTCAGAAAGAACTTCTTTGATAGAAAAAAAACAAACAAAAAAAAAAAAAAAATACGCTACGGTTATAAATAGGAAATTGAGTTTTTTTTTTTTTTAGAAAATACAACTCACTCATATTGCTTTTGTTTTTTTATCATACGCGAGTGTGTAAAATTATAAGAAAGCCGACAGCAAATTTTACTAACGTTGATTATTGATTAGAACATTCAGCTTTGGTATTATATATGTATATATATAATGGTAACTTTTTTTTCGGTATTTTTAAGCCCAGAAACGAGAAGAGGGATTGACGTTAAGTAGAGGTGAAGGTGAACTCCAATGGTTTTTCATGATGAAATCCGACCCCACCCTAAACTCCACACACAACAGTGTGAAATTAATTAAAATCTCGCTCCAGGAGAAAAAAAGTAGAAAAAACATGCAATTTTTTCAGACAAGGAGGATAAATAAAAACTAACTTGCTTAATCAATATTCTCGAGTTTTAAATACAAATACGAGAGGTGCTAATAGTAACACTATGGACTATAAACAAAACCAAAGATAATATATATATATATTACCTTAATACAAAAGTTATCCTCACGTTATTTAAGATATTAAGTATTAAAATAATCAAATAAGAACGAACTTAAAACAAACCTTAACAACCAGTGTCTATGTAAACCTAATTCCTGTTTTATAAAGAAAAGCAGGCACAAATACAGAATCATTAACATATTTTATATATATATATATATATATATATATATATATATATATATATATATATATATATATATATATATATATATTTATATATATATATATAAATGAATAAATTCTCACCGTTAATATAAACAAAAACTCCATTAAACTAAATGTAACTAAAAACAACCATTTAAAATAAATGTATCAAGTTGGCCGCAAAAATTAAACTGAATCACGGGGTTTCAAAGTTAAAATTTTTCAAAATTATTAATCAGAGGCGTACGGACGGGGATTCAGTGGAATATTTAATCTCATAGTTTATTATTATTTTAATTTTAATTTTTAAAATACTGTAAACAAACACAATATCTGCATTCAGCTGTATTGTAAATATTTGGCATGCATTCGCAGTCTATGCATAAACGCACTACAATTTGAGTTAAAATTGAAATGCCAAAACAAAACAAACACTCCTTCAATTTTTGTCGAAGCCTATTATTATTTTTTAATTTCTGGCGGCCATCTTTGAATAGCAGTAGCGCTTTTAGGAAACATTTCCATATATACATCTATATTAGTACTTTCTTGCTCGAAATCAAATTCTCCATGCATGATTTACATATCCTATATATATATATATATATATATATATATATATATATATATATATATATATATATATATATATATATATTGTAACAAATCGTATGATTAACGGGCTGATTTGTTTATAACGTACGAAGGTATTTGACTTCCACCTAACAAAAGAAGCTATATAAAGGAATATGTCACTTGTTGACAAACAAAACGGTCGTCGAGGAATCACACAGGAGGAGGCAGTTCGGCCCTGGCAGCCCAACCTATGTTGGGTCTACTCAGTCGGCTGAACCTATGTTGCTCTATTGAAGAGGAATAAGATCGCTACATATGAGGCCATCATATGAACATTTCGAATTCATTAAATTTAATTCTTAAATATTATATTTTGTTTTGCACGATTAATCTATTTAAGTTAAATTAACATTAATTATTAAACTTGTTTAGATTTTTGGTTACATTATTTTTCTATTATTCATTTACTCCTTGTTAATTTATATTAAAAACTAATCGTTATTAGTTTTAAAAGTTTCAATATATATATATATACAGTATGTCCCAGGATTGACTTGACGATACGTGAAGTGACCTAAAAATTTCATTTTTCGACAAAAAGTCATTCTTGATCATCCCTCCTGCTTGTCTTCAAATGAAGATTTATCGCATTAAAAATGTTGTTCCATATAACCTGTTCCAAAAAATTACGATTTTTTAAGATTGCACAAGAGGGAACTGGTCTAAATTTTAATTTTATCAAAAAATGTCATTCGATATAAAAAATTATATTTTTTAAAATAAGAAAGAATATACAAAAAAATAATCGTTTTCACCTCCCCCCTCCTCCCCGCTTACCTCATTTAAATAAATAGAAAAATTGAAATTAATAAAATTAGGAATCGTTTTGACTACAACAATGACTGTTGAATAGAAATTTTTAGAATTAACATTATTATAGAAATTATATCTTAGTAATGGAATTTACTTCTATTTCTTGCTTTTTTAAAAAAAAAAGTTTTTAATAAAATAGGTCTATTACACAATTAATTGTGGATTTATCACGATCTTCAGAACGATTCCTTTGGATTTTTTTATTATTAATAGTGAGGTAAGCGGGAAGGGGGGAGGGGGGGGGGTTGGGGGGGGGGGTGAAATTCATATTATTATTTTTTGTATTTCCTTTCTTATTTAGAAAAATATACTTTTTTACAGCGAATGACTTTTTTTCATAAAATTAAAATTTAGACCAGTTCCCTCTTGTACGATTTTAAAAAATCGTAATTTTTGGGAAAAAGTTACATGGAAAATTTTTAATGCGATAAATCTTCATTTGAAGACATGCAGGAGGGATGATCAAGAATGACTTTTTGTCGAAAAATGAAATTTTTAGGTCACTTCACGTATCGTCAAGTCGATTCTGGGACATACTGTATATATATATATATATATATATATATATATATATATATATATATATATGAATAAATTCTCGACCGTAAATATAAACAGAAAACAAACAAAACTCAGGTTTCGGTCACAAAAATCGTCTTTATGTTACAATCCCGACGTCGGATTGTAACATAAAGACGATTTTTGTGACCGAAACCTGAGTTTTGTTTGTTTTCTATATATATATATATATATATATATATATATATATATATATATATATATATATATATATATATATATATATATATATATATATATATATATATATGTGTGTGTGTGTGTGTGTGTGTGTGTGTTTATATGCACAGCATATTTATATAACTGTAATTTAAATTTTCTTAGTTTGGCGTTGAATAATGAAGTAATTAATTTTGAACCTGCTTAACTTAAGAAAGTTTGTAAAATCAAAATTTATGTATACTGGAATTTTCTCATTTTAATAATTTAAAAAGACAAATTAAAACTACCAAGAAAATAAATACTTGTAAAATTGATAAAGTTAAGTAGAGGTATTTAGTTATCCCTCTTAATAATCTCTGTGAATATATTTTAGCCCATTTCGCTTTGATAAACGAGTGACTTTATTTTAAAAGAACATTAACATGTTTTAAATTCCTTGCGTTGATATGGATGGCACGGGTTTAAAATTGAAATGTCGGTGTTTCTGATAATGATATGCTCTGTTTGTATAAGGGAGTCATCTAATTGCGCTATTGGAGTCGATTATGCTACTTCAATGGAAAGTGAGTGCCAGAGCCCCAAACTCTATTGCGTTAATTGTTTGTGCTATTAGTCCAATTGTTCAATGCCCAATGTTAGTATGTAACCGTAAAGTCACAATGTTGCCCGATAGCTCCTATGTTAGGACCACCTATGTTCTATAATCCCTTTTGCTGTTACCCTTTTCTGTCAATATTAACGAGGGCACCTTTTGTCTTTATACGAATTATCGGATACCCTCGCGTTCTCTCTGGCAAGCTCTTAAAACCTGTCTGCTTCAATAATTTTCTACCAGATTATTACTGAAAACATTCGGTGGTAATCCAACACCCTACTCCGGGTCGAAAAAGGCTTCAACAATGGGACCCGTCAAATAAATTCCGATGTAATGTCCCTACATAAAATCAATGAGCCTCGAAATTGCGTCGGATATAGTGTTTTAATTTTAAATTGTAGGGGCCAAGCTGAAAATGGGGTATTACAGTGTTTTCATATCCAAGATAATGGTGCATTCAAAATTAAATATGTATCATACAATCGAATTTTGCCACGATATATTTGATACACCGTATAAAACTAGAGACATGTTTTAACTTCTGAGACAAAATAAATCCTATATATCGCATCTACTAACAGTTATAATAGATTGAAGTAAATAATTATTAAAAATTTAAAAAAAAAAAAAAAAAAAAAAAATGACATACCTACATGTATAATAATGGAATCCTGGCCTAATTTCATAATCAGTCAGTTTTACAAATCTAAATCTAGCTCTCTAAAGAAAAAAAGGAATGCAATCTTACCCGAATATAGATAATAAGTTTATTTATTAATAAAATCATCAAGCATATCAAATCTTAATGGCAGTAAGTATATTGAGTAAAAATAAATTAGTACTGCAATAATATCTGATAAAAAATCTTGCTTACTATTAACAGAATTTTCCCTTAATACTCCCTTCTCTTTTTCAACTAATAATTATTATTAAAATTTTGAGTTTCTCTTTCTTTTGGCCCTTCCCTCTGTGATATCTTCATAGTTAGTGGATGAACGGGAGAAGGGGAGAAGTTACAATTCGGCTCAATTACCATCGTCATTAAAAGCTCCGTTTTTCCAACGTTAAGTTTATTCGCAGTAATTAAAAAGTCGTCTGACACCAGTTTTAGATAACTTTTCTCTTTGCGGCATGAAAATGAGAAAAAAAAACAGAAATTACTTAAAAATTAAAAACTTTAGTACCCCCCCCTCCCACCCTTGAACAAAATATATATATTTCTTTCGAGTAATTTTTTTGATGGGGGGAATGGAAGATCTTACTTTAAATGATATTTAATTGAATGAGAAATTAAACGTAGCTTGAAATGAATGATATCAAAAATCCTCTTAAAAAGGAAATTATGGAAATTTAAAATAAGCACAGGGCTATAATTAAGTGGCGAGGAAAGATTTAATTATTATGCCCATTTCAAACGTTTAATGCTAATTTAGCAAGGGGCCATAAAATTGTCTCCCCCCTTCTCTTCCCTCTTTATTAAAATTCTAATATGCGTAAAATATAACTATTATAAAAAGGTTTAAATTAAATATAAACCATAGTAAAAATAGTCAGCCAATTTGTGTTACCCATATAGCTTCCTCCCGTCCTATCACGTAGTTTGTTTATTATTTCCAAATTTATTTAAATTTCCCAGCTTTATTTAAAAACTTTCAATATTGTTTTGTTTGATTAAATGAATAGTAGTCTGCCATTTTGCAATCCATTATTTTATGATTAATTTCAAATTGCTTGATATTTGAAAAGAATTAAAGTTTTAATTTAGCACAATATATAATAAGCCGAGACGGTGGAAATTATCTGAGGCTTCCTGCGGGCTACTTTCGATAAACTATCAAAACTTCTTGAAAATGAGATAAGTACTTTTAAAGATGGAAGTGTAAAATGTTTAACGCACGTGGAAAAGAAAAAAATGGGCGCAAAAGGTTGAAACTTATAAGGGACAATTATGGCCTGCCATCCAAATTTCATTAAAAGTAGTTTTTAATATATGTTTGCAAAAATTGTGGACAGGCCGACAGGTAGACACGGAACCAAAAATATTTCCTGATGTCTAAAACGGAAATCTGAAAACCCCAGCTGCGAGTTCGAATCCCAGAAAGGTGAGACAGGTTTTTACACTGATGACCTCATCGAGTAGATGAGTAAAGTGGCCCGATAAACCCCGTCCTGTAATGACCTAGGCTGTTAAACGGGACTAAAAAAAAAAAAGTAGTATGTAATTGATTTACTATCAGTGACTCTTTAAATCAAACTAATTAGAGATTAAACTAATAAAAAATAAATACTTTCAGTTTATTTTCAAAGACGAAAAAACAGATAATATCCTTAATTCTATTTACTACAGATTTTATTATTTGTCACCGCTAGGTCTTTAAGAAAAACTATTAGTATTTTCCTTCCTAAAAAAGAAAATCACATTCATTATTTGTAAAGTCTAGCAAAACAGTAAAAAAATAGGTTCGAGACCATTTTGACAAACTTTCTCATTCATATAGATGTCGATACTGAATTTAAATGTCATAACATCTCATTTCATTGATTTTTGCATCCGAGCATACAGAAGCTATGAGAAAATGTTTTATGTCTCCGATGTTAAAAATTCCCAGACAGAATCCGTTGCAGAGGTTTTTTGGAATTTATAAATGTGATAAAAAATATTCGTTCTTCAAAGCAATCACACAGCTTCCGTCACTTTCGGTAAGTTCGGAAGAAAAATATTAAAATTTAACAGAATAAATAAATAGGTACAATATTTTATGAAGGCCAATTTTAGATTTCGTAATGTAAGAAATAAAAAAATCCAAACATTTTGCCATTTTTAATCAGTGTGAAGATAAAACTATATTTTTATTGTATTAAATGTATTTCAAGTTTAATAAGAACGTTTATTCGATAATAACAACAACAAAATCTGTTTAAATGACAACCGAAGGGACAAAATCAATATTTGTATTTATAACATTTTCTCCCTTTTATGAAGCTGTGTAATGAATCTCGCCCTTAGCTAATCTATGTTTTCTTCTTTCTACTCCTTTCTCCAGAATTTTATGTTTTTTCTCTTAGGGGGCTTTTTTTTTTTTTTTTTTTTTTAGTTCAGTTTTTCCCATAGTTTCTATATCTATATCCGTGTAGGCCATTGGTTCCCAAAGTGGGGGGCGCGCCCCCATAGGGAGGCGTAAAGACAAGTCAAGGGGGGCGTGGGCGTGGGACCTCGAGATCGAGATAGCTTTGCCGACCGAACGTCTAATGTGAAAAATCTATTTCAGCACTTGTTGCAATAAAAACAAAGTGTCGGGGCAAACTTGATGTTGCTAATGATTTTTGTTGTGCACTTTCTAATGCTCAACCAAGACTAGGGAATCTTGTAAAAATAATTAATATAAAAATGCCATGTTTCAAAACTGGTCTTATTTTTAACATTTTTTTTTTATTTTATTTTATTTTTGTTGGTTTCTGAATTCTTTGCCTTAGTTGTATCTATGTGCAAAATTTGGGGAAGATTGAATGACGGGAAGTGGATCAAAATTGGGGTAATAGGTGTGCGATGAAACTTAAAAAGCAAATAAATTTGACACCTTTTTTTCTGTATTCTTCGCCTTAGTTGTATCTATGTGCAAAATTTGGGGAAGATTGAATGACGGGAAGTGGTTCAAAATTGGGGTAATAGGTGTGCGATGAAACTTAAAAAGCAAATAAATTTGACACCTTTTTTTCTGTATTCTTCGCCTTAGTTGTATATATGTGCAAAATTTGTTGAAGATTGAATCACAGGAAGTGGTTCAAAATTGGGGAAACGGAAATGTGCGATGAAACTTACAAAGCAAAGTAATATAAGAGCAGTAAAAAGGCAAGCTCATCTATCTCACTGATATATCTTGTCTCTTACTTGTTCAGTTTAAATTGCAACTTGTAATGTTATAAAAAAATTGTAATAAGGGATTTTTATTCTTGACTGTTGGGGGCGTGGTAAAAAATACTTTGGGAACCACTGGTGTAGGCTGTAAGATTTCTAGTTTGAGTTAGTGGCGGAGAACCAATTTCTTTCCATAAGGCTTTGCTTATCACTGACAGACAAGCACCAGGGTCATAGAGCATTTCAACCTTACGACCATTTAGTAGGACATCCAGCATTCTTTTGGAGTCTTTCTTTACTGCATTTATGTTTTGAGCCTCTAAATCCGAATCCGTACCGCTTTCACTTTTTAATTCAATTTTTCGCATTTGTTTTTTTCCTTGTTTCGGTTGTTTATCATAATTCTGTTTTAATTGAAGCGAGCGTAAGCGAGCTTCTTACATTCAACGAAATATGCATCTTGTCTGTCTGTATGTCTGTCTGTCAATAACGTTTACGCGTGTGACGATAACTTGAGTAAAAGTTGACCGATTTAGTTGAAATTTTGTATACATGATCCTCTAACTAATACTCAGGCTAAGTTCGTTGGACAGCGTTATCCGTCCAAGAGTTCGCGCGCAATGATCGCGTAAACGTGAGCTTTAAATTTAAAATTGGAATTTCAGGACAGGAAACAATTCTATCATCACCTATTCGATGAGACGATCATTTTTTTCAAATAACATTTTTTAGTAAAACCAACAACGACACTGCTATGAATTAATAAAGATCGCTAAAACTATTAAAGCGGACCTAACGTTTAAAATAGAGAAAACAACCTTTTTACCGATATCTTAAGTTCTAACGTAACGATTTTAATAAAATTTCATATACATCGTCTAAAGTTCAATTGGAAAAAGTATGTAAAATTTCAACTTGATACAAGCAGTATTATTTGAGTAATGAAGTGACACATTTATAATATTAGTTTAAAAGCTATGACGGGTGGTTAAGATTCTTATAGTCGTATTGTGTGTAGGTTTGTTTAGGAAGTAAAGCTTTGTACCGAGTACCCCCACTCTACCTCACACTACCCTCTTCCACTTATCTTCAACTATGACATTCATCATGATTAACAAATTTTAATATTCAGTATTTTATTGCAATACGCTCGCTTCAATGATAGAGCCACGCGATGCCTAGTATTATAGCTCTTTTATATTTTACGCACGCTCTCGCAAAGTGATTTTTAGGCTGGCAAACCAGGCACTACTGTCCAAGAGCTGGACACTTCTGCTTGTCATCATGGACCTTCCAGCCACAATTTAAACAGTGTTCACCTTTTCTAAGTTCTCGAAGGTGTTTCTCACGTTTAGGATTACTCTGTTCAGCTGCTCTATTAGTACCAGAGTAAGGTGCATCATTATTTTGGATGGTAATGTCATGGATTCTTCGATGTTGAGAATATGCCTGTTCTAAAGCCATGCGCGTATTTTGGACTTCATTCAAAGACGAACCGTTAGTAGGATGTAATCTTAGAACTTCCCGTTGCCAATTTGTTTCGTTAATTTCTATAACCATCTGGTCTCCCAGGCGCTCCTCCAATGAGTTACAAAATTCACACTTACTAGATTGACATCTTAGTGTTGCTAAAAATGTTGTTATCGTGTCTCCATCTTTTCATGCTGCTAATTGTATTCTCTCAGCCAAAACACAAGTTTTTCTACAATAATATTGGTTTAAAACGGTAATTAACTTTTCATAAGAAATGGCAGTTAAGGAAGTTTGCCTAAAATGATCCACTAAAATTTTGAAACCTTATGCACCTTCTTTTGATAGCAGTATCAGACTTTTGATTATCTTGGGACCCGTATTATCCAAAAAACCTTGCATAGCCATCTCGTTTTCTAAGCGTAAGACATAGTACTCCCGCATTCTTCTAAAGATGGGTCAAACGAAGGAAAACGAAAATATTTACTTCCATTCTCCGAGTCAGCTTTCGACGAATCTTCCAAACTCACTTCCGAGACAGGAGGAAAGTTTTGGCTTGTTGCTTTGCCCCCTTTCCGTTTTTTTTTTTAAGTATTATTCCCGAATACCTGTAACCGCAACCGTGTCCATTATTCGTACGTTCTAGTTAGCGACTGCGCCAATTGTAACATATATATCAGGATATATTAGTTGGAAATCAAGTTTATTAACAACTGACAGAACCAATACAACTACATAAATCAATTATTTACAAATGTCAATATTCTACAATGTAAAACTCCCACTTCTCTTCAGCAGGTAGAGTAATTTTATAATTTCTTATAAATTTATTGCAATGCATACCATTAAAGTTATTTAAGGATTTAGGTTAGGAGGCAAATCTTTATCTTCAATGTCTTTTAACTCCATCCGTTCCGTCATCGCTTGTAATATTTGATACTTGTGTGTATATTGTAATGTAAAAACACTCCTCTTGTTCTACTTAAATAATAAATAACAATTAATCCAGGGAAGAAATGATAATAAAAACAATGTAACTTAGCTTCAAAATAAAATAAATATTTAAATCATCATGTCAAATAAATAATCCGTTTTGGGGCGAGGATTAGAGATAACTGATTTGAAATTCCAATTGCCTCACAATATTTTATGTATTTTGGATCTCGAGGGTTTTGCCTAAAATGAAAAATACTAATACATATTAATATGTAATTATAAAAAATCATTCTGATTTACTCCTCCTATACTTTCAAATAATAAAATTTTTAAATGATCTTTGTTTGTTAATATTAGAGTTAGTAGTAAAGTTTTCGTGATTAAATATAAATAAAACCACGTTATATCAAAATTTATAGTAAAAGTAACCTTATCCAAATTAGAACTTAACCCCGGTTTTTCGCTTATTTAAAGATTCTTTCAGGAACTATATTTTTTCCAAGGTAGCAACGTAGGTGGTTAAATTGGTATTTAATTGGACTATATATTATATGTATATATATATTTTTTTAAAGCAAAACCAACAATACTCTTTCCCGATTTTTTGGGGGCAAGAGCAATGCCCCAAATTATAGCTTCCCGGAGAATTTTTGTCTAACACCTACACTAAATTTGATTGAAATCAGTATTATGCTTCACGCGTCTACTCAAACGATAGATAGGTAAGGTATACAGGGTGACCCACGATAAAATGTCATAACGAAACTGGCGGGTTCTATGATTCAAAGGAAATAAAAAATGTCGAGTAAGCATATGCCCATTTTTTCAAATAGTTCTCGAGATATTGATTTATTTATTTTTTAGGGTTTTGTAAATACTTCTCAAAACCCTTATGCCGAGGGTGATGTGCCGGTCCGTCCGTCGCTCTTTGGTTCATAGGGCCCGAACCATTTAAGCGAAAGTTCTGAAATTTGAAACACTGGTGCAACTTTTTGACCCAACGACAGGAAAAATATACAGAAGTTAAAAATTAAATATGCACATGCGCAATTCGCAAAAATGTGGTAAACTCAAATTTTTTTTTTTTTTTAAATTTTCGAGTGGGGTATCAAATGAAAGCTGCTGAAGAGTAGGACGTATATATATATATATATATATATATGCTTTTTAAAATATTGCATTCCTTATTGGGTAAAAAAATCAAAATATACCCCAAAAAAAATCCCCCCCCCCACCACTATACAACGGCTGGTTCTAAAATTTCGAAATAATTCATGCTATTGCCTTATTGTGGGGCGATGAAAATTCTGGGAGTGCATACCAAATTTTCAAAAATTGCCAATTTTTTTTAATTTGAAGTGCGCCCAAAATTTTTTTCTTTTTTTAAATTTTGAAGTGGGTATCAAATGAAAGCTGCTGAAAAGTAATTTGCATTCCTTATTGGGTGAAAAAATCAAAATATACCCCAAGCAAATCCCCCCCCCCCCCAACCACTATAATATAACGGCTGGTCCTAAAATTGTTAAATAATTCAAGCTAATTCCTTATTGTGGGGCGATGATATTTCCGGGAGTTCATTTCTAGTTTTTAAAAATTACCAATTTTGTGCGCGAAAATTTAAAGTACACCCAAAATTTTTATTTTTTTAAAATTTTGAGTGGGGTATCAAATGAAAGCTGCTGAATAGTAGGTTACAAATATATATTTGATTTTTTAAATTTTTCATTCTTTATTGGTTTTATAAGTCAAAATATACCCCCAAAAAAATCCCTCCCCCCCCCCCCCCAACACTATATAACGGCTGGTCCTAAAATTTTAAAATAATTTATGGCTATACCTTATGGTGGAGCGATGAAAATGTTCTGAAAAAACATTGTGACCCCCCGGGTGATGAACGCGGGACCCAAAGAGATCGAAGAAAAAAAATCGTTATTTCATAACGGGTATGCTTAATCATCTACAAAACCCTAAAAAGTTTTTGGACGCAAGTACTTCCCAGTGATTTTTTAAAGTGTTTCTCGAAATTTTGCTATAAAATTCCTAATATCTCAAAACTAAATGAGATAGAGAAATTGGGCTAAGGACCAATTTTAAAGAACGTAAAATTAACTTTTAACTATTATACGTTGAGATTAACACCTTTCTATTTTTAGTTTTTCATGTTGATGGATGTTATATTTTTAATTTTTAGTTTTTTATGTTGATGAATTATGGTGATTTTTATTTTTATGTTACTAGAAATATTATCAATTTAAATTATTGAGCTTGTGCTTTGATTAATTAATTTTTAGAATGGGAACTGAAAATAATGTAAATTATCTTAATGTGATTTTAGAATTAAAGAACTGTGACAGAAGATGACCCTATAAAGGGTTGAAACGTCTCATGAAAGAAAAAAGAGAATAAATGTTATTTATTACACCTAGGCCACACATCAACATAAAAAACTAAAAAAAAGACTCATTTATTTCCAAATTAACAGCTGCTAAGCATCTTTTAAGACCTGTTATATTAGAAAATTTTTATTTTTTTTAAATTCGACCACGAAATTCCGGAATTTTAAACTCTTAATTGAGGGATTTTAGAAGTGTGGGGATTTCAGGAAAAACTTCTGCTTTTTATAAACTTTTAAATGGTATAATTTAAGTTTAAGATCATCGGACTTTTTTTATTTATAGTGGATTGAATGTTACCAGAAATTTACCACAACAAATTCCTGTACAAATGTAAAAAAGGGTTCCCCGAACGAAACCACAACACTTCGGGTTTTTATAAGAAATTTGACGCTGAACAAGCGTCAAATTTCTTCTTCTTTTGATGGGAACTGAAATAATAATCCATGTTTATATCTATAAACATGGATTCGGAACAGATTCGTTTTTGAGATATTCGCGAAAAAAACATCACTTTTGGGCGTTTATTCTTACAATTCTCAAATACCACGCTTTTTACCATAATACTGCTTGAAGCAAATCTTGTAGAGAGTCGAATTACACTAATTTGAGCTCTCTACACCAAAATTCTTTAAGATGTTTTATGGTCAGAAGCAGAGTATTGGAGAATTTGAAAAATAAACGTCCAAAAATTATTTGGTTTAATGATTTTGGAATTGGTTATGATCCTGACCGAAAAATTTAACGTCTGGTAACATTCAATCCACCATAAATTAAAACAAATCCTTTGATCTTAAACTTTAATTTTACCATTTAAAAGCTTATAAAATGCACAAGTTTTTCCTGAAATCACCACACTTCTAACATCCTAAGTATAAAAATCAGGAATTTCATGGTCGAATTTTAAAAAATCAAAATTTTTAAATGTAACAGGACTTAAGATGCTTATTAGCAGCTGATAATTTGGAAATAAATGAGTAATTCAGAAAGTTTTTTTGTGCTTACCCAATTTCTCTTGCTCATTTAGTTTTTGAGATATTAGGATTCTTTTTGCACATTTTCGAAAGAAATAAATCGATATTTCGAGAATTATACCAGTTTCGTTATGACATTTTATCATGGGTCATCCTGTATTTAATATCTAATTTTTTCAATTCCACTAGGGTTGTAATACAAGGAAATCAGAGGCGGTATAATCTGATTAGAGGTGGTCAAATCGTGGGATTCTGCGGTTAATCTCACGATTTACCTTCACTTTCACCTCCTCATCATGTGCTTACACTATAACATATGGTCGGGAGGGGAGAGGGTTGAATTGAAATTGAGATCAGGTCTAGGCCGCAAGATAATCCGGGCCATTGAAAATTATCCACGGTTAAAATTTAGTTGGGGATTAAAAGATCAAAAGAGGGACATTGTCAGACTGAAGACAAGGCCCAAGAAGGATAGATCTCACATTACATATCTTAGACCAGAACTGAATGACACTCAAACTATAAAATATATAGGCAGACCTAACATTTTTTACAAGAAGAGTAGATGACAATGTAGTTAGAATGGCCAGGGCCGCGAGGGGACCCTGGATGTCGGAGATAATGGTACCAAAAATGGCCATTAAAATACATGTAATTTCAAGATCTTACGGGAAATATTGGAATAGGTTATACGTGAGGGTAATACGAATACAATATCTAAAACATGCATCCATTTCCGAGGGATGCACAAACACATACTATACAGTAGTAATAACTGTCGTAACGTTTCGTGTTAGCGATGTTATCACAATATTTAGTCCATAGCAAATTGGGACGAAAGAATATCACTGTTCTGTAAAAAAAGGTATAATATCCCTTAGTCTAATTAACTATTAAGACAAAAGAATATTTAATGTTTTACATACAGATGAGGGATGTTTCTTTTCCCCAAAGTAAGAGTATAAGTGGACATTTAATGATTTAAAAATTTAAAAAAATAAAAAGCTATTGACTTAATCGAAAAACTACCAGATCTCAAATTTTTTAAATTTAAAAAAGAAAGTTTAAAAAAAAACTTAATTAAATCGGACAGTAAAAAATAGGTAAGGACTAAAAGTGCATATTTACTTCCATTTCAATTTTCCGTTTATTAGAACTATAAGAATAACATGTAGTGGTACACTTGATCTAATTTATAATTTATTCAAAAATGAATACTACTTGTCTGTAGCACAACAGGTTACAATCGGCTGAGCCCCCATCAGGCATTTTACTTTTTACATTTATTAACATGTTGTGAAGGATGACATAGAGCATAGACTCGGCATTAAGACCCCATCAACCGTAAAAAACATATAATATGACATCTATGACCAACGATCGCCTCTCTCTTAGTAAGCTATAGTACATCACGATGCAAGTCGGAAAGTGGATCCTGACATCTTGCTTACTCTAACGTAAGCAATATGCTATATGAGGGACCACTTATACAAATCACGACCCTAAAAAAAAGATATTTTTTTGTAATTTGTACAAATTACAATCTTCAAAAAATTTCCTATTTTCTTTAACTATTTTAAACGTGTTCTTTGTAGTTTAAATGTTTTTAGTTTAACACATGATTTCCGTTATTGACACTATAAAATCAGAAAATGTTATTGTAAATCCTAAGAGGAATATATTTTATTATTAGAAGTAGAAATTAAATTATTTTACACTAATCACCCAAATGAAAATAATTAAAAAGTTTTTTCTACATCATTGTCCTGCAATGACATAATATTAAGTTCAACATGTCGAAAATAAGATGAAGTAATTAATTTACAGAAATTAGTGCTAACACAATAAAAGGGTTAATAATTTAAAATTAATAATATACCTGATAAAGCCGAGACGACAACAATAAGATGTAAAATCCTTGTCATTATTGCTTTCCAAATAATAATAAAAAAAAAACAAATATCAATTGCCCCAAAAATATATTAAATAATTTTGCTTTAACTTTTTCTATTTTGGTTAAAATTTCAAATGATTTTTTTCCCCCTACACGTAAAAAATTATAAAACAAAATTATTTTTTTTGAACAAAAAATTTAATAAATTTTGATTTTTAGACACGACGATCGTGTTAACGAAAACGGTTAGGTAGGTTGGTAGGTCGAGATGTTTATCGCGTCAACTCCCGGTACAGACTGGAAACTGTAGACCTACATCTGGGCAGGACAGCGGGAGGGAGGTCTACCCTTAGACAACATTACAGCGCATGTCATCATACAAAACATACCTCACAGGGCACGAAGCATAAAGGCCGGTAACTAGGTTTTTTTTAATACTTAGTCCCCTTTTTATTAATTTGGATGTTTTTCTTCTAAAGAATTGTGTTTCTTTGGAAAACTAAGCCTTATTAAATCACTACGCTTAGAAGCATGTTTCAAAAATCCGACTAATGAAAAAAAGGTTAATACACTTGTATTATTAAATAAATTAATGAGAAAATATAAATTATTTATTTATTGCAAACATTAAATTGTAGCTTTCATAAATATTACATTATACATATGTATACAAACATGCTTCTAATTTAAATGGAATTAATTCCAATTAAATTCCTCATTCAGTCTCACATCATGTCCAATTTTAACATTAATTCTAATTTTAATTCCAATTTCTATATTTATATTGTCACTCATTTCCAGAAAACCAAATAAAACGGCATTGTTTAATTTTAAATTAATACTTAAAAAAACTAATTAATGCTTTATTCTGCTTTTAAGCGTAATTAATCTTAAGATTTTTTTTTTTTTTTTTTTTTTTTAAATTTCACAACACTTACCGATATCGACTGGTTGTAGCAATCCCTTATATAGAGTTTAAAATGCTAACATATGAATTTGGGAATTCTATATGTTATGCTTCCGAGCTTATACCGAAGGTAACGGAAGGTATGTGATCGCTTTGAAGAACGAACATTTTTTATCTCTCCGAATCATAGAAAATAATTAAACATAAAATTCTCTATACTGGAGTGTCCGAGGCATAATGGTATAAAAAAATTATCCGAAATCAAAGATTCTATGACAGAAATCCGTTTCAAACATCAGGGAACATTATTAGTTTCGTGTGTGTCTGTCGATCTGTCTAATGGTCTCCTTGTCGTTCAATTTTTCGAACCAACATCGGTTAAAAACTAATCGTCCAATTTTAATGAAATTTAGATGGTAGTTCATAATTTGAAAGTGGCAGAATGCGAGAGCCCCCACCCTTCCTTCAGTCAGATTTGCGAGAACTATAAATTAAATTACAATAAATAACTTTAAATTACAAATTAAAATTAATTAATTAATTAATATTATTAAATTAAGTAATATTATTAAATTAATTAATATTATTACTTTCTCATATAAAGAGAAAGTATTGTGATGGCGCGAAAATTCGATTTTGATGGATTTACACGTTTTGAGGTCCCCTGAGTCCAAAAAAGTGGTTTTTAAAAAATGTCTGTCCGTCGTCTGTCGTCTGTCGGCTGTCGTCTGTCGTCTGTGCAGACGCCTGGAGCCTAAACTACCGGGCCGATTTTGACGAAATTTGGCATACATGTTCTGAAAAATCATACCCCAAGGCGAAATCGAGAAATGAATTTTTGCCTTAAATGTAGGGGCGCTACCCCCCAAAAACTCTGAAAAAACGTGAAAAAAAATTATTCCTCGAAAACGGTTCCGACGATTTTGATTAAAAAATTCTAAAATATAGTCCATTTAAATACGAATCTAACGATATAATCCGTTTTCCCGGGAAAAATCTAGTTCCTGAGAAAATAGCTTAAAACGCGGACTTAGAGAGCCCGAGTTCGATTCCCCGCCCGGGAGAAGTTATTTTTATGGTACATTTTGATGAAATGTTCAGTAATAATTAAATGTGCGTACGAAAAATAATAAATAGAATAAACTGGGCTAAGTAATTATGAACTTGTATATGAGAAAGTTTGTCTGAGTTGTCTCGGACCGATTTTTAAATTAATTATAAATATCATCAATTTGAGACCTACCGTAAAGAAGGCCATTTTTCTCCTAGATTGAATAAGAAGTGCTCATAGATACAAAGAAAAAAGATAACTACAAGCAATCTAAATTTAGTTTAGTGAGAAATAGAACTCTTGATAGAGCTCTTTCCCTTTTCACTCCCTTTTCTCATGTTATAATGTATATAGAGACAGAAATATTTTGTCGCCGCAACAATGCAACTTTAATGGTTTTACACGTTTTGAGGTCCCCATTAGTGTCGCAAAAAGTATTTTATAAAAAAACGTTTGTCTCCTATCTGTCCTGAAGCGTGGAAATGAGAACTGCACTACTTAGGTCGACTTCGATGAAATTTGGGATAAATCCAGTATAAAAAATGTACACCTATTTCCCCCCGATACAAAATTGAGAAATGAATTTTAGATGTAAATTTGGGGGCTCTACCACCCAAAACGCTGAAAACACGTCAACAAATTATTTCTCAAAAAAAGGTTCCGAGGATAATGATTAATAATATACTGAAATGTAGGCCATTTAAACATTACAAATCGTTATCCGAGGAAAAATCTAGATTACAAGATAATTATAAAAACATTCACCAATTTATGCACCAAATTTATAAATAAGTTAAATAATAAATAAAAATAGGTATCATAGGATTTTAATTTTTTCATAGAATAATTTTTGGCTAATTCATATTAGCCAAAAAGCTTCGTGCCAGAGAAATTTCCTAAAGGGAGGTTAGAGGTTGCTCAAAAGCTCGGCCTCGCACGTGCAATATGAATTTACCTATTTTTACTTTCTCATATAAAGAGAAAGTATTGTGATGGCGCGAAAATTCGATTTTGAGATTTTGATGGATTTACACGTTTTGAGGTCCCCTGAGTCCAAAAAAGTGGTTTTTAAAAAATGTCTGTCTGTCGTCTGTCTGTCGTCTGTGCAGACGCCTGGAGCCCAAACTACTGGGCCGATTTTGACAAAATTTGGAATACATGTTCAGAAAAATCATACCCCGAGGCGAAATCGAGAAATGAATTTTAGCTCTAAATTTGGGGGCACTACCCCCCAAAAACTCTGAAAAAACATGAAAAAAAATTATTTCTCGAAAACGGTTCCGACGATTTTGATTAAAAAATTCTAAAATGTAGTCCATTTGAATACGAATCCAACGATATAAGCCGTTTTCCCGGGAAAAATCTAGTTCCTGAGATATTAGCTTAAAACGCGGACGGAGAGAGCCCGGGTTCGATTCCCCGACCAGGAGAAGTTATTTTTATGATAAATTTTGATGAAATGTTCAATAATATTTAAATGTACATTTGAAAACTAATAAATGGAAACACTGGGCTAAGTAATTATAAACTCATATATGAGAAAGTTTGTCTGAGTTGTCTCGGACCGATTTTTTTTGTTGTTGTTGAACTGCTTCAGTATTTGGAGCCCCTTGAGTTAACACGTTATCTTACTGTCGACTTCTATCTAGACTTTATAATATATCAATATACCTTGCCCGTTAAACTTTTTTCTATTTCGATTTAGACCTTTACCTGGTGACCTGGTCTGTATGCAGGACTGCAGGAGCAGTGGCGGCGATTGGACTTTAAAAGTGAGGGGGCGAGCCTGTCACAGTGGGGGGTTTGGGGGTATGGAAAGTCAGGCCCATTAGTCTAATAATAACAGTACAATATTATTTTAATAACCTGCTAGAATATATTGTGTTTTGCAACAAAACATGGCTAATTTAATCTTATGAATTAGCAAACAAATATTTTGAACCAAACAAACCAATTATTTCACACTATATTTCTGTTTAACGCACCAATAGCCTGAAAATGCAGATCTAGGAATGAGGAGAGAAATTCTCTCACTCATTTCTCTTCTTCTTTTGTACTCTCTCAGAGAATACAAGTTAAGAAATAAGTGAGAAGAAAAGAGTGAGAAGGAGTGACTTCTACCAGATAAAAAGAAATAAAAATACTATGCCTAAAAGAAAGCAGCAACACCTGGATTTGTTATCTAATTTAGATAAGCATCTGGGCAGATAAGATTGAATCAAAGCCTTTTTCATATTCTTAATTTTCGTAAGTTTTATTTAGCTAGCCCTAGCTGCATAACTGTCGTACTTTGTTTCGTATTACACAGAAAGCTAGCACTACAACTGTCTATAAAAAATTCTAGACCCTCGGGTTAGAACCCCTACAACTTCTTAACGGAAAGTCGAATTGTATTGTGTCAAAAACTTTATTGATTTAGACAGTTTAATAAAAATTTTACGCAATATAAATAATTATTTACTAAAAAAAAAAAAAAACGGTCCTTGGGCCCTCCAAGCCTCCCTCACTCGACACAACTGTCACTTCACGCCGTGCACTGATGCCAACCCTATTCATGGTTCAGACAATTATTATTCCCACATATTACGGTGCAGGGTTGCTAACAAGCTTGGAAAGTACAAGTTTTCGTTAATTTATTTACATTAACTATAATTTTTGTTTGTACGCAAAATAATAAATGCAACAATTGCTTGAACAAAAGGTAAATTAAACAAAAACAGTGTTCAAAGCAAAATTATTAAGTTACCTTTTCCCAGAAAGTGGGGGGGGACCGCCCCCCCCCTCCCCCCCCCCCCCTAATCGGGGTTGTTTTTCTTCAGAAAGTGAGTAATTGCAAATTCTAGGGCAAACAAGATTAAGGTTAACAAAGTTGAATTCAAACACAAAACAAACTCATTTTTGTTAAAACGTAAAATTTCGCAAATCATACATTATTTAGATATATCGATATACGTCATTATAACTATCGATAGTACCGACTTGCGATATCTAATAGGAGCCCCTTATACAGTAGTTCTACCTTTTTTTATTTAAAAATACTTATTATTTATTTATAAAAAATAATGGTTGTAATAAAGAGTACGGGTCATTTACGCACCCCCCCCCCCCCCCCCATGTGGTGATGCAGAGCCACCTCCGTCAAAAATCAATTCCTACGCTACTGTGCGCCACACTAATTATATCAGTCTATTTTTAATGTAATACATATGACAATATTTTTATATAATTTTAATGTTTATGATAGTCTGTTTAGAATTATATAAAAATATATATTATGTATATCTAAATAAAAAGATTC
This sequence comes from Gerris lacustris, assembly GCA_951217055.1. Classification (NCBI taxonomy): domain Eukaryota; kingdom Metazoa; phylum Arthropoda; class Insecta; order Hemiptera; family Gerridae; genus Gerris; species Gerris lacustris. The sequence goes on along the minus strand of OX578283.1, from coordinate 28,510,717 downwards.
TTTGTGCTATCACAATGTTCCGGTTGATCGGCAAAGTATCGAACTACATCGAATTGACCTAAATTCTAGGTTAAATAATAAATGGTTAAAAAAAAGCAATTCTAAATAAAATTGAAAATAGAACCTAATAGGTGGAGCACAGGTTCGCCTAAGGCCTAATCTATTTCTTTATAATATACGTAACATAATAATATAATGCTTTGTTAAAGGTATGAATTTACCAACCTTGTGATTGACGCGATGAAAACTACAGCAATTGTCGACAGGAATTTGGTTGGAAATGAGGAACTCAACGTAAATTTTTTTTTCATCCACTTTCTTCAACTCTTCTTCGTTAGAAATAATATTGTTTTTTTTAAAAAAAGAAAAACACTTTACAAGAAGTATAATATGAGCAAATTTTAACTGAAACCTTAATAATTATTCAGCACAATTAAAATGGTTAGACTATTATCGTTTCAGAAATTAAATTAATTTATAGAGTTATAAAGAATTAATTTTAATTTAAATAAAAAAAAACCTAACTTTGTTCGGGTTGTTGAGGTTAAATTATCGAGAGAGAGTTAAATTAACGAAATGAATAGAGAGATCTGAAATGTTTAGTGTTTAGCTAGAAGAGCAGCCATCTTAGTTTTCTAAGAAGCGAGACGTTACAACGCGACTCGTCTACTGCAAGCAAGGGGTAGGGGAAGTAACATGTAACCCCTCTCCTTCATAATGTTTTTCCATCAGTCCGAGACGCACACGCACCGCAACCGCACAGTTTATCGCACGAGTCCAACGGTAACACATCTTGTTTTGTTTTAACACTGACAAATCCTTTTTTTATAAAATAAAATCTCGGGTTTTTACTTTCGTTAAGGAAGGAACTACTTCTACTCGCGGCGGCCATTGTTCTAGATTCAATTCCACTACTCTCAGAACTACCAACCCCATCGGATTATTATTATTTTTTTTTTTTAAATAAAACAATCTTCTTTTTTATTCACTAGAATTTTATTCACTAGAACAACACATTAATATTTAATTGAAATTAATTTTATAATACTAAAATTTTTAATTAATTAGCAATCAAAAAAAGATAATTACAGTTCTACCAATCACAGCAAAAATAAAAATTAGGATATGGCTTTATTTCTTTCCCATTTTTTACGTAAGTGCGAATCAATTAAAATTTAAATATATTAAAATATATTTAATATAATTCATTATATATTTTGTTACTTTTACATTTCTGTAATGAACAAAAAAAAAAAATTAAGATAATTGCAGTTCTACCAATGACTTTAACAGTATAAAAAATATACCTAAATATATATATTTTTTTTTATTATTTATCCCTTTCCTTTTTTACTTAAATGCATATCAATTTAAATGTAAATGTATTATAATAAATTTATAAAATTAATTAATTGTTTAATTATTTTTATATCTCAAAAAAAAAAGAAAAAAAAAAAAAAAAAAAAAAAAAACACTTGCTTTGCTAACCCTACTCACTATGACTGTGATTATTTTCGACTTTTTTTATAACTAGAGTATTTATTCATTTAAAAAATTAAAAGTTAAACATTAGAATTTTATTCCGAGTGGAATGGTGTTATTTTTCTTGTGTATGGTTTCATTACATTGAAATTGTTATAATGTTCGCTTCGGTGTTTGTCTTCTTCTTATGCGTGTCTTATAACAAAAATAATATTTTGGTTTAATTACCCGGATATTATTGTGAGTTTTTGTCGGTATTTTGTTACATTTACTGAAGGACTGATATTTATAATTTCAAGAGGAAGTAACATTGTCACAGGTAAGAAATGTCATTAACTAAATAATTATTTATTTAAAAGTTGTGATAAATCAGAAGTAAGGTTCGTAGAGGGATTTAACTAAAATAAAAGTTCTCTAAGCTCTTCAGATCACTAGAATTTAGATTAAACTAACCTGATCACCTCAATATCGATCGATGATATCTGCAATAATCTGTGCTTCATAATATTTATTTATAATGGTAAATCTAATATAATCGACACCATACTAACTCAAAAATATGAAAATAATACTTTTCTGAAGAGCGAAAAACATAAAATATGTTTGGGTCCTTCATATTAAAATGTTATATGTATGACTAAGTTTAACAGTTTCACGCGCAGTTGAATAATCTAATCTTATTTTTATAATACGAATTCGTGTATTTACAATGCTTTTATACTTTTTTTTGTTGTTGTTGAGTTATTGGCAGTTTGAAGTGTAAACTGCTTTGAGACTAACCTCTATATTGGGTTTTGAGTTAGGAGTCTTAATGTATTAGTGAATTTATCTTACAGAGTGTCTTAAAAAGTTTTAATTTGTAAATAAAATATTCCTATAGAGATAGAGTACAGAGAGAGTCAGAGTAGTTACTTAGACTCCTTGCCTGTATTCCCTAAGATAGAGGAGCTATTGAACATCGTGTAAAAGGTGGTTAGTTTATTGTCTATTGTCAAATTACAGTAAATCTGCTGTCATTCAGCCTCCGTGGTGACTGGCTACTGAGTCAATCTGAGAGAATCTATTACCAACCGATCTTAGAACTTAAAAAACTCGCCAAGTGTAAATTGATTAATTTATCAAAACTTAAGTGAATCAATTATTTTTCAGTGTATGATCATCGATTATCGACTCCATAATTGAGTCTTAGAAAATTATTTCCTACTAAACAAAACCTGCAGAGTAAATATTTTCAAAACCATGATAGAATACTTTAATATATACTCTAAAACTCTAAATGATCATCTAATAGGTTATCAGTTAACCTATTAGCTCACTTTTAGAGTTTTATATGAAATTTTGAATTATTTCTATCATTTAGTCCAAAAATAGGTACTTGTTTAGATGGTTACTCCCATTGTTGGTTACTCCCCAAAAGTGAGTAACCAAGTCCTGGTTACTCACCAAAAGGGAGTAACCAAGAAAGTACCATTGATCTCCCCTTTAACGTATTATTGAAAGGGAGTAACCATCTGAATTAATCTAAAGGGTCTTCTTATTTAGATGGTTACTCCCCTTGTTATTAGTGTAGGGGAGTAACTATCTGAATTAGTCTAAGGGGTGTTCTAATTTAAATGGTTACTCCCTTTCCCCCTATTCTATATAATATCCTCTTTCCCCCTATTCTAACCCCAACAAAAGCCCCAATGCTTTTTTACATCCCCGGGTAAGAATGTATTAAATATTAAAATTGATAAAAACTAAAAATAGAAATAGCCAAATCAAGAAATTAGGGGAGTAACCAAAAAAGGGAGAAACCAACTAAAATCAACAAAGGGAAGTAACTTACTAAACAAGGTCCCATAAATAAAAAAACGAATTGGTTACTCCCTTAAAAGGGAGTAACCATCTAAACAAGTGCCAATTTATACTCAATACTTCTAGGCGTTAAACTTTGATGACATTCGTTGTTAATTGTGCCTCTTTTCTCAATAAACTATTTATGATAGTATTCAAAACTGGCTCTGCATTTTAGATTAATTTGATTTTGTGATTCAAGTTGGTCCGCGACCGTGAAACAGTAAACATCTATCTTACTATATTCCTTAGCGTAAACAATAATAATCGTCTTCCTATATTATATTCCTTTACGTGTATGTGATCTTTACACTGTAACATTAGAAATGATATTTTTTTATTAATACTAAAATTTCTATTGAATAGTAAATTTAATTTATACATTTCTTTATAATTCTTAATATTATATTATCTAAAAAAAAAAAAAAAAAATCAATTCAGTTCTTAATAATATTCAATAATAAAGAAATAGCCATGAAGTGCGATCTTTGCAACGATGAATACGGAGATCAGGAGTTTTTGCAGTGTTCAAAATGTCATACGTATCACCATTACGAATGTAATGGGTTTACAGTTGAAAATTTTAAAAAATTATCCACCGATAACAAGAAAAAGTGGAAGTGTTTTGTATGTAAAACATTCACCCAATCTGATTGGGCAAAAATTATTAACCAAATTAATGTAGGAGTTAAACGTCAATTAGATGCAGTACAACCCTACATGATTACAGAAATTAGCACTCAAGTATCGAATAATTTAAACACTCAAGCAGATGAAAAAATGGCAGAAATAAATGCAGCAGGTAATTTTATTTCTGAAAAATACGATGACATGGTAAAAAAATTCAACGAAGTAATGGCTCTATTAAAAACACAAAACGAAATAATTTTAAAGCTCGAAAAGAAAATAGAAAAGCTACAAGCTGAGAAAGATGAAGAACAGCAGTACAGTAGAAGAGATAATATTCTAATATTCGGAATACCTGAAGCTAGAGACGAAGATATATATGGAGATGTTCTAGATAAAATTAGTTCCAACATAGGAGTTAATTATAATGAAAAAGATGTAAGTGTAGCGCATAGATTACCACCTTCGAAAAAAACACCCGGACATAGGCCGATTGTCGTTAAATTTGTGAGAAGAGTTGACAAAGAAAACTGGCTACAAAAATTCAAAATACTGGCTCGTCAAGATAATAGCAATTATGGGATCGACATCAAAAAGCTTCTGGAAAATAAACTCGACGAAAATGGAGAAATAAGGCAGCAAACAGCACTCTCAAATTTCGAAACAGAAGTAGTAAGACATAGCGGAAGAGTCAACATTGCTGAACATTTAACTGAGCAAACAAGAAGCCTACTGAAGAAAGCAAAAGAAAAAGCTGAAGAGAAAAAGTATAAATATGTGTGGGTGAAAAATTGTAGTGTACTTATGAGAAAGGATGATGGCTTTCGCCCTATAAAGGTTACTCTTTTAAATATAGATACACTGTAACTTAACTCAACCAACCTAGTCATACATGTTTGTTTTTTTACACCATGAATGATATAAATCAAATTATAAACGATCCTAACTTAACAACTATATACCATGAAACTCAAATATATGCAAATAATCTAAAATCATACATAACTAGAAACAATAAAATAAATATAAATATACTTTGCTTAAATATTAGAAGTATCAGGAAAAATTTTGACCAATTTTTAGTTTTACTACAAACATTAGATCATAGCCTAATAGATGTAATAATTTTGACTGAAGCACATTTGAAAATTTTTTCAGAAAATTTAAATATACCAGGGTATAATGCTACCCCTTCTACTGCTATTCACAATAAATGTGACGGTTTAGTAGTATATACAAAAAATCATATAAGAATAATACATATAACAAAAAATCCTGTAAAAAATTGTAATAGTATATCCTTACAAGTAAATATAAATAAGTACAACTTTAACATCACAGCAATATATAGATCTTGGGAACTAGACGTCAATGTATTTACTGAATCTTTAGAAAATTATTTGAAATTAAATAAAAGAAATAATAATCATGTTATAGCAGGTGACATGAATATAAATATAGCAGAAAATTCAAAGACTATAAACCTGATTTCTGAATATCAAGATATATTAACTTCAAACGGTTTTATATCGTACATAAATGGTTACACCAGAGTAGAGAAAAACTCAAAATCCTGTCTAGACCACGTTTGGTTTAAACACACTAACAATTTTAAAACAAATTCTTATATTATACTAAATAAAATTACGGACCATTACCCTGTCTTATTAAATATAGAAACCAATAGAAAACTTATTAATTATGGACTTACAAATTTACAGACTAACCAATTAAATGAGAATACAAATAAATTAAATAATAAAAATACAGAAAAAAATTACAAAATAAACTCCGAGGAATTAGTAAAACAATTAGAAAATATAAACTGGAACCAATTATACAATATGACAGAAATTAATACAGCGGCAAATTATCTAGTCAGTAAAATACAGAATCATATTGAAAACTGTAAAATAGAAATTATACCTAAGAAAACTAAAACCAAATTAAAACCTTGGATAACTCTAGGACTAGTAAAAAGTATGGAAAAAAGAGATAAGCTATTTACCAAGAGTCAAAAGGATCCACAAAACATTGAATTGCAAAATAAATACAAAAAATATAGAAATAAAATAAATAGCCTAGTAAAAATAACAAAAATCAATTATTTTAAAGAACAACTAAGACAAGCTAATAACGACAGTAAGAAAATATGGGAAAAAATTAACTTGTCGCTATCAAGAAAAAAATCAAATGTAAAAATTTCAGAAATAAAAAACTCCCAAGGAAAAATAATCAATAATCCTAAAGAAATATCAAATACTTTTAACTCTTATTTTTCAAACGTGGGTAGAAACTTAGCTGAAACTTGTAAAAACAGATGTAACTGCAGTAAAAATTCTACTATTAATCTTGTAAAACCCCTCGGTAACAATGTAGTTTTCTGGGCAACTGATGAAGAAGAACTTTCTTCTTTCATCAATGAACTAAAAAAAGACACAGCTCCTGGAATTGATGAGATAACATCTCAAGTAATTAAACTTGCTAAACAGTCTTTAATAAAACCACTCGTATATCTTTACAACTTATCATTAGACTCAGGAATTTTTCCTCAAATATTTAAAACAGCTCTGATTTCTCCCCTATATAAAGCAAATGATAAAATAGAATTAACTAATTACCGACCGATAAGTCTAATATCGAATCTAGCAAAGCTACTCGAAAAAATCATAAAAAAAAGGTTAGTACAATTTTTTACTAAATTTAGTGTGATACATAAAAATCAATTCGGATTCAAGCAAAATATAAGCACACAAGACGCTCTTTTTAAATTGACCAAAGTGATAACTGACGGTCTGGATAAAAATAAAAAATGTATAGCTGTTTTTCTAGATTTAAGTAAAGCGTTCGACACAGTGAGTCATAAAAAATTACTGGAAAAATTAGAACGTTACGGTGTAAGAGGTAAAAGTCTTAGCCTTATAAATTCCTATTTAGAAAATAGAGATCAAAGAACAAAAATCGGAAACATATTAAGCGATAAACATACAATAGATGAGTACCAACTGCCTCAAGGAACGGTGACATCACCTATACTATTTCAGGCATTTATAAATGACATTTTTTATGCTTTAGAAGGTGTAGGAGAGGTTTTCGGTTTCTGTGACGACACGGTCTTATTTTTCCAGGGTTCTAACTATAATGAAGTTTATAGAAAAGCGACCGAAGGTCTATATTTAATTAACAAATGGTTACATACCAATCTATTATACTTAAACGAAAATAAAACTAATTTCATTGCCTTTTCTAAAACTAAATCAGGACAACCGTCAAATAATAACATAATAATTCACTCTTGCAGTTGTAACTTCTTGACAAATAGTACCCAGTGTCAGTGTGATAGTAAAATAGAAAGAGCAGAAAACACTAAATACTTAGGTATCATACTGGATTATAGATTAAACTGGCTTCCTCAAGTGAATTACTTATCAAATAAATTAAGAAAATTCATTTATCTTTTTAAAATTTTAAGAGAATTTTGCGATGTAAAACTACTTACTAGAATATATTACGCTTTAGTGCAATCAGTATTACAATATGGCATTATAGCATGGGGAGCAGCATGTCCTACTATACTGAAACCATTATCAACTATTCAAAAAGCCGTGATAAAAGTAATCTTGAGAAAACCTAAAGATTTCTCAACTGAACAACTTTTCAAAGAATTTCCTGCTCTTAGTATTGAACAGCTAAACAAAAAAATAGTACTCCTTAATCAACTTAAATTACCAAGACAACTAATAACACACGGACATGAGACTAGAAAACAGACTAGACAAGACTTGGTTTTACCGAAGACTTACTCAAGCCTAGCTCAAAGACATGCTTCCTATGTGGGTATCAAATTGTTCAATTCTCTATCCCATGTTATCAGAGATATTAAAAACCCTAACAACCTAAAAAAACAAATTGATACTTGGGTAAGAAACACCATCAGTCCAAAATAACATAAATTTTAAAATTAATTTTTTTTTTATATAAAGTCATAAAAATATATGTATTAAAATTTGTTATAGTTATTGAAAAATATAAATATATGTATTTAATAAAAAATTATTATAATACAGTAAAATGTTATAAATTTATAAAGTATGTTATATTTTATGTTATATGTTATAAATTTATAAAGTAATGTTATATTTTATATTTACTTAATTTGTACAGTAAATTTAAATTTTATTATACATTTATACTTTATTTGAGTATACTTACGAATATTAAAATTCAAAAATTATATTTTTATTTCAATTTAAGCGGCCGCCCCCTAGTTCAAGCTTTAGCTTTTTGGGGGCGCTCACCACTGATTTTGTGAAATTAAAATGTGTATGATGATATTTATATATTACGCTTTACAACATTTATAATTACTAATTATCATGTAATATTATCATGTTAACCATACCATGTGAGAAATATATTTATTTATTATTATTATTAACAATACTTCTGACTCTGACTTTGATTCAAGTTAGAGCTGCTTCTGAGCAGTAGATCCAAATTGTTGTTTGGAATGATTTCTGTTTAAGTAGAGGGTAGCAAGCCTAAACTTCCAGTCGCTTGTAATTACTTTTATATAAAATCCTATTCAAAACTTTAGATTTTAATTGTTTATCTTTTTGCTGATCCCTTTTATTTTAAATGCCTTTTTATCTCTATGGATCTCAAGAGACATTAAAAAACATTAATATTGTTTTATTTGTAATTTTTGTTATATACGCCCATATCTGAACATCTTCAGGCCTAAAATAACAATAACTAATTTATAATATTTATTTTAATCATTTTAAATTTACTATTTATTTATTTTTTTTTTTTTTGAGGTGCTTAACCATCAGTCATTAGCTCCTCTACAACTTCCAAATACAAATCTATAATAAGTTTTGAGATATATTCATTAAATAGTATATGCAATAATTAGATTTAAGTACAAGATAGTATAATATAATAAGATAATAATATAATAAAAATAATAGATTTAAGATCTAATATTGTTATAGAATATAAATATGAATATTATCAGAAATAATGATATTATATATATATATATATATATATATATATATATATATATATGTGTGTGTGTGTGTGTGTGTGTGTATTATATACAATATTTAGAGGTCTGTCATGTAGTCATTTTCGTTAAGGTATGCAAATAGATTTTTAATATTTTGTTCGTCGTTTCCTAAAATGTCTGGCAAAGCTGGAGGTATACAGTGAGTTGTGCGGGATTGCTGTAGTCTAGTACAGTCAATTAATATATGTCTTACTGTTAGTGCGTCATCACAAAGTCTACATTTTGGATGGTCCGTATTCCTTGAAAAAAGATAACTGTGTGTTAGTCGAGTATGTCCTAGTCTAAGTCTACATAGTGCTGTTTCCTCATGTCTGTTTTTTCTGTAGGATGTTTTCCACATGGCTATGTCTGGTTTAATAACTTTTAATTTGTTGTTTTCTGTATTGTCCCATAATTGTTGCCATTCCCCGTTTAGTTTTATCTGGAAGATTCTGTCAAGGTCTTTTATTGAAATGAGTGTCTCTGTTTCTGTACCGTCTAGTATTGCGTCCTTAGCCTGTCTGTCAACTTCTTCATTTCCTGGGATGCCTGAGTGCCCAGGCACCCAGCAAAACTTGACGTTTAAATTATTTTGTGTTATCATTTCACGTATTTCTATGACCGTGTTGTTTTGCGAGTAGAGCTTCTCTAAGGATTGTAAGGCACTAGCTGAATCTGTAAAGACTATGGCTTCTTTCTTGTTGTTGGATATAGCATGGATTATACCCTGCTTTATAGCTTCTAGCTCCACATTTGTAATTGAGCTGATGTTGCATCCTTTAAGCCGTGCAGTACCTCCTGAGCTAGTTGTAAAAGCAACTCCAGTTCCATTGTTATCTTTAGCTCCATCCGTATAAATAAATTCTGCCTGATTATACTTGTTTTTTATTTTAATGAGTTCCTTTGTTATTTCGACTGTTTGCTGCCTTGATTTAAACGAATGTAATTGCCGAGGTCTGTAAGTTAACCACGGGCTTGTTCTTGTTTCGTGATGGTGACGAGCTATTGATATTTTTGGGAGATCCTCCAATTCATAAATTCTTGTAAGGTCTTTGAAACGATTTCCTAGGGGTCTACTAAGATAAGGCTTCCTTTCATATTGCCTGGTGCATTTGGGAGTTATGATTTTGTCTGTAACGTAGTGATGAGGGTACTGTTGGATACGATAACCATATCTTAACATTAAGTGGTGTCGATGGAGATGTAATGGTTGTTCATTAGCTTCGATAAGGAGGCTAGATATCGGACTGGTTCTGAAAGCTCCAGTAGCCAGTCTTACCCCAGCATTATGTACAGAGTCCAGACGTTTAAGCACTGTCTCCTTAGCGGAACCATACACTATAGAACCATAATCTATTTTTGCTCTACATATTTGTCTATAGAGTCTAAGCAAGGTTTTCCTGTCAGCTCCCCATTTCTGAGCTTTGATAACACGTAAAAGGTTAAGATCTCGGTTGCACCTAGCTTTGACGTCTTCTATGTGGTTTTTCCAAGATAATTTTTCATCTAATATGAGGCCTAGATATTTAACTTGTGAAACGACTGGTAGTTGTTGGCCTGCTAAAACAAGCTTTGGCTCGGCTTTCCTAGTTCTCTTTGCAAATAATATAGCCTTTGTTTTAGCTGGGGAGAAGCTCAGTCCAGTTCTTGCTGCCCAATTGTTTAACTTGTTGATGGTGTGTTGTACTACAGTTGTAGCTGTTTGTAGGCTGTTGGATCTATAGAGCACTGTAAAGTCGTCCACGAAAAAGAGGGATTCCACCCATGAAGGTACCTCTTTTACTGCACTGTGTACCGCTAAAAGAAATAAAGTCACACTGAGAACTGCACCTTGAGGTACTCCATTCTCTTGTTCAAATAGTTCTGAATGTGTTTCTCCTACTCGAACCTTGAAGGTACGTTTAGACAAGAAATTTTGTATATACTTGGGCATGTTTCCCTTAAATCCAAAATCCTGAAGCTGTTTCAATATTTGATGTCTCCATGTGCGATCATAAGCCTTCTCACAGTCAAAGAATACTCCTAATGTTACTTTCCCTTGAGCAAACCCATTTTTGATGTATGTTTCAAGAGCTACTAGATGGTCTTGGGTTGACTGGTTTTTCCTAAACCCCACTTGCCGTGGGGATAATAACTGTTTTGTTTCCAGAACCCATGTAAGTCTTGAATTTACCATTTTCTCAAATAGTTTACCTAGAGTATTTGTCATAGCTATTGGTCGGTATGATTCTTCTTGGTTTGGATCCTTTCCAGGCTTAGCTATAGGAATCAAAACGGCTTCTCTCCAACTTTTTGGGTACTCGTTTTTCTCCCATACGGTATTATAGAGCTTAAGTAAGTATTTATAAAATGTTTGAGGTAAGTTTTTTAACATTACGTTGTATATTCCATCTGGTCCGGCTGAAGTATTTTTTAAGGATTTGAGGGCCGTTTCTAGCTCCCACGTATTAAAGTTTCGATTATACTCTTCTCTGTTATCCGAATCAAAGTTTAAGTCTTCCTGTTCAGCTTCTTCTTTTATTCTCTGAAACTTTTCTGGGTACGATTTAGTAGCACTGACTGTTGCAAAATATGTTGCAAGAATTTCTGATACTTGCTTAGAATCAGTTATGGTATCAGTTGTTTTCTTTAACACGGGTGTTTCTAGGCTGGACTGCTTACCCCAAAGTATTTTTATTTTTCTCCATATCTCTGTCGATTCCGTGAATTGGTTTATTGATGATATGTATTGCTTCCATGACTCCTTTTTGGCGTCAAAGAAAGTTCTCTTACACTTACTTCTTGCTGTTCTATACTTCTCTAAATTTTCCTGGGTAGGGTTGGTGTTAAATCTCCAAAAAGCTTTACGGCGATCCCTTAGCGCTCTTCTACAGTCAGCCGACCACCATGGTACTTTTGGTCTTCCTTTTCCGATATGTATCCGAGGAATATAAGATGTAGCAGCGGTTAATATGGATTCAGTTACATATTCCAAAAGTTTATTCGTATTATCCCTGTCCTCCTGATATGGTTGTTGTTTGGTGATAATTTCCCTGTACTTTTCCCAATCGGCTTTATTAAAAGACCACCTTGTTACTGGTTGACTTTGTCTGGGTTCTTTTGGTGAGACAGTAAGATATACAGGGAAATGGTCACTTCCATATAAGTAGGGTGCCACTGTAAACTCTGATATTCTAACCATGGGGATTGAGCTGAGAATTAGGTCCAATGCCTCATACTTTCCTGTCCTGGCATCCAGGTATGTTTTCTGGTTTTCATTGTATAAATAGAGATCACTTTCGTCAATAAAAGTTTCAATAACTTTCCCTTTATTGTCCGTTTTTGAGGATCCCCACATTACATTGTGAGAGTTGAAATCTCCTGCCAGTACTTGAGGACCTGGTAATTGATGTAAAATGTTTTTTAGATGGTCTGTGGTTATAACATCTTCTCCTGATATATAGACATTACACACTGTGATTGGATATTTTGTTCCTAATCTACAAGCCATGGCCTGAAGATTTGAGTTTATTTTAATTTCTTGACTAGGTATTAGTTTAGAGACCAGAATGGCTAGCCCTCCTTTCCAAGTACCTTGAGGAGGATGTATTCTGTATGTTTTGTAACCTGGGATTTTTAATGGTACAGCTTCTGGTAAGTGGGTTTCTTGAATTAATATAACCGATGGTCTATTTTCTTTTATTAATATCTTGAGGTCTTCTCTGCGGCTTCTAACTCCTTTGCAGTTCCAAGAACATAATTTTATTCTACTATTCATTTTATTTGTGTTAAATTTAAAAAATCTATGGAAGTTTAAATATAGTGTGTCTATGAATTGTTTAAGTTGAGTTATAATTTCCCTTTTTCTTTTTCTTTTTCCGGCTCTTTTTCCCCGAACCTGATTTTACGCTTGACTCAGTACTAGAGGTGTTAATGATACTTTTTTGATCATCATCATCATTTTCTGAGGCCCAGTCATTAGCCCACATCATGCGTTGTTCTTCTTGGGTATTGATAATCGTCGATACCTTGTCTTTTTGATATTGTTTATGAGTGTCGTCATTGTATCGCTGGATCAGTTCTTTCTTCTGGTTATTATCTATTTTCATGGACTCCATGTTTTCTTCTGCAGTTTTCTTGTTTTCTATTTTTTGATGGGATCCTTTGGGTACTGGGGCTGGAGTTGGTGCTGGTAGTAATGGTGGTAAGTCACACTGGATTCCTTTGTCGGTCGTTTCTTTTGGTTTGGTTTCAGCCAGGCTAGCGTATGATTTTGTTTTTTCAACTTGCCTTGAGATAACTTTTCGTTTAGCTTCTATATATGGTATATTTTCAAGTACCTTAGTTTCGGTTATTTTCTTCTCTAGCACCCACCTCGGGCACTTTCTATCTAGTGTTGAGTGGGCAGATCCGCAATTCACACATTTCTTTGGGTTTGGACAGTTTTCAGTATCATGCATAGGCTCCGAACATTCTGGGCATGTACGAATCTCTTTTGGACACTTAAGTTCAACGTGGTTAAATTTAAAACATTTCCTGCATCTTATTGGTAAAGGAATATAGGGTCGAATCGGAACTGAATAGTATCCTATTTTCACCCGTTCTGGAATTTTGGCTAGGGATAAAGTAAGGACATATGAATTAGTTTTTTCTAGACAACCATTCTTTCTACTGTTAATTCTGTAAATATCTGTCACCGCTTGGTATTTCAGGTGTTCCTTAATCTCTTCTACAGGCACTGAATCTAAGTCTGGCGAGGTGATCACTCCACGGACATTGTTTAAAGTCTTATGTGGCTCTACAATTAATGGTAGATGCATGTTCTTAGGTAGATTCTTAATGAGTCTATCTGCTTGCTCTGTTGAAAATGTCTGAACTAGTATTGTGCCATCTCTTAGTTTCTTCGCATCCTTCACGGATCCACAAGAATTTACCAGTAGCTTATCTATTAAAAACGGCGATACATTCTTTAAGGAAGTTCCGTCCGCTTTCTTAACTATTAAAAAAGACAGGTTAGCTTTGGGCACTACTAGGACTGGCTCCTGCAGTATTCCCGAGCTAGGCCTTCCTCTCTTTTTTCTTTTTAAATTTATTTCATTTTGACAGTTATTGTCAAAATGAAATAACATTTCATCTGTTGTGCCCCCTGGATCAGGAGGCTTAGAACTAAGCATGCTATCTTACGTTCTCTTACGTAGTATGTTGTATATTGCACCTTCTTTTCTTCTCGTACCAAGTTTTCTTTCCACACAAATCACTCTCAAAATTCCTAATCAAAAAATCTGATTCTACAGAGTCTAAATTTACTATTTTCTGTTCTTTACTTGTTTTCTTTTTAAAATATTTATTAGCACAAATAAATTGCGTGGTTGTGCCAATAATGAATCTATTTTATAGCTAAACTAATTTGAAATATTTGCTCTATTATAATTTTTCTCTGTCTGTCTCCCGTTGTTAAGAATAATCATAATTTGATTTAAACTACATTTTAATTTAATTTATGTCATATTTACTACCAATTTTTGCTTTTTTTTCTCTCTTCATATTGCACAATTTGTAGCCCCAAATTCAATGGGCTCTACCACGTTAGTTAAAATAATAACCCAACTCAGTCGGTTGTAAAATGGGCAGGTTCTTACGGCTGGTCTGACTGCTGGACAACTACTTAGTTAAGTAAAATGAAAATTGGACGCCACCTCATTCAAATGAAAAAAAAAAAATATGCTAACAAAGGACCAGGAACTAGGAAGTTTAAGCACTACTGGAGTAACTTAAAAGGGACAAGAAGGAAGGGAAAAATGGACTAAAAGGGAAACTGGAGAATGAGGAATCCAGGGAAAATAAATTATAAGGTGAGATATTATAAAATAAAAAGACATAAATTGAACTAATGAATTAAATAAAGAACACTCTTTATTGTGCCAGTTAACCGCACTCTTTGCTTTGCCCAGTAAATGAAAAATAAAATAATTAATAAAAGATCTGTATAAAAAAAATAAAACGAATTGAGTAATCTCCTGTGGAAAAAAAAAATTAAATGAATACACAAAATAAGAAATAACTCTCCAGGCAATCCTGGGAGGTCAAGTGGCAACTGAAACCTGTTATTATATACATATATATTAGTTCTTATAAATCAAACTTGGTGCACCTTAGGGCCCTATCACAAACACCTCCTACAAGCAGTCCTCTGCTCCGATAAAATATTAATAATAACCATTGATTGTTTTAGTCTATTTAACGGATAGGGCTATTGCAAGGTGATGAAATAATAATTGGTTTATACAATAGAAAATAAAAATGTAATTATGGAGTGAAGGCAGGGTGGTGTGTGGGAGTGAAGGTGGAAGACCCTAGATGAAGTGGGGGAAGGGGTCGAAGCCTATGATGATTAAGTAAAATTCGTCGACCTTACTTGAGAGAGAGTGATGGAGAGGGTATGGGTGATCACGATCACAATCGGATTTGAAACTTCGATGCTGGCTATTTGAGGGTGGCACAGGTCCTACTTCCAAAAGAGTCGTCGGTAAAGGTGTTTTGGGCCCGGAAACAGTCACTAGCGCCTCCAACAGGGGAAACCTAGAAGAATCCACGATTATCGTGTTCTGCTCCCTAAATCCTGGTCCAAAGTTGCCAAAAACCTCTAACTCTAACTAAACTGAACTTATGAACTTCACATAGTCATCAGCTAACACTGTCCTCTCGCACCACGAGATCACAGAGACACCTAACCTCTCAGGATCACCCAGTGTACCCAAAAAAAAAAAAAAGGAAGAACAAAACAAAAGAACTACCAAAGAAAGAATACTAACTAATCAGCGACTGCCCTAAAATAATAAATAAAAAGACCTCCTAACAATTCACCAGAACATCGATCCGCCCCTAAATTTTCCTTAAACAAAATTTTTTACCGGGTGGATAATGAACTAAAAATAAATCGTTACAAATTTTTACTCCACGACTACCTTGTCTTATTGAAATTAGTCTTCTTTGTAGCTGTCCTGTCATAATATTGGAAGTCATAGAAATAATATTAAGTATTTAAATACATTATGTCAATAAGTTAATTATTTGGTATTTGTTTTTCCTGATATATATATATTTTTTTTTTTTTTTTTTTAAATTTATAGCTGTTCTATAGCACCAATAATTTTGGAAACAGAATAATTCCCACTTATTCTAATAATGTACATTACTTTTTCTGTATTTGTCAGGTTTGCAGAGGGCGCCACCAAACATTTGAATTATTAATTATTTCTACCAGAGCTGATACCTGAACCTGCTTATTAACGAATATATTATGAGGTATGTTTATCTATATTTTTTTCTGTTTGTATTACTTAAACATTTAGTATTTAAAATGAATCTTGAATACAGTGGTTGGATATTGCCGTATAAAAAATAAAATAATAATAACCTAGGTTGCAACATCCCTTGAAGGGCTAGGCCTGCCAAAAGGCTTATACAACTATATAATTGAAGCGAGCTTACATTCAATTAAATATGCATCCTGTCTGCCTGTCAGTAAGATTAACGTGTCCGACGATAACTTGAGTAAAAGTTGACCGATTTAGTTGAAATTTGATATACATGTTCCTTTTTAGTAAAGTTACTTACCAGGCTAAGTTCGTTGGACGACATTATAAGTCTAAGAAATCGCGCGTAACGCTCGCTTCAAATGTAAAATTGGAATTTCAGGCCGGGAAAAGATCCTACCACCTTCAAAAGATTCGATGAGACAAACATTTATCACAAATATGTTTATATTTTTTTTATTAAAACCAACAGCATCATCACTATGAAGCGATAAAGATCGTTAAAACTATTAATGCGAACCTACGCACGTTTAAAATAGAGAAAAAAAACTGTTTTTATCGATATCCGTTCTAACGTAACGATTTTAATAAAACTTCATATACATCGTCTAGTCTAAAGTACAATTGAAACAGGCATGTAAAACTTCAACTTGATTCAAACAGAAGTATTTGTGTTGTTAAATGATATATATTTTATAATTGTTGAAAAGATGCAACGTGTAGTAAGTGAAATAGTAAGAATGCAGGGAGGCTCCCCCACTTGTAGACTCTCTATTATAATCATACTCTTTGACTATCAACTCAGCATGATTATCTTTTGTGAAGCTTAGCAATATAATAGATGGCATGGGTCTAATGTGCCGGTCCATCAGCTGTATAAAACTTAATTGACATACACAACCGAGAAGACACCATTTCATTTATAAGTTACCAATTTCTGTGGCAGTGCTGAGAAACACTCGCCGTGACAAGCGCAGTCAATAGCTACCGGTGACTATCCTGATGTATTAGAAATATCATGTTTATTTCCTTCCATCAAACTCTATTGTATTATCCCTCTTCTTTTCTCAACATTTTTTCATAGCTACTTACATTTAATAATAGTTTATATCCTATAAAATATACTTTGAAGGACAAGACTTGAGTTTCTTTGACATTGTATTTTTATGATTGGTTTTTACTAGTACTTGATTAGAGTAGTTCTTGACTTTCCATGATTAGATTGAATTTTATATAAGGCAATGAAAGAGCACCCAGCCTTATAATTTGAAATGTTCTTGTATAGAAGGTTAAGCCAAGGTTATTCGAGATTAAATCTATTGATTAAATTTAAAAGGGATTTTCTCTTGATTTTTATAAGCTGACATGAGTTACGAGATACCAACCCCCTCTGATAGACTTCCAACCCAGAGATCTCTATGCTATGCACGTCCTAAAAATAACAACAACCCTTCCAATTAGGTTTTTATGCTGGAAGAAGGGTGCCATTCTGAGATTGCTTCTGTCTAATTAACCGATATTCTTTTACACTACACTCCTCATTTTAATGTACATAGAATAAAAAAAATTCTTAAATAAAGACAGAATCATGTGTATCAAAATTAAATCTTCATCTTTGTTATTTTTACTTTTAATCTGAGAGCTAGCGTGGCCGTGTGGATAAAATTACTTCTTCCACTCTTATTCTTTTAGGGGTATTCAGGGTTGAAAATTAGGATAACTATTTTCATTTAATTAATTTAAAAGTTATATTTTGCCCATACCTGGGCCCTGGGCTTCTTCAGGCCTTGAACTATCTGGAAATTAACATCTATAATATACAGGGTGATTGGTGATATATGTACAAAAATAAATAGGGTGATTCTAAACCTCATTGGCTACAAAAAGTCATATAAATCATGGGTCCTTTCTCAACCGTTTTCCCACAAGGTCTAATTTTACGATTTTTTTAAGATAGCATTCCTTTGCTCATAAAAACACTTATTGCTACAAAAGTGTAAAAGCTAAAACAAATTTTTTTTTGGTTTCGTTGTAAAGCTGACAAAATTTCTTACAAGAAAAGTGTAATATTAATTTTCATGCCCTCAAATTACGTGACAAACAATTTGTACTATTATTATTTTTATTTTTTTTTTTTAAAACTAAAAATATTTTTTTTGTGGTTCCATAACTTGGTAAAGAACCAAGCTTAAATAAACTTGTCGTAATTGAAGAAAAATCTCCTTATTTACTAACTTTTCGAACAATATTAATATTATTACCCATTCATAAGACGGAATTTTTATTAAACTTCGCTTGTAACGTTCCACAATTTAACGGACGTCCGAGCTACCTCACCCGGGATAAAAGTAGCTCCCTCAAGCTCAGTGGAGTTGGGGGTGGGTTTTATAAAACAAAAAAAATAAATAAATAAGGAAAAGGGGCGCCACGTTATTTTTAAATTATAAATAAAGCTGACTGGGTATTTGGGTTGGAGAACATCCCTGGCATAAACCGATATTTTGTTTAATTAATATTTCCAATTTGGGCACAAGCAAAATAACGAAAACTTGTGTTCCCAAAAAAAAAAGCCAGAGATAGTCTCCAAAATGGTTCAACAAAAAAACAAAGTAAGGCAAAATAGATTTTTAAAAAATATATATATAATTTTTGGCCTTGCCGAGTAATTGTAAAGTAAAAATATCATAAAATTAATTTACTTCTCTTTTCTTTTGCTATTCTGCTCGCATATAAAGAAGACAGTTTAATATTTATATAATTAAGTAATTGGAGCAAACCACTAATATAAATCCGTAATTTCCTACGGGCATTAAAAAAATAATCTCTGACTCACAAAAGTAATATCCCAAAAAAAAAACGACGCGGCGTGGATGCAGCGAAGAGTTCTTTCAGACAGAGGGAAATCAAGGTAGGAGAACGTCCACGAACAAAAAGGCAGCAAAATCCACCAAAATAGCACTTGGTACTTGGTACACTTCTAGTAGCGCGAAGTTTTACCAACGAAGCACAGATCACCAGATCTTTACGTTTGATTGTTCTTATAAAAAGCTAAACGTAACGAGCAAGGGTTCACAAGATGGCGTCAACCCAACACCCAACAGCCATCGGCAAATAAGACGCAAGGCACGGTTGGTCAACCTACGGAAACCTCCGTAGCTCGTGACGGGAACCACACTGAATCACCGAGTCCTAACCGTCACCCCACCTCTCCAATCTCTTTAGACAACAATAGGATGGACTTTATGATATAGTGATATGACAACAGGAATATGATATAGAATATAGAATATACTGCAAATATAATACTCGGAAATATATAAACAATCACATCTACGTGAAGGCGTCCCAACTCGTAGACAGATAAATAGTAAACCAAGCAAGGTGCGTCCACCAAACTATGGTTCATAAATAAAATATAATAACTAGATAGAATATAGATAGAAATATCATTACCAAATAAATAAATATATATTGAACCAAAGAGTCTAAAAAGGCGAGTTAAGGGTTCTAACACTCAACAAAATCTAAATTTAAAAAAAATAATGTAGACATTTTCTAGATATAGAAAAAAATGCTACACGCTGAAAGTAAAAAAGAAACATGTTTATTGTTACTGACACAGCAGATGAGTAAATAATTAATCGAATGCCACCTAGGTGGTGCACTATCGCTTCAAAGCTTTAAGAAACGCTATTTTTAAACATTTTTTGATATTTTAATTTTTTTTAAATAGTTCAGTTATGTTTATTCACTTATTAGCATTATTTGTTTTCTCTTTGCTTACAAACTATTTGATTGCAGGAAGAAAAAAAATTAAAACAAGTTAATTATAGATTGAGATAAGTCGTTACATATATATCTACCATTGAGTTATTCCAAAGATAATAAAAAAATAGTGTTTTGCAGCTCCTAGCTTATTATTTGAATTTCTCTTCAGGAAAATTAAAATAATAATTTCCATAGCTTTATGTGGATATTATTGAAATTACTAAAATAAATTTGGCATATATGTATAGAATTATAATACGAGTTTAAATTTGTACTTAAATTTCTAAAATTTGAAATATTTTTTTTTGTTTAAAATCTTGGTATTTTTCTATGCTCTCTAGGTTGCTCAATATAAATATTTATAATAGTGCCGATTCTCATCTTTGTACACTGTCGATGAGGCATCTGTTATAAAATATGTTTTAATAGTAAAATAGCTTTTTCTTTGAATGACTGGGCAAATAATTTTATTTAATTTTCAGAAAAATATTTTACAGCTTCAAGCTTCAATGGTTTTAAAAACATTCCTAGCGTCATCTTGTAGAAAACGGTATTAGAAGTTCGTAAAATTAATGAGTTCATTGAACAATCAAAAAAATTATTTTGCATTTCCGCTTGTAAGTGCCTAAATTTTGATTCATGCAGCTGCAATAAGGTCCTCTTATTAGAAAGAGCTTTACTTCCTGATCAACGGACTGTAAGAAAAATGTTCATAGGTGGAATCGATGTGAAAATATCAAAAACATGTTACAGAAGAGAAAAGATAGACATCAATCAAGTTCATTCAAAACCAGTATTACTTCCTTATCTTCACTTCCTCAACATATAGCAATACTTCTTTAAGAATCATCCTCGTCTCCATCAGATCAGAATGACTCATCATCATCTTAATCTACAGCAGGATCAGAATTTTGAAGTAATGTGTCAACATTTTTTCATGATATGAACCATCAACATCAAAAGTTAAAATATGTAGTTGGAGACACAAGAGGGCCCACACATATTCAGGACCAATAGGATCGGTTTTTCATTATGAAAGGTTGTTCTTCTTATGAAAGGTTGGAGTTAACTGAATTTAAACCAGTGGAGAGTTCCGTATCAGACAACTTTACGATTACAGCGGGATTAAGTACTGATAAAAATATCTATTTAATATGGTACAAGCCGTGGCAGAAAGTGACTGCTTCCGAGATTTGGCCAACAGAAATCCTGGGAAGATGCCCTATGCTAGGTGGGTTACTGCTACTTATTTATATATAAGGTTGTGTGTTTCCACTGTGCAGCTATAACATGAATTAAGAATAATAATAATAATAAATATATTTATTTCCACCATTGATATAAAATACAGTAATTAAATTACAAAAACAAAAAAATACAATATTATAAATTTAATACATAAAAATAATATATATCAATTAATGGTGAGGGCTCTTAATAGGTGTAAAGTCACCTAGAGCGAAAGCCCCGTCTCTTAAATAATTGTGATAAATTTCGTGCTTACGTAATTGCAATCTATAAAATTTTTCGAGAATGCTATAGCTACTTCATTAAATCAATCTATATTACTAGAATTTCAATGATATGCTTTATCTTCTGTAAGTTTAATTGTTTTGTTTTGTTTTGTCAGTCTTGTTCTTGTTAATTGTTAGGGCAGGTTCTTCATTTCTGTCAGTAGATGTTGTTTCAGTCTGTGTTTAAAAGATTTAATAGTGTTTGTTAGTTGAAGTGATTTTGGCAGTTGGTTATAGTAAGTCGGTCCGAGATAAGTGGCATGTCTTTGTTTCTTGTCCGTGTGGCATAGTGGAATAAGGGCAAAGCCAGCTTGTTGCGTTCTGGTACAGTAAGGATTTTCTACTAATAGTTTATCTTTCTTTTTAAAATAATTGATCAGAACAGCCTTTTTGAATAAGGAGTCTAGTGGTAAAATATTAAGTTCAGTAAATAGTTGTTTTGAAGGATATCGTCTAGGTTTTTTGTACGCAATCTTCAGTATAGTCCTTTGTACTACCGCTACTGTATTTGTATGCTTGCATGCAGCACTGCCCCAGGCTATTAAACAATAATTAAGGATAGATTCCGTCAAAGCATGATATACCAGTTTTAAAACTGATTTATCTGCGAAATCTCTTAGTCTGACAAAAGCGTACATAGTTCTTCTAACTTTTGAGACTACTGCACTAATATGATCTTTCCAGTTCAAGAAATTATCTATGATGACTCCTAGATATTTTACTGAACTTACTCTTTCGATTTCTGTAGTGCATTGGCATTCAGAACTGATAATAGGCCCTGCACCTTTATCAACAGCAGTGTGATGTCTGTTGCATAGTTGGTCGTGCAGTTTCAGTCTATAGTGTTCTGGTGGTTGCCCTCGTTTGTCCAGTGAGAAAGTCATATATTTAGTTTTGTCAAAATTTATTGTGAGTATGTTGTTGTCAAACCATGTCTTTACTTTAGTTATGCCAGTTGATGCTTTGTTAAATACTTTCTCCCAGGTTGTGCCCCTAAAATATAATAGTGTGTCATCTACAAAGGAAATTATGTCTGAGTAAGTGTTTGTCAAATTGAGTAAACTATTGACATAGATCAGGAAAAGCCAAGGAGCTATAACAGTTCCTTGCGGCGTTCCGCAGTTAACGTCAATAGTTTCACTCATACATCCGTTTATTTTGACCTGTTGTTTTCTGTTTAGTAAGTAATTCTTAAACATATTTAAACACGTTCCCCCAATACCTATAGAAATTAGTGCTTTAATTAATCTCTCGTGAGAAACAGTATCGAACGCTTTTTTAACATCAATAAAAATAGCCAATGATTTAATACCTTTGTCCAAGTCATTTATAATATATTCAGATAATTTATACACTGCATCCGCAGTGCTACTATTATTAATATATCCAAATTGATTTTTTGATATGATGTTATTGTACTCTAAATGTTCGACTAGTCTATTTTTTAGGCATTTTTCTATAATCTTGGATATATTAGATAGCAATGATATTGGCCTATAGTTGGAAGGGTCAGTTTTATCCCCCTCCTTAAATAGAGGGACTATGACGGCTTGTTTCAAGACGTCAGGAAACACACCCTGTTCAAGACAAAGATTAGAAATGTATTGTAATGGTTTAACAAAATTTTCTTGAGATTTTTTTATATACTGAGATTTTATACCGTCTATTCCCCCCGCTGTATCTGCGTTTAAGCTGTTTATTTGTTGTATTATTTCTGTCTCAGTAACTGGTCTAAAGTTAAGCAATGGTTTTTTTGGTTGATTATGTATAGTCATGTTATCATTTATTTGTGCCCTATTTATTTTACCAGCTAAATTCTTTCCTATGGTGCCGAAATAAATATTTAATTGATTAGCTATTTCTTTTGAATTCATGTACGTTTTGTTGTTAAATTTTAGTTTTTCTATTGCGTTTGTCGAAATGTTTTTCCTATTAAGGCATTCATTTAAAGCTTTCCATGTTTTTGTCGAGTCTGTTCCGTCAGTAGGTAGCTTGTCCCTGAAATATTTCGCTTTGGTTTTCCTGATTAATTTGGTTAAATAGTTTTTATATTTAATGTATTTATCTCTTAATGTTTTATTGAACGGCTGTTTGTCAAGTGTTTGTCGCATTTTGTCTCTTTTTCTTTTTGATGTCAGTAAACCACTGGTTATCCAAGGTTTTAGTTTTTTATTTTTGCATGTAATATATACTTGTTTATTACTTGTGCAAAATGTTATTTGTTGTTGTATACTTTGAACGAATGTTTGCGTGGCTGTCTGGGCGTCTGTTATGTTGTATAGGTCAGTCCAGTCTATTTGTTTGAGGTTATTATAAAGTTTTTCTGAATCAACTGTCGTCAGATTGAACTGTTTATGTGGATTATTATTTGTTGTTGTTTTCAAATCTATAGAAATCCCAGTAGGATAATGATCTGTCACCTTGCTGTGCAAAATAAAGGGTGTAAGGTTCATATCATTGTTACATTTTAGCAATATGTGATCGATACAAGATGAAGAATTATTTTCATGCCTTGTTACATCGTTTATATAACTTATAAATCCACAAGAGCTTAATAGATTCAAATAATTAGTTCTACAATTAGACTGAACTAACAAATTTAGATTTATATCACCTATTAAAATATGATTATTAAACTTATTTTTATTTAAAAATGATTCTAAATTTTCAATATATGTATCGATGCTAATCTCAGCCGATCTATAAATTGATGTTAAATTAAATACTTGGTTTTTTATTTTTAGTTTAAGTAAAATGCTATTGCAGTTCATTATTGGTCTGTTAACTATTTCCAAGACATCAATATGTTGTTTGCAAAATACTACTATGCCTTCGGCCTTATTCATTCCAGCATCAAAATACGCTCTATATCCTTCTATATTGTAGTAATGCTCATAGGATTTAAGCCAAGCCTCAGTCAGAATGATGACATCCATTTGTCTACTTAAATTATTTAATAGTAACAGTAATCCGTCGTAGTTCTTTCCAATAGATCTTATATTAGTGTGAAAAAAGATTATACTATTTAATTTTAAAAAATCTAGATTATAATTTTCTACTATTATTTCTTTTTTATCTTTTTGTGAGTCTAAGCTATTCAAAAAATCTAAATTCATACTACTATAGTTTAATTAAGAATTTAATAAATATAATGACGGACTTACAAGAATATAAACCTAAAAACGTGACTAGATTAATATTGACTATTTTTTTAGTTAAATTATAATTATAAATTCTAAAAACGACATTAAATAAACTGACATTATCAAAACTAATAACAATAATTAACAATAACAAAATCGATAAATAACATGTAAATAAAATCGTATAAATAGTAATCAATATATTATATTTATTGAGGTGATTTGCTTTATTTATTTTTAATAACACCATTCCTGATAATATACCCTTTTTTTTTATTTTTGGTTATATGTATTTAAAGTTTATTTATATCTGCCACATTTTTGACCTGAAAAACTTTATCTCCGTCTATTTTTCTTACCAGAACCTTATTATTATTAAACCATACATATTTGTAGCCCTTTTCTTTTGCTGCTAGTCTAGTCCTATTTAAGAGGTCTTTATTAGCTTGGGTAAGGTGATCTGATATAAACATTCTAGATTGAGAAAAGTTAGGACTTAACATATTAGCGGGTAATCCTGGTCCTGAGTTGTCCAGACGACATAGATTCCTATAGGCCCTGATCCATTCTTCTTTTTTCCATCTTCTCACGAACTTAACAACTATAGGTTTAGGAGCGTCTGGGTTATGAGAAGGCAATCTGTGAGCAGTACTGATATCATTATGAGTATAATCTACTTGCAATACTTTAGCTACTTGCTCAAGTAAAGCTGGCATCTCCTCATTTCTGGTGGTCGGTATCCCTGAGATAATGATATTATCGACGCGTGAATACTGCTGAATATTATTCAGCTCTTCTTGCAGTCTATAGTTCTCTTCCTCTAAAAGATTATTCCTGTTTTTGAGACCTTTTATTTCTTCCATGACTGTATCATATTTCGCACTTAAGAACTCTATACATTCTTTTAATTCTTTTGTGCTTCTCTCTATGCAGAGCTCTATGTATTGGTTGGTCTCCTGTTTGTACTCGCCCATTAAGGAACGCATTTCCTGACATATTTGCAGAGACAACGTTGGTTGATGTGGCTGAACTGGATTTGAGCTAGAGCTAGAGGGGTCTTTGCACTGTAGACACTTCCATTTACTTTTGGTTTCTTGTCTCATTAATTTAAATTTCGAGTCATTCAGTCCTTGACAATAAAAATGAAAGAAACACTTACAAAGAGCACATACTAACTTGGAATCCTCCTCGCACGCTTTACTGCACTCTTTACATAGATCCGGCATATTAAAAAAGTAAATTGACACGTATATATAGGAAATAAGAAAAGATAAATATTAATTTGAAATATATAAGTAATGTTTAAATATTTACTGTTAATAACTTAAATAAATTCACTTCGAATCACTTACGAATAAATTATTAAATGAATTAATTACTATCCAAAGATAATTAACTAATTAATAAAATAATTAAATCACTTTCTGTAAAAAAATGGAATAAAGATTAAATAACTTTTGACCAAAATAATGAGTCAATAGAACTGATAACTGACCGATAGCTATCTAACGATATATTTTAAAAACAATGTAAACACACGGTCCTCTCCTTATCGTGTCTCGAGACGAACTCGAAGAAGATTAGTTACTTTTATTCAAAATGTCTACTCCTACCTGGTTCTGTATCAGGAAAAACCATTTGCCACAAGATGGTGCTAGGAATGTTTTTATAACCATCGAATTTGTAAAAAAAATTTTTTTAAGAAATAAAGAAAATTATTTGTCCTGTCATTCAAAGAAATAGCTATTTTGCTCATCCAGAAAATATGCATGATCAATGATAAGGAATGGAAGATAAGATTGGGGGCATGGAAATAAATGTTAACTGCCATATTCATGATAAGATTTAAAAAAATTTGGGAATTCAAAATTTCAACCATGAACTTCGAAGCAGAAAGTTATGTCCTCATAATAATCTGGAATAAAGTGTCGGTTGCGGAACCTTCAGTCTTACGAGGTAGAACTTTTTCAAATTCATAATTTACTCTATTTATAGAAATATGTGGGAAACAGGTAACAGATGCCTCATCGACAATGTCTAAAGAAGAGGAGTGGCGCTAATATATATTGGGCAGCCTTGAAAGCAAAAGAAAATGCCAAGATTTTAAACAAAAAATGACTTCAAATTTTAGAAATTTAAGTACAAATTTAAACTCGTATTATAATTCTATACATATATGCCAAATTTATTTTAGTAATTTCAATAATATCCACATAAGGCTCTGGAAATTATTAATTTTATTTTTCTGAAGAGAAATTCAAATAATAAGCTAGGAGCTGCAAAACACTATTTTTTTTTATTATCTTTGGAATAACTCAATGACATATATATGTAACGACTTATCTCAATACATAATTAACTTGTTTTCATTTTTTTCTTGATAGTGAATAAACATAACTATAATATTTAAAAAAAATTAAAATATCATAAAAATGTTTCAAAATAGCGTTTTTTAAAGCTTTGAAGCGATAGTGCACCACCTAGGTGGCATTCGATTGGGCCAAAATTTTACGTATGATAGTTTCTAAATGCATACACAAGTTTTACGAGGTTGGACTTTTTAAATTCAAATTTTTTTTTCGGCCTACGCTACTCTATGTTCACCCAGCATCGACTTATTAATGGGTATCTAATCAAGTGAAATGGCGTCCATCCGGTTTCAGAAGTCAATACTAAGCTATATACAGCTGATGGATTGACACACTAACCCCGTGTCAACCATTACATATATAGTTCTATTGGCTCTTTGGCAGGCCTAACCACACCACAGAATCACAGGCGTTTCGCCAAATATTAAATTATTATTAAATATATATATTCGCTGTCACAACGAAAACAGAGGATAAGTTTTATTTTAATTTCCTCTTTGGCTTAATTACCCTTAACCACCCTCCTAAAATAAATGTGTTTCCGACAGATTAGTGTATTACAATAATGAATATGAACATGTGAAAGTTTGTCGGGGGGTCTTGATAAGATTTTTTTATAAGTATTTCACGTTATAGACCTCAAATTTTATTTGGGATGGTAAAATAAACATCCATAATGTGACAAAAGTAAATTACATAATGAGATTAAATTTAAATATCGAGGATTATTTCAACATTATTAATTTTTTCCTGGGACTAATATAAGTATTGACTTGACTGCATATAAATCGAGGACAAGTTAACCAATAAAGTTACTTATCATTTAATACATCAAATTACCATTTAGTAGAGGAATACAAGGAGCTCTGCAACAACAAAAGTATTGAACCTAGAAGTGATATTATCTTGATGATATTCTGATGTGGACTGCCATAAAAAAACTAATTTCCTTCCGAAAGTTTTATGGAGTACATGCTGATAAGTATAGATAAGTGATCCAAAAGAGCAACATTTGTCTACTTGGTGACTCTTCTTAAAGAAACTTTGAATGGCTCTACACTCTACAGTCCCCCATCTCTGTAAAGAGTTTTCAGTGCTATTAACCACTCGTAAAGACGAGTCTGAAGTCCTCCCTTCTTAAACGCATCTTATGATAGGCTGAATCCCCCTTATCCTATAATTAATTGCAACGTTAAAAGTAACTGAAACTTGTTGAAATAAAATGTTTAATATGCTTAAACAAACATTCTATGATTTGGTGTCTTTAACAAAAGTTTCTCCGTGAAAAATGTAAATGTATCTATTCAAAAGAATATTTCTGTCTCTATTGGGCATCATCAGTGCCGAAATGAATGAATGCAAAATGCAAAAAAAATAAATTGCAAAATTTAAATTCAGTGCCTAAAATTGATGGAATTTAGAAACTGATAGTAGTCGCTATCAAAAAATATTTTTGGTCACGTGTCTGTCTTCTTTCATTAGTTTTTAGTTGGTAAAACCAAGGACCCTTATATTTTCCTCCGTGTGTCTGTCTGGTCGCCTGCTCTCACGGCTACACCTTTCGTCCGATCACTTTGTAATTTGGCATGTATGTGTCTTGTACCTACCCACATATTTTAAAAATAGCGACTTGAAAAAAATATGGGTAAAAAAACTTAAGGGTTAAATTTTTTTTTGACACCGTGAGGGGTATCATATGAAAGGGTACGTCGAGCTGATTACAAAAATATTTTTTTTTGGTTATAACTTTGATAGGGCGAGCGTATTTTTGCGGGCAAGTTTGAAGTGGGTGTTAAACGTGCCCCCCCCCCCCCCCCCTCCCCCTCTATCTCGCTTAAAAACTGAAAAAAATTCCCGAACATTCTTCGACAAAATACGCTTTTTATAATTATGGTCTTTTCGATGTATTTATATGGTTGTAGTCCGGTTCTGTGGCAAATAAATACTTTATCAGGGTGTGTTTTGAGAATATCAGACCCTTAGGATAGTTCAATGTAAGCTTTTTAGCATTTTAAAAAAACACTGTTTATATACTTTACAGTTAAACACTATACAGTGTGGCCTACGGACCCTCGCTGTATGCTGACTAGCACACACTTGACCTGTTTATTCTTCCATATGTGCACAATCTTGTTTTATTGATAATACTATTTCATTTTAACCTAAATCACTAAAATTACCTATCCATTTTTTTAAAGAAATTTGGATGCTTTGACGATAGTAGCCTGAAGATGGTCCTTTATTTATTTATTTAAAAAGGGGGGGGGGGGGGGGGGGTGCAAATTTAAATAAATTTAAAAATTATGGGTCATAAAAACGAAACATTAAAAACGTACGTGATAAGCCGTGAGGAAGCTATTTTCCCCACAAATTGGCAGACTATTTTTAAAATTATTGTGTTTTTTCCATGAATAAAAGTATTAATTTAGTAATAACTAATATAGGACCATGAGTGTGCTACCTTTGACTAACCATCCAATTTTTAGGGTCCGTAGGCAAAACAAAGGACCCTTATATTTTCCTGCGTGTGTGTGTCTGACCGGTCAGACACACACACGCAGGAAAATATAAGGGTCCTTTGTTTTGCCTACGGACCCTAAAAATTGGATGGTTAGTCAAGGGTAGCACACTCATGGTCCTATATTAGTTGAAATGTTCACTGATGTGAGATACAGATTTCTATCGAGGATGTTTTCCACTCAGAGACATTATTTTATTTGTCATTTAATTACTATTTTTCATTTAGTTACTTTCAGTAAGCTCCGAAGAAAAATTAGGTATACTTTTTTTTAAATTCTCAAATTCTATTAAGTATTGACTTGGAGTCAATAAATAGCGTTCGTAAACCTATAATATTATACTCTTAACGTTTTTTTTTTTAGTGAAAAACAGCTAAAACCTAAGGCGAATGCGGAAAGGTTTTGAGCTGGAATAGTTTTTTTTTATTATAGAAAACAGATTTTCTGAGCAAAGTGCGATTTAATGTAAAAAAAAAAAAAAAAAAAAAAAAAAAAAAATCTTTAAGAGTATTTTATTTACCTCTTTAGAGGATTGATAGAGGAAAAGAGATGAGTGCTAAGTAAATTACATATAGGGGACGGTATTTAAAGTAACTTCTGTAAAAAATAATGAGATTATTACGTAGATAAAGTAAATAAATATAAAAGGAACGAGCCTAAAAAGTGTTGAACAAATTTACAGTACATAACATGAATAAAAAAAACAAACAATTTAGGGCATGAAGTTTATACCAGGAGTGGTCGAACTATAGTCATTGAGAGGTGTAGATGATAAATCTATTCATTTCACCCTAAACGACCAAACTACTAATTAATATATGGTATGAAGAAAAGAAAAATTTAAGATAATTTGGGATTTAAATTTAGTGTCACTGTACTTGAGAAAGGTTTTTTCTGAGTTTAATGATTCATTTTTTTGTGTGTATTTTGAACTGTGTAAGAAATGTTTATTTAAAATTTTATTTTTTCTAATCTGGGAATTTTCAATCGTGCATACAAAAACTTGTAAATTTAGAAACATAAATTTTAATTTATATTTATAAGAAAAAAGAAAATAATTACATTGTGAAGAGACTTTAATAAAAGGAAATTCTATGACAAGAAGCGAGATGAGATGAGAAGTTTTACCATGAAAAATAAATATATAATAAAAGAAAAAGGGTGAAATAAGAGGGTCTGAGTTGATTCATTAGAAGGGCCATTCAGCTGTCATAACACTATACAGGCTCATTTAAAGCCCTTCACCTAGAGTAAATAAAATCAAACGATTTTTTTTTCCTAAACAAGTTTCTTGCTACTGACGTAATTTCTTCTCTCGAGTAAATGGTTCGTTCAGTTTTTCATTACAGAATGAAATTGGATTGTTTGTGGTTGAGGGGGAGGGAGGAGAGTTTAGAGCGTAAATTGTGAAGTAAATGGAGTTGTGAGTTATCTCGGTTTGAAAACTATCAGGGAACCTAATCAAATGTTGTTGGGGATACGGCAACTCTCTTCTAGCAAGGAGGAGTACAGAAATAATCAATAGCTCAAGATTCTCTCTATTGGTTTTCTGTTAGTTTTAGTTGGGTTTTGGGTCGTGGGTTCCCAGGATAAGGAGCAGAAACAAACTTCTCCAATAAGAAACTATTTGCAAGAGGTTTTCAACTTTTGCTAACTGAAAAGAAATCAAGTTAAGAACACAACTAATATCTAAGTCTACTTCAAGTTTAAACCATATTAATGATAATTAAACATGTTGTACGTCAAATATTAGTTATCTTGAGTTATTACTTCGCTAATAACACTTCAACTTGTGATCTAACTGTTATTACAGTTTTATCTCACTGCTTAACTTCTGAGTTATTCCTTATTCCTTAACTTTAATGCTAAGTAATTCAAAAGTAAAAAAAAAAAAATCCCGTCAAGTACTTGCCAGCAATCTATTAAAAGGGTTTCTTCGGACATAAAATTTAATTTTTTTTTTCTTACGTAAATATGTATAAAAAGTTTCACTTTGGAGAAATGAGGTGTGTGCATATTATTATTTAGCATCATAGGTTTGCACTTATTTGGTTCTTTTTGGGGGGAAAATAGCCCCCATTTTGGAAATGCGATTTTTGTGATCTACATTTCAATTTCTTTACTATGATACCCCACTTAAAAATTTTTGCGATTTTGAGTTGTGGAGTTCGCAACATGTTTCCTGTTTTTGGGCAGAAAAAAACCCTTTGTAAAAAAGCTACAAGCTTCATATACAAATAAACTATTATTATTATAAAATGTTCCCTGTTGTCTGAATCGGATTTTTTTCTGTGTCGGAATTTTTGAAATCGGAGACCTACAAAATTTTCGTTCTTTTGAACGATAACATAGCTTCTGTGTGTTCATGTGTAAGTGTTTGTGTATGAAAGTTATTCTGTTTTAACTCAACTGTTAAAATTTTATTTCGGTCATCTGTCTGTTACCAGAAAAATTTGTTGGAAAACATTGTCAAAAAGTATTTCAACACAGGAAGGCTTTAATTAATAAAATTTGGTTGAAAGAAGTGGTCTGGGATGGTTCAAGTACAAAAAGGACAGGACAAATGTTACTCGATTACATGTTTGTTTGTGGCAGTTGACAGCATGATCTCACTGGTGACAACAAAGCAGTCCTTAACTTCTCTTTTTTCCCCCTTGTAATGCTGGCTCAATAAAGAATGTACGTCCTATAAAGAGTAAAAACTACTTCTTTATCTAATACATCATACACACACAGAAATATTATTATAGTCGTATACACACACACATATATATATAGAGTGCTGATGTATTTTGACATGAATGGCATGAAAAATTAACCACTTTTCACAAGTGTTATATATTTTGTAATCTACTCTTCAAAACTTTTAATTTGATACCCCTCGTTTCTCGTGACAGGAATATATAAAAACTAATAACAAAACATTGATTAACTGGGAATAAAAAATTGCGGATAATTCCTGTCACGGAAAAAAATATTTTTTAAAAATTTTGAGTGGGGTATCAAATGAAAGGTTTTGAGGAGTAGATTAGTAAAATATATAAACTTGTGGAAAGTGGTTAATTTTTATTGTCAAAATATAACAACATTCTCCTACCCACCCTTATAATAACTTATTTCATGTTCACAATTCCAACGAAACCCTTTTTACGTGAGACTTCACGCAAAACCATTTTTATTAATATAGTATAAAACAAACAGTTTTACCGCCAACAAAGAGTACATTTTTAAACTTTGAGTGTCCGCCATTTTGGAACAGGGTAGATAGAAAGCTTGGGTTTGCGGCAAATGTTTTCTTTTTTTAAGACCTTTTCAAAAATGTATCACTTTATGGGTGTCCCAATTTAAAATTGCAAAGATTAATCTAATATGGTGGCAACCAATATGGTGGAAAAATTTATTATCCACCACACCAAATACATAAGTAGTCTTTTGTAAATGGTAAAGATACCTGCAAAGTTATCTTTCCAATTTATAATAATAATAATTTGGTTATAATTGAGATATTATATTCCGGTATGCATAAATATAATATCTCAATTATAACCGGAGATATTAAGCCGTTTCCGAACTTTTGGATCACCCTATATATATATACATACTCACATATTATTCCAGTTTAGGATTTATTTTAGAAATAAATATTGTTGAGAAATTTCAATTTATTTGTTGTAACAAAATAACGTTGCAATAAAATGGGTAGGATTGTTATAGGAAATTTGAAAAAAAAAAAATGTAAACCATTTTCCTTTTTTCTGTATTTCTTTTTTTAGGGGGGGGGGGGGGGGGAGGGTTTAAAGCTGATAGAAGGTTACAAAGTATCAGAAATGGAGTGAAGGATTTGTCAGGTTAATCCTTCATATTAATCCAATTCCAGGTAAAGGGGGTTTCGTGGCGGATAAGAAGAATGGAAGGGCAACAGAAGGATATAAAGTAGGAATAAGACTATTTCGAGAATAAGGGAAGGGGGACCAACAAAAAATGTATAAGGGGACAACGCAAAAAAAGAATCCTTGTTAACTCTACTGGTTTTGTCGCGGTGGAAATCGGAAATGGGAGGCGATTTACCAGGGGATAAGAGGGGGGAAAACAATCCTATGGGATTCCGGCAGAAGGGGGGAAAAGGGGTCCAAAGGTAGTTTTGGAAGGAGGAACAAGGGGGATTTTCGATCAAGCCAGCAAAGTGTTTCCCATCTAGTAAACCGTTCCCTCCGCCCGATGTCCTGACAATATCCTCTTATAGCTAGGACAGCAAAAAAAGAAAAAAATATTAAAAGTTATAAATTGAAAAAAATAAATAAAATAAAAAAAAAATAAACTGAAAATTAAAAAATAAACAAAGACAAGTTCTTTTTGCTTTGTTTCAAAATTAGCAAAGGAATCTTTGTATAATTATTTTTTAATTCTACAGAAATAAAGTTAGAGTACGTACTTTATATGTGTGCTCGTATATGTTTTTATATGTTTAGTGTTTATAGTATAAAGGACGAGATCGGCATGAAGGACTCGTATTATTAGTCATGATAGGCAATGGGTTCGTCGTACCATAGAGAAAATATGGTAGCGATATTATAATTACGTTATATTCTCATTAGGGCATCATTTGCATTGCTTTATGTAATTACTTATTTTTCTTTCATACTGGAACAAATTAAGGAAAATTAAATTAATAAAGGGTTATTTTATATTCGTTATCTCTACCTTTCGAGGTGGATTTCATCAGCCTTCTGAACTTCACATCTCCATAAATCTCGCTCCTTCTGATGTCCCTACTGTCCCCAGGGTACTCAGTATTGTCCAACTATCTTCTTTCGTCTCGGATTCACCCCATCTACCCAAGTTTTTATCATTTTCGGAAACGCCGGGACTAATCCTCATCTACGTAGACACCATTCAATTTAAATTTCATAATGACTCCGTTGCATGAAACCTAGGGACTAGGGAGTTGGATTGTCTTGTATCCTGTTCATATCGTTTAAAGCTTTTGTGACTATTTATCTTAATGCTATGAATAATCTAATTTAATTTAATTATAAGATAAAGAATACATGGACTATCCCATGGACTACATTCCTCACTGTTTCTGAATTCCTTCTCCGTTTTTTAATATAAGCTATCAATATGGATAGATCCGTATGGAGGATTCTTTACTATCTGCCTGGTTAGAAGAAATGCCTTTTATCTGAATATATTCCTTTCTTAGCCTTTTGGATTATTCTACCTCTATAAGTAGTTAAAAAAAGGGCTTTTACGAGGAAACATGTTGTGCCGAACCTAAAATCCGAATAATTATTGTAATTTCCAGTATTCTCAACCATGATTTTTTGGAAACATAGGATTGATTAATAAACGTCGATCAAATAATTTAATCAAGATAATCTTTCTAATATTAACTTTTCCTAGGTATCTATAGTTCATTTCTCACTTCTTTAACCTTTTTAGTTATTCATTTTGCTAGTGGCCAAAATACCAATATTGAGTGTTTTTCCCCAGTGTAATATGTTGGGCTCAACCACTAATCAAGAAGACGAAAAGGCTGCGGAACTGTTGAACTTAGCTTCAATAGATGTGCAAATTTTTAGCATCTTTAATCACGATTTGACAATTTATAGTCTCTGATCATCCGTCTTTAAGATTTATTATAGAAAGCGTTATTAGTTTTAATTTTATAGTGAAAGAGCATTGAATAAAACATGGTTTTTGGCTTAGATAATAATTTATATACGTCATTATAAATTCAAAAAATAATGTTTAGACTTTTCAAAAAAAAATGAAGGTTGGGTTGACTTTGACTATTTCTTTTTTTAGAAACGTCGTGCTATATTGCTTTCTATCATAAATTATGCGTGACTTGTTTCACCTTTTTCCTCTAACCAGTTGATGAGATCACAGGGTAAAATCCGTTGAGAGAGGCCCCGGAGGCATCCCCCCCCCCCCTCTCCACGCTGTAGCCAAGTTTCATTTATATTAATTTCTACGAGTCCTGAGGGGTGAGAGAGTGGGGTATCATCAAGCTGTGGGCTCTAAGAGACGAAGGGGAAAGGCTTTATGCAAGTTTGCACAGTTCCAGATGAAGATTAATCACCCATTTACTTAGGGAAGGTTGTAGGGGGCAGGTTGAGTGCAGCTTACCTCTCCACAACCTTTCCAGCATGGGTTAAGACTTAAATTGGACTTTAAACCAACTCATAAACCAATATAATGCAACTTTGTTCAATGATTAGAACTAACTTTCTTGTAGTTAAATTACTGCTTGTGAGTTGAAACTTTCTGTACAAATATGGAACGAGAAGGTATTTTTATCTTGAAGTTTACCTAAGTTTAGTCTTACATATTTAAACTTAACTGTAACCATTGAAACCCTATATCTATGAAACCCTACCATCTAAAACCCATAAATATAAATATCATTCAAAATGGTGTGATTTTTTCCAATTGGTTTCT
This sequence comes from Gerris lacustris, assembly GCA_951217055.1. Taxonomy (NCBI): domain Eukaryota; kingdom Metazoa; phylum Arthropoda; class Insecta; order Hemiptera; family Gerridae; genus Gerris; species Gerris lacustris. The sequence goes on along the minus strand of OX578283.1, from coordinate 28,474,667 downwards.
GTAACCATAAATTGGCTTAGGTAACCATAAAACTATTTTTTTTGCCTTTCAAATAATATTTTTTTCAAATGCTTTTGAGAACTTTAGTGACATCCATTAAAAGTAAATGAATGGACGCTTTTTAACTCTACTGTTTAATATATAATGGATAGATCCAGAACTTTATTTTTCTTCCTTGTATTCTCTATAATATCTGAATGATTTTTAGTACCAACATCGCAAAAGGCAAGAACTTGACTTGTGTCTAACCTGGATTTAAACGTAGAGCTAACTAGTCAGAAAATCAAGTGGAATTTTTAAAGGGTGGGTGAGAGTTGAAAGACAGAAAATCTTATTTTCAACACCGTGTGATCGGTCTAGCAGAAAGTGGCGCGGCGACCATAATGTGGACTCGTGTGACACAGGCCTATGAGAAAGTAAAAACAATAATAAAGCTGATGCTCAAAAAAATTAATTATGACAAAAATACTAAAAAAACTTAGGAAAATATCTGAATGACTTATTCTTTATTTTTCCAACTCTTCTATTTTACATGTTAGCTCCCAATAACCGACGGTTCACCGAAGTCACTATAGTTACCATTAATCATTAATTTAAGTACTTAAAAGTGCATTTAAAGCTCTTAAATATTTTTTGGGAATACCCAAGTAATATACAGAAAACATTTCCTTTGAAACCATTATAATACATTAAGACAGCTTGGTTGCCATGTTTTAGTTTATAAGTCACGATAGTTACTTGTCCCGATAATTGAGTCTGTGTGACGATTTCCAGGTGGTAAATATCTTTTTGCAAATCGGTGAGGTTAAGAAAATTCTGGCAACTATTGTGACTAAAAAACTTGACTTTTCTTATTTAAAAATGGATAAAAAATAGTAAAACTTAAAAATCCCGTGACGCTACGTATTCTTGTTGTATAGATGTTCAGCATCAAAATAAAGCACTAGCTGGATAAAAAACCGGGAAATAAATTTTGGGCATTACGGTTTGCTCAGAATTGTCTAAGTGTCACTCTTTTTTTTTTGAAAATTACCACTTAATATATTTTCCCTTCCTTGACAATCCTTTCACTCTAAATCTAGTTCATTCTAAATCCGTTCATTCTGAACTCATCATTTTGAACGACCGTTCAACGAACAGGGAACCGGACTACCGTTTATCTGACGCGTTTGTTTTTACCCTAACGACCCATCTCCTAATTATTCCCTATCGTTCTTATAATAAAATGATAATTATGAACAGTGTACTTCATACATAGGAATAAATACTTTATTTAAACTTAGTTTTGGGTAAAATGAAATAATTTAAATGTGCTCCTTAAGTTAAAAAAACATCTTTAGGTATTCTGTATATTTTTGTTATTTTTTGTATTCTGTATTTTCTGTATATTTTTGAGTTTATATTATATTAAATATTATATTCTATTTTCTGAGAAACCATTATTTTATTTTATTACTATTTTTTTTGGTAGGCTTGGCTATAAAATGTAATTCCAACAAATATCTCTTTTCTTGAAATAAATGCTAAGAAACTAAGGCATTTGTCTTTTTTATATTACTAAAATTGTTTCATTAGGGGTAGGTTTACCTAGAAATCGTTTAAGAAATAAATATCTTGGACATTTTTTTTCTTTGATTTAATTTAAACTCAAAACTATACCTGTGTAATTTTTTTTTATTATAAAGAGAAGTAGGTTTCTCATTTTAGATCGTTAAGAAGCCTTATAAAATAACGTAATTTCTTAAAACAATGTTTTTCCCCCCGCTAGTAATAAGAGCAGAAGCAATAATAGTATTTTTTGTTTTTATTAATGGGACCATCCTTAGCTAACTTTGTCACGCAGGAGAAAAAGCTGTGTGGTTGGGTTGAAATTATTATGGAACCATCTGTGGGCTAACGTTGACATTCGAATTTTGGTTGTTACATACCTTTGGTAAGCCTGAAAATTAAACAAAATAAAAATTAAAACTGGTTAAAAAGCTAATTTATTTATATAAACATCATCAAAACAGCACTACATTATGTATTCATTAAAATGAAGGTTCTTAAGGAAAAACGTCCAAAAAGAAAACAAAGAGATGTTTATTGAACAAGATTTATTTTCCCAAGTTAACACTGTTTGCCCCAATTGTCAATTGTTATGGGCGGTGGTGAATGATAAAAAGGAGATCTTTATGTGTATATAAAGGATAGAGATGTTTGGGTTCGTGGTAGCCAAGACATGGAGCCCCTGGATATTTTCTTTCCATCAGTGAACCTTTAGAGGGAGAAGCAAGGGGATGTTGCATCGAAAGAGAGAAGACCCCTAGGAAAATTTGAAAGTCTAAAAAAGGTGGCTTCATATTCCCTTACCTTATTTGAATGAATTTCCCCCCTCTTCTCTACTTGTAAGAGTTTTTAGGTTGTTTTTTTTTCCTTGTGTTGAATTTTTTGGTGTGACCCCTTGGCTATCGAGACCTTTTTCCATAGCGGGACCTTTATACAGCTACTATTATTATACAATTTTCAGCATGCTGTTATACAATCGGTATTGAGTCTAATATTAAACAGTTTTCTATTTTCCCTTTTGAAAGCAGTTCTGTTCTTGTATGGCTTGTTTTCCATTACATCGTGTTTTTGGAGTCTGCTGACTACTTTATTTGAATTCATTTCATATATGTTTTCTAGCGGCGCGGCGTACCGGCGTTTCTCGGTTTTATTTCATAAAGGTATTATTAATGTTTATACCAGCCAAAGGTTTTATTATAATCAGTTACTACCTCTGAATAATCAATGTTCTTTGTTTTTCCACCAAAATCCAGTCTTTGCTTTGCATAGTCTATGAAAATCTTGACTAACCAAGATACTTGGTGAAAGTTTCATTGAAATCGATCCAGTAGTTTTGGAAATCAGCGTCTGCATACATTACTATATATACAAACACCCTTTACAATGTGTACACTTTACAACACAAAGATAACATAAATGTGATAATTTGAGAAAAACATTATAAAGATATAATTACATATAAAAATGATATTCATAAAGCTTAATAATAAGAGAATAAGGTATTTCCGCAGAATTAAATGGGTAATCTGAATGTTGTTCACTATTATATTTCACTTAGAGCAAGTTTATGTTGCTATTGGCCTTAAAAGTGGCACATAAATTGCCACCCACCACCTTAAAAATGAATGAATGTTTTGGCCAAGTTTGGTCCAAACACCTAAAAAATAGAATAGTCTATGAAGGACATTGAAGATATATATCATTTTTATATTAAAAATGAATAAACTTAAAGTTTCATCGTTTATGAAAAGTTTTTACCTTGTAAATAGATAATTATATTCACTTTTTCCCTTAACTTTTTTTTATCACCTCAAAGTTTTTCTTAGAAAAGGGACGTAGAAATTGACGTCAAGCAATTCTCACGCTTATAATACGTAGTTCTCCATGCTAAAGGAATAAAATTTAGATATTTCCCCTCCGCTTTTGCACCTATAAAAAGTTTGAAATTTTATTTTTCTCTATAACTTTTAATTTCAAATTATTTGTCTACAAATGGCTCTTCTTCGGAATTTGTTATTACTATTAAGACCTGAAGAATGTTATATAGTATATTATATAAATATAATATTATATTAAATATAATATTATATAAATATTATATTATATATTTATATATATTATATATTTATATATATTATTATATATATTATATTATAATATTTATGTATATTATATAAATATAATATTATATTAAATATAATATTATATTATTACATTAAATATTCCTGTCTTTCAAAATTATGTTAGTACTCTCTTATATAAGTAGGTGGAATGTTTTGTAAAAGTGCGGAACGTTCTGTTTATATATATTTACATTCTTTTAACACATTTCAAAAAAAGTGTTTTGTTTTTTTAATATTACTAATTGTGGTAATATTATTAGGTGCTTGTCTGTGCAGTTTTAGAGTCTGAACTACTAATAGACATATTTAAAATGTGTTTTTCTCCTTGTAAAATCATTTTGCCCAAAGATACAAAAGAACAAGGTCCTAGGGGACATTTAATGAGCATTTATAATTATGAAGTTTTTATAGTATTTCAGATTTCCTTATACCTATATTAATATTATATTTTGGACAATATGTTTAACATTGTTAAAACTGTTTTTGCGATTAGAAAATTCTTGATTTATATTTGATTTGATTGGATTACGATATTGCTTTTATTTATTACTATGTGGTGGTAGCACACACCAAGTCTCATCTTAAATTCTTTTCTGAATTGAGAGAGATATTTGTACTATAAAGATTAATCAAATCTCAAGTTTCTAGGATTGCTAGAAGTGCCTTAGAATTATTATGAGTCAATAGATCAGTGATAAAATAACAAAACTTTAGGCTCATTATATTTTATGAATCAATATGGGTAAAGGTGTGAAATTTTTATTTCTGGTTCAGTTTGTAATTAACTCTAATTTAAAATTACTTTTATTTATATAAATATAATAAGTATCTGTGTCAGTGTATTTTAAAAGCCTGAAACATTAGGGTTGGACCTAGCTTCCTTTCGTCCCAAACAGCTCTTAAAGAATTTGCAACGATATACCTGTATTACACCAAGTTTTGGCCCCACAAAGAGCCAAATTCAATCCACGGTTATGTTTTCATTTTCTAAATGGACTGAGAGTTGATGTAACACACTTTCTAGATTGAAGACAGATAGAATTGACCATTTTATATTCCGATAGAGGGGAGGGGGTATATACCTTTGAACTAATAAGCTATCGTGGATTTTCAACGGATGCTACAGTCTCTAAAAAGCGCGTGTATTTTAAACTATCTTTCAGCTGTCCTATATTGTATGCCAACAAGCTAGATTATAATTAATATAATTTATTATAACTTTTTAAACTTTATATTCTTCCTAATGTTAATCCATTATTTATAAAATGGTCAATTCTATCTGTCTTCAATCTACCATGTGTGTTACATCAACTCTCAGTCCATTTAGAAAATGAAAACATAACCGTGGATTGGATTTCTCTTTAACTATGTATTTAGGCATGAAAAGAAAAAAGTAAAAAAAAAAAAAAAAAAATACGTTATGCACATGAGAATATACATTGGGCTGGCTTCATTAAGCTAATTGCACGGACCTGAATAAACTATGAGGGATACTGATTCTTTCCAATACTAAAGTAACAGAATAAAGTATAAGTATAAATGTTTCAATTAAAAATTATAGCGCCTACCTGCTTATACAAATAGATTATTATTAAAATTATCAAGTTTTTATAATTTATGAATTTATAGAATTAGATGATTTCAACTTAATTTCTCTAAAAATCCATCTAACTTTAAAGATTAATGGCAAAAAGTTGTTTTGGTCCATATACCATGAACATTTTAACTTTATATTATATCCAGTGTCCTTTTCTTAGGAGAAAAAAAATATTGCAATCGGTTTCTGCCAAGTTCGTTGTCGAAGATTGTAAAAGATTGCTGTGAACTACAGCTGTTTTTTTTAACCAGATTATGAGCATGTGATTGGTGAGCTAGATTTATTTTTTTTAAGGATTAACGGTGCAATGATGTCGTTATGGATTTAATATTTCTCCACACGTATTCCAAATATGTATGAATATACGTTTCTTTAGACGAAGTAGATAATAGCGGGGTATTTCTTATAATATTTACTGTGCAAAATTTGGATAGTATGTCATAATTGGCCCATTATTGGTCCCACATAAGTTTCAATCTTCTGCGCCCATTTGTTTCGCTTCACATGCGCACAAACATATATTTATTTACACCTACATCTTCAAAAGTGCTCATCTGGTCTCTAAGAATTTTGGATGGTTTGTCGAAAATAGACCGCAGATAGCCCTTACATTACATTCAACCGCCTGCGCTCATTAAAAATTGCTAAATGCATTTTTTCTTTCTTGGATAAACCGAACAATTATTATTGATTTAAGGAGAGAACCACTAAAATAATTAGGCAATGATTGGTTGAAAAAAAAACAAAAACATAACATTATAATGTACGTGATATGATCAAGGAAGCTACTTGCTACACTAATTGGTGGACTATTTTTTTTTTTTTTTTTTTTTTTTTTTTAATAAATTTAGCAGAATTCAATTAGATTATGGTTGAAATTAATATGACCATCTGTGAGCTACATTCGACAAAATATCCAAATTACTTAAAAACCAGATGAGTACTTTTATAGAAATAAATGGTTAATAAAAAACTTTCTGCTTATGTGGAAGAGAAACGGGCGCAGAAGGTTATAAGGGTGAAACTTATATATAATAGACCAACAATGGGTTAATTCTGGCCTTCTACATACATAAATTTTATTATAATTGGACACAGTTTTTATGATGTACGCAAAAATGTGAATGTGAACAAACCGACTGACAGTAACGAGACCAAAAATGTTCCCTGATTTCAGTTACGAAAGCAATGTGACAGCTTCGGTCAGCTCGGAAACAAAAATAATAACAAAAAGCAAATGTAATTGAATAAATGTATACGTTAGATAGTGAACATATATTTTTGAAGAAATAAATCTTCATTTATGTGATCTTCCTACATTTAAGAATACACACGTTAGAAGAAATGTTTTGATTATTTCATACAATCATAAAATATTAGAATTAGTTCAATGCTGGTAGGTACTTTTGAGCACTTTGCTAATTAGCTAAATAAATAACACTTATCAGTTTTCTATCGTAAAATTTTCATTGCTAACTTAAACATGGTTTCACAAGTTAGTTGAATCTGACTAAAATATTTTGTTTGAACAGTCAGGATGCTTGCCAATAGCTTGTTTCTTTAACAGGCACTGGTTTACTTAGTCTGAGATTGTCATTATTTGTTACAAAGCACTTATCCTAAATAGTGATGATTATTGGTATACTTACTGTGATCTTATAACTTAAAACACTTATTCTCTATTTGGAGAAAATACCTAACATCAGAAGAAAGAGCCCTACCTCTAAATCTGAGAGAAAAGAGCTTTTTAACAAACGATACTACTTAAACGCAATTGCTATTTTAGAAATAGAGAGGGATTTTAATTTTATTTGATGGCTTCTATCTTGGTATTTTGGATCGAAGCTAGGATGAAGGTTTAACAGCCAACCCCTAATATTTAATGTGTATGAAGTTAGCCCTCCATTTTTTAATTTTTAATATTATTTTAATTGTTCCAAGTTGTTCTGGATTGTTCTAGGTGTTCTAAACATTGTTCCAAAATATCAATTCTCTAAAAAAAATGTTTACCTAGATTTAGTCCACCAAACCAAAATTTAGTGGCCCTCCATAATTTTAAAAATATTCCTTTTTAGGGTTTCGAGGTCGTCCTAGAAACCCTTATGCTTTTGTTCGTCCGTCCGTCCGTCGCATCTTGGAGTATATCTCCCGACCTACTAAAGCTATAGACTTGAAATTTGGTATACAAGTTAAACTTTTTTTCCCCAAAACAGAAAAACTATTGCGGACTTAAACACTCCAAATTTCTGCGATCTGCGATCAACTGTGAATAGATCGCAATATTTTATATTTTTTGTAATTTTCAAGTTAGTTATCATTTCAAAGGTATTGAAATGTAGATTACAAATATATATCGCGTTTCCAAAATGGCGGTGATTTTACCCCCCAAAAAATTAAAACAAACCCAAAATGTACCCCCCCCCCCCCCCCTGCACTACCCTATTAGAATAGGTCCTAAAAAAAGGCAAAAATACATAGATATATATCTCTGTGGTCCAATGAAATTTCCGGGAGTTGATATAATAAAATAATATTTTAAAAATTTTAGGGGGCCGTCACTATGGAGACCCAAATTTTTTTTCATTTGAAAATTCAAAGTTGGGTATCATTTTAAAGGTATTGAAATTGGGTTCACAAAAATATATCGTGTTTCCAAAATGGCGGCCAATTTACCCCCCAAAAATTAAAACAAAACGCAAAAAAAAGTCCCCCCCCCACGCTACCCTATTAGGACAGGTCCTAAAAATAAGGCAAAAATACATAGATATATATCTCTGTGGTCCAATTTTATCCGGGAGTTGATATATAAAGTCAAATTTTAAAAATTTTAGGAGGCCGTCACTATGGAGCCCCAACATTTTTGCCATTTGAAAATGCAAAGTATGGTATCATTTTAAAGGTATTGAAATTTCGTTCACAAAAATTTATCCATTTATGTTTCAAAAATTGCGTCCATTTTACCCTCAAAAAAATGTCCCATTAGGACGGGTCCTAAAGAAAAGGAAAAATAAAAATAAAAAAATATTTTTTTTAAACAAAATAAATGAATAAATAGTAATAATGTATTCATGAATTCTTATGACCGAAGAAACCCTTTTAGTAATTGCTGTTCTGGATTGTTCTAGGTGTTCTAAACATTGTTCCAAAATATCAATTCTCTACTAACATTTTTACCTAGATTTAGTCCACCAAACCAAAATTTAGTGGCCCCTCCATTATTTTAAAAGTCCCTTTTTTCTTTGCTGTTCTGGATTGTTCTAGGTGTTCTAAACATTGTTCCAAAATATCAATTCTCAAAAAATGGTCTTACCAACATAAATAAAAAATAGCTAGAAAATCATTACGAAGGTAAAAGGCCCCAAAAGCAAAAGATAGTTTTTTGAACGTCCCCTCATTTTTAAAAAACTTAATTTTCGCTTTGGTTCTTGATTATTCTAGGTCTATTCTAGGATTATTCTAGTCTAACCACCTCTAAACATTGTTCCAAAATATCAATTCTCTACAAAAAATTTTACCTAGATTTAGTCCACCAAACCAAAATTTAGTGGCCCCTCCATTAATCTAAAAGTCCCTTTTTTCTTTGCTGTTCTGGATTGTTGAAGTGTTCTATACATTGTTCCAAAATATCAATTCTCAAAAAATGGTCTTACCAACATAAATAAAACTAGTCTAACCACCTCTAAACATTGTTGTTCCAAAATATCAATTCTCCAAAAATATATTTTTAGGAAGATACACAAAAAAGCTAAGGTTATTACGAACGTAAGGCCCCCAAACCAAAGGACAGTTTTTTGTACGTCCCCCGACTGTATATTGTATGAACGGAGATCTAACTGTATATTTGTATATATGCATATTGCATATATATAATATTAAAATTATTATTAGATTTAGATATTATAGTATAAATTTAGAATAATGATTTTGTTTATTGTGAGGGGGAGGGGAGGGAAAATTTTGTAAGCTATTGGGGGGCGCATTTTCAAAAGTTGGAGGGGGGGGGGGGTGCGGACTTCTTAGTTTCACCACAGGATTAAAGTTTAATTATTTTGAATTTTCCTTCCGTGGGCATTTTTTCCTGGGCTTTTTTTCTGTCTACCATTTTTCTCTGTCTATCTCCCGTTGTTAATAATAATTATAATTTGATTTAAATTAAAATTTAAACTTTCCGTAGTAGAATACTACAAAAAAATACGTGTGCTATCGCGGGACACCGTGGTAGGAACGAGTCATTAAATATAAATTTTAAAATCACACTGCTAAGCACGTATACATTGATACATTGCTAACTACATACATGGCGGAGTTAGAAAAGAGACTAAATTAAAAGTAACGAACTGTTTGTACCTGGCAGAGTTAAGGCAAAATTGAAAAAAAAACAAAAACATTATTTGTATCAATAAAGCAAGCGTCTTACTAAAAATATATTTTAAATATAAGAAAAAAGTTGATCATGATGAGTTTTTAGTGAGAGAGTATGTTTGTTAAAGGAGTTTGGATTGAAATAGGAATGTTTTCTTCCTACCCGGCCAATTAATTTAAAATATTATAAAATATATCTCTTCCCTACTCTATACAGCTTCTGCTTGTATCAGGGTGAAATTTTACACATGATTATATTTTATTTATTTACAAAACAAAGTGACATTTTTGACATATATTATAACAAAAATAATCAAAACAAGTCAAGTAACAGGCTTCCTTAATAACACTTTTTCCCGTCTTTTGAAGCTTACGTTTACGCGAGCCTTGCGTGTGAACGCTTGTGCGGATAACGTTTTCCGACGAACTCAGCCTGGGCATTGGTAAAATGAACGTGTGTACCAAATTTTATCTAACTCGGTGAGCTTTTACTCAAGTTATCGTCATCTGTAGATTTCATGACGGATTTTGCGTGACAGTGATTTTGTGACGATTATTTTGTGAAGGTGATTTTGGTCGTTTTTTTCGGATTCACTCCCGGGCTCCAGAACGTGCCATAAGGAACTTCGTTCCAAAAAATAATAAATGAAGTTATATTCAAATTGTGTAGTTAGAATTATACTTCTTTATTAAAACTAATTTAATTAACTCTTTGAATGTCAGTCTAGGTAAAGCCTAGAGGTTTTGTGGACAATTCTGGTTTTCAACCACACAACAGCACATTTTTCCTAGAATTGAGAAGAAAGATAATCGAACTAATATACATATATATAAAAAAAGGATTTTTAACAAAGCTGATACACTTTCTTAAAACTGGTTTACAATTAGTTTTATTTGTATTTTTTCTTCACAACAATTTAAAAAAAACATCCCATTTAACGAAACTGTACTTGGAAATCAAATTAAAAAACACAAAACAAAAAGGCAGGTGGTTCTAAGTCTAGAGTATACGTTTCCGAGAAAATCTAAAACTATTGAATACTATGTAACTCAAATATACAAGAAAAAAAATGTTTTTTGGTTATTTAATTCAACAAACAACAACGTTACCTGGAAATATAAAGGGTTATATATAATTTCTTATTATTATCTATTTGTTTGCTTGTTTAATTTCTTCTCCTCTCTTTTTATTTATGTACCAAACACACACATGATATGTGTGTGCATTTTCACACACACACACACACACAAGCTATGTGGGTAATTTTAAAAAAAAGATACACTTTAATTCTAAGCAAACCTATACATGCTCAACATTTATTTTCCAGTTCTTGATTTAGCTAGTGCTTTATTTTGAAGCTGAGCATCTATACAACAAGAATATAACTATTTTATCGTACCAACTCTTGAAAAACACGAAATTTGCCACGATAGTTACCCAGAAGCAAGATAGATGTCACATTAGTTACCCAGCGTACTACGTGTCACGATAGTTACTAAAAAAATTAAATTTAGATAGGTTTTTTGAAAAAACAAAAAAACTCCTTCCTCTAGACTCTAGACTCTAGAGACTTGTGTGTACAATGACTTATTTAGGAAAAAAAAATATATGAGAAATTATTTTATTTTTCAATTTAGGAACATTAAAATACAATTATAAACATATAATAAGTTTATATTTCGAATCTTCCAATATATATGTGTATTTGTGTGTGTTTTTATGTATGTATATATACAAAATATTTATATATATATATATATATATATATATATATATATATATATATATATATATATATATATATATATATATATATATATATATATATACAAATCTTCCCATTATTCAAGCACTCCAAAAGAGCTAAAATAACGCTATATCTTAAGTCTCTGACTTTAAGATACGGGGAAAACACGATTTGAAGTAAAGTATCGAAACTATAAGTGACAAAGTTCCCATGGGTGGATTGACAAAGATGTCAAAAAGGAAAAATCGATCACAGACAACTCAGACAAACTTTCTCATATAAGAGTTCATAATTACTTAGCCCAGTTTTTTCCATTTATTAGTTTTCACAAGTACATTTCATTAATATTCAACATTTCATCGATATTTATCATAAAAATAACTTCTCCTCGGCGGGGAATCGAACCCGGCTTCTCTCCGTCCACGTTTAAAGCTTTTTTCTCAGGAACTAGATTTTTCCCGGGAAAATGGCTTATACCGTTAGATTTGAATTTAAATAGACTACCTTTTAAAATAAATGTTAATCAAAATAGTCGGAACAGTGTTCAAGAAATATTTTTTTTCACGTTTTATCAGTTTTGGACTGGATTTCCCTAATGGATATTTCTATACAAATTTATCGCAGCTGAATGCTTGTTTTGTTTATTAACTAGTTAATTGTAATTTTTTCGGAATACTCCGTTTAGTGTTTGTTAGCAAATTTTTAAATATAATTAAGCTATTGCAATGGCTTTAAAATATTTATAATGCGAATTTTTAACGTTTTTTCCATGTAACCCCCCCTCTTATATGAACATATGACAAAAGTGTACATAACAACAATTACTGTACTCTAAAAGAGCTTTCCAACGACATGCATCTTGATTGGTAAATACTATATATAATAATCAAATTTAAGTAAAGTATCATTTTCTTAAATATAATTGTAATCTGTAAGTAGCTTTTAATTAGTCATTCTATTTCATTTTTAACTTAAGATAGATATTTGAATGTTCTCGGTGTAGAATATAATGTTGAATACCATATATATACCTGTTTGTATTGAAGGTTTAGTTGCATGTAATAATTTTATGTTTAAAAGGATTTTGTACAATTGTTTAAATTGTTCATATCTGTGTGTATTGTTTTTAGTTTTTTAAATTGGTTGTTCTTATGTTATAATAATCATTTAAGTTTTATTCAAATTTTGACAAGTAAGTAGTGGCGCTCTCTTATGGAGACAGAATTTGAAATTTGGCTTTAAAAATAATTAAATACCTTCTAAACTCTACACTAAATGTAAGCATGTAAGATAAATATATGTATTAGTTCAATTTAAGTTTTACATAATATATTACGCACCATGATGTAATTAAGAATATGTGTTAATTATCTGATTAAATGATTGTATGAATATAGACGTAAAGACTAATGATGACCTAAAGAAGGGTCGAAACGTTTCTAGAAAAAAATTGAGTAACTATTTTTGTTTACACTTTATCATCCATCGAAAAAAGCGACCATTAAATCTTTAAAAAGGTGTTTTCAACAAATTTTAATAATTAGTTAATTGTAATTTTTCGGAATATTCTGAGTGTGCACTATTATGCATTCATGGACTTTCTCCAGTTTGGTTTTTTCAAAGAACAAATATAGAATTAGTCTTAACGTTGAGAATTACTTGCGTCTAAAACTTCTAGCTTCCATCCAGATATTGAAAGTCTTTCAAATAACAAAAATCAGCTCCACAAATCCCATTGAGAACAATGTAATTATAACAAAATTAATTCATTTGATTATTTGATTATTTTATGATACCTTCACCATTTTCATTTTGAGATAAGCTGTATAGCAAAGTGTTAATACAAACAGAATGATAGTAATGTTCTAATTTTATTTTGTTTTATTAAAAAGAAGAGTAATTCGAAATGCAATTACTGTTATTTGTTTAATCGATAAAAAAGAACCATATGTGTAAGTGAGTATATGTGTGAGTTTATATATCATATGTAGAGGCTATGTATAGGTGGGCCGCGAAAAAATATTCCAGCTTGGAGGTGGGTCCCAGGACAGAAAAGTTTGGGAAACGCTGGCCTACGGTATAAAGTATACATTTAATAAGTATTCATTTTATTTAATTATTCAATTTCAAATTTTGGTAAGAAAATTTTTAATTTAACTTGCCATTCATATTCACTCACTTTTCCGTGACATCAGCTGCTGGTCGTCAAATAAAAATTAAATTTTCTGTTGTCAGATTACTAATATATCTTTCATCCCACTGGTATCATATAACTTAGACAAAAGATAACAACTCGACCTACTATTCTTTAATTAATTTATGTTTTATCAAATCATAATATTTTTTTTTTTTTTAAAAAAGCCATCTAACTGGGACCCTCTTTCTGTTTAATAACCTTGATTGTTGTGTCTGGGTTGGTTTTGTAACCAGATAAAGGCAAGATAAGCAGAAAACAAAGGTTTTGTTAATGGATCCAATAGGGAAGGGAAGCTACCGAGTCGGCCCTTTTATAGTGTTTTAATTTGATGGACTTTCTGCGCCTTTAACTTCGGAAAGTAATATCGGTTAGAGTAAGGGAGACAAACAGACGCCTGTTTGTTGATTTTGAAGGGTTTTTCTGGGGAGGTTAGGAGACTAATTAGTTTGATTGTTTAGAGGGAAACACTGTTTTCTAGGGTTAAAAAGGGTGGTGCAGGTTTAGACGTATAACTTATACACCGACAGATAATTTTACGCTTCCCAAATCCACCTTTTCTTTTGCACGAAAGGTAAACACTGTCAAAGTTGTTTTGGCATTGTCTCACTGGCTCCAGCGAAGAGATACTTCGCATTAACTAAAATTAACGGTTGGCAAGAGTTATTCGCATGAGAGAAGTTGTTATTTGTTCGCATGTCGACTTATGTGAGGGGAGGTTTTTAGCTCATCTCTTACAGTCGTGTTGAACTTGTCTTAAATTCGAACGTTTAACGAGGTTGAAACCTAAAGCTAATTTACCGATTAGAACCCTAGAAAAGAGAAGCTTTAGTCTTGGCTCCACGCTAAGGAAAGAGAAAACGCGTCGTTTATTTTCTTTTAAAACAGGTTGAAATGTGACAGGTAGAACCTTAACCCGACACTGTTCAAAGATAAGTGAAGGCTTCTCGCAATGCTACCTTAATCGAGCAAACAAGTTCACTATGTCGACTCGTGTTTATAAGGCTTCTTTTACTTGCAGTCTTGCTGACTTTATCTCCTTTTCTAATTCTTTTAGTGTTGATCAAAAAAAAAAAAAAAAAAAAAAAAATCCAACAATTACCATCATTTTAATATTTCTCTAGTTTATTACATTATCACAAATTATTTTAACAAGACTTTTTTTTAATCATAGCAATACTGAATTTTAATTCAAAAAATAAATAATTAATTTCAAGCATTTAAAAAGTGATCAACTGGTGAAATTTTTATTTCGTTTTCGATTTTTAGCTCAATAAGATGTATTTTCATAAATAAGATTCATGGTAAGCATAGCATGAAAAAATAATTTTTAAAACGTTGGAACAGTTTTTTTTTATTATTTTTTATTTATTTTTTTGAGAGATATCTTAGTGTTTAGAGCCAGCACCTCTAAATTTAGAGCTTAATTACTTATGATGTTTATGAACATATATGCCGATTCCGATGAACCAAAATCGTCGTAGTAGTTTAATCTCCACGCATCTGTAAAGACGACAGGCGATGAAAAGAAATGTTTTAAAACCACTTTTCTGGACTTATTACACCATAAAACGTTTAAAATCCATCAAAATCTCAATACCGATTTTTCGCACGCTATGAGAATATAATATACAGGGTGATCCAAAAGCTCGGAAACGGCTTAATATCTCCGGCTATAATTGAGATATTAAGTTCCGGTTTGCATGTTTGTCTCATTCATTAAAAACTCCTTTTTTGGTGAGTAATAATTTTTTCCGCCATATTGGATTCAACTTTGAAATTTTAAATTGGAACACCCATAAAGTGATACATTTTTGGAAAGGTCTTAAAAAATAAAAACATTTGCCGCAAACCCGAGCTTTCTACTTTCTATCTACTCCCGTTCCAAAATGGCGGATACTCAAAGTTTAAAAAATTACTTTTTGGAACGAAGTTCCTTATGGCACGTTCTGGAGCCCGGGAGTGAATCCGAAAAGAAGACCAAAATCACAGTCACAAAATAACTGTCACAAAATCACCGTCACAAAGTAACCGCCACGCAACCAAGCGTCACGAAATCTACTGATGACGATAATAACTTGAGTAAATGATGACCGAGGTAGTTGAAATTTGGTACACATGTTCATTTTACCAGTACCTAGGATGAGTTTGTTGGACAACGTTATCCGCCCAATCGTTCACGCGCAACGCTCGCGTAAACGTAAGCTTCAAATTGAAAATTGGAATTTTAGGACGGGGAAAAATTTTAACTCCATCTATTTAATGAGACAACCAACTTTTTTTAATAATTTTATTTAGTAAAACAAACACAGACACTGCTATGAAGATATAAAGATTGATACATTTATTAAAGCGGAGCCAAACTTTTAAAATAAAGAAAACAACGTTTTTACCGATATCTTACGTTCTAACGTAACGATTTTAATAAAACTTCTTACACAGCGCCTTAAGGGCAATTGAAACAGGCTTGTACAATTTTAACCTAATACAAGCAGAAGTTTTTTAGTGTTGGTGATTTACAAAATATATATCACCAACACTAAAAAACTTCATATTATATAATAATATTTTAATTGGAGATTCGCCGACGGAGTCTGATGGGACAGTTCTTTTCTTCTCTACAACCATCTGCTTTAACTATAAACTAATCAAAATTAACTTTTTTCTCAATTTACAATAACATCATTTATTGTAAGACGCTCTTTTCAAAGATAATAAAAAGTTTTTCTTTTAATTTTGTCTCTAATTTTAACTCCGCCATGTATAAGTAGTTAGTATCATATTATACTTAGCACTGTAATTATATAATTTATATTTAATATAAAGCGTAAGGAACTTAGTTCCTTAAAAACGTGTGGTGTCTCACGACACCACACGTTTTTGGAACGAAGTTCCTTATGGCACGTTCTGGAGCCTGGGAGTGAATCCGAAAAAAACGACCAAAATCACCGTCACAAAATAGCCGTCACAAAATCACCGTCACAGAATCACTTTCACGCAAAATCCGTCACAAAATCTACAGATGACGATGATTGAGTAAAAGCTCACCGAGTTTGATTAAATTTGGTACACATGTTCAATTACCAATGCCCTGGCTGAGTTCGTCGGAAAACGTTATCCGCCCAAGCGTTCACACGCAACGCTCACGTAAACGTAAGCTTTAAAAGACGGGAAAAAGTGTTATTAAGGAAGCCTGTTACTTGACTTGTTTTGATTATTTTTGTTATGTAATATGTCTAAAATGTCACTTTGTTTTGTAAATAAATAAAATATAATCATGTAAAATTTCACCCTGATGCAAGCAGAAGCTGTAGATTAGGGAAGAGATATATTTTATAATATTTTAAATTATAAACTTATAACTCCTTTAACAAACACACTCTTTCACTATAGACTCATCATGATCAAATTTTTTCTTATATTTAATATATATTTATAGTAAGACGCTTGCTTCAATTATACAAATAATGATTTTCTTTAAATTTAGCCTTAACTCTGCCAGGTACAAACAGTTCGTTATTTTAATTTTGTCTATTTTTTAACTCCGCCATGTATAAGTAGTTAGCAATGTATACGTACTTAGCAGTGTGATTTTAAAATTTATATTTAATGAAAAATGTAAGAAACATCGTTCCTACCGGGTGTCCCGCGACACCACACGTATTTTTTTTATTTTTTATTTTATTTTATTTATTTATTTATTTATTTTTTTATTTTCATTTGTTTAGTTAGATATAAAAAATCGGTCCGAGACAACTCAGACTCATATATAAGCTCGGTCCCAGATCCCATAAAATATGAATATAGTATTAAATATTTATTACAATAAGCCCACTTCGATAATAACATGATGCTTAGTTAATTGCTACGTGATGCTTAGTTAATTTGAATTAATTAAAATGTGTACAACAGGTGGTTGTTTACTTATTGATTTTTGATTTTCAACAAAATCAGATTTATGGCAGAAACTATGACTTGATAACTAACTGTATTATATTCCCTAGGATCTGGGACCGGGATTATATGAGAAAGTTAGCGTGAGTTGTCTCGGACCGATTTTTTATATCTAACTCAACAAATGAAAATAACAAAAAAAGTAATTTTTTAAACTTTGAGAATCCGCCATGTTGTAACGGGAGTAGATAGAAAGCTCGGGTTTGCGGCAAATGTTTTTATTTTTTAAGACCTTTCCAAAAATGTATCACTTTATGGGTGTTCCAATTTAAAATTTCGAAGTTGAATACAATAAGGCGGCAACCAACATGGTGGAATCTGTATCATTCATTAAAAACTACTTTTATTGGTAGGTAATCATTTTTACCCACCAAAAGACTAGTTTTTAATGAATGATACAGATACTCGCAAACCGGAACTTAATAACGGAACTCAATAATTATAACCGGAGATATTAAGCCGTTTCCGAACTTTAGGATCACCCTGTATATTTCAATATACTTGGCGGTATAAGAAGTACAATATAATATAAACAAGCCTGTTTACTCTTTTCATCAAAGTAATACATACTTTCGTTATATATATGATTGAATTTTAATTAAAATTACCTTTAATAAACTACGACCTGTTATAGTACATTACGCGTCGAGTGCGGAAAGTAGCATTTTGCATGCGAGTGTGGAGTTTGCACCCGAGCGATAGCGAGGGTAGTAAAACCACACGAGCAATGCAAAATGCCGTTTTCGCTCGAGTTGCGTACCGTACTTTATCTACGATTGTTAGATTTAAATAATAAATACAGAAAAAAATAAACTTGCTGAATGTAAGTTCGTATCTCTCTCTTGATAAAGATGGCATTTATTCTTGAGTTGTATTTTTTGCCGAATTAATTATTTCTGGAGGAGTATTATTCTCCACATTTTCGTCAAGGTCACTTGATTCACTTATTGTTTTTCAATAAAAACTCGATATAAACAGTTTTTTTAATAAAAGAACTGCAAATTAGTTTTGTTAAATGTAAACAAACTCGCTAAGCGTGCGTAAAGCTGAAGAATTCCTCTTCTTTACCGCGCTAGCGTGGTAAAGAAGATGAATTCTTCAGAACTATAAGACGCGCATGCGCAATGAATACAAGTACGTAAATAATCACTTTCTACGCATCTAAACAAAGATATAATGTTTTTATTTCGTATCAATCGTAGATAACATATTTTAAGTATGTTTATGATTTGAAATCCTCTTTTATTATTTAATGTTTATTTATCTGTAAAGTTATTATTTATTATACTTATGCAAATATTCATGAATTGTTTCTTAGAATTTTCTTTTTCTAATTAAATGTCATTCTTTAAATTTAGTAGTATGTATTAAAATATTTATTTTAAAGAGCTACCATAGAATATAAATGTTTTTTTAAAGTTTATTACTCGACGAAACTTTAATGCTGACATTAAAAAATATTTTATTAAAAGTAAGGTTAAGATATAAAGCATTAAGCTGTAATCGATATTATAAGTTAGAGTGATGCGGCATTATCTTTATTGAGCAATATAGGTGAATTGGTTTTTCTCTTGAGTTGAAAGTTGGTTGTTGCGCGGCCAGAGTATCAAGTCATTTAGAGTCAAGATGTCGATTAAAGTCGAGGTACAGAAGCTGTTTGGCTTAACCAGAATGTAGTTTACTTGGAGAGCTAGGGTTCGAGAGTGAGGCTATTCCTCCTTGCCTCAATGCATCTAACACTCAGATGGTACCCATCATCTCATGCCGATTGCTACCACACTAAATTTGGTTGTGACATCCATCTATCTATTCCTGTCCTATCTACGCTTCTCTTTAGATGTAATCCAGAGCTCGTTTATAAGTTAATAGACTTTCCCCCAGCTGCTTCTTGCTGCTTCATCCGAACTGCCAATGTGAAACTTTAATCTGAACAGCTTTAACCAATAGCTTTCAGTTTGAATTGCATATTGAACAGAGAACTGGAGACATCTGAGATAATTGCATTTTGTTTTAAATGCAGCATTAGAGTAGGGTTCAAGCTCACCATTGAATTCATTATGAATACCCAATCTCCAATGTATCTTCCTATGCTGGAATGTAAAAGTAAGAATTGTGAGGCTTTCACAAAATATAGAAACGATTTCCCTTATCTTAAATGTTATCGGTTTTGTTATGTATTTATAAAATATATTTAAAATAATGAAATGATTTGAATATTTACTAATGGTGTAACATTAACTATGCTTTTGATATCGTCAATCGTCATGGGTAGTACAAAGGATAAATGTCCGTGACGATCCCCAGTTTGGTTGGAAAAAACTCATTATTTCCTACAACCTTGCAGTCTTCTGCAGTCAATTCTTTCTTCTAGAAAAAAAAATTAAATTATTTGTAAACATAGGTCAGAAAGACTAGTTGGTTTATTAAAAAAAATCCTTAATTACTAGTGTCTTAATTCAAGCAAGCTCAAAAAGAATAATACTTTCACTATTTCAGTCATAATTAAAGATCATTCATATATATATGGGAAAGCTTATACATTTTATGAAGATAAAAAGTATTTTATTTTTGCTCATTACCTTAAATGGGCTTTAAGAAAAAGGATTTTTTTTCTTTGTAAAAAGTCCTGATACACACTCGAAAAAATAAATAAATAAACTATCTATTTGAGGATTATTTTTAAGACGAGACAATTTTTAAAGATTTATTTCTAAGTATTTTGGGAAACAAATCGACTCAGAACAAGTAATAAGTTAGAGTAATTTTTTGAACTTTTTTGTTTATAATAATGATTTTATTATTTTTTATTTTAAAGAAATAAAATATATATAAATCAACATGTTTTTTTATTTTTATGTTTCAGGTATGATCTCTTGATGAATTCGAAAGTTAAGAATAATGAATTTCAGGACTTCTCTAGTAAAATTATGGGTTTTATTTATTTATTTATTTATTTTTGCAGTGTAATACTATGTATATTTAAGAATGTATTTTTTCATTCTAATTTGAAAATTCTTAACCCGGAATTTCTTTCGTTTATGCTTTGCCCATACGATTGATTAATTCCTGTCACACCGAGAGCTGTAGAGCACTAGAGAGTCCTATATGCTGACGGTATGGGCAAACCATCTCCAATTTGTTTTGCGTATCTCGATCTCAACAGCATTTTCCTCATTATTTTTGCCCATTTAAATACGTGATTTAAAATATTATTGTAAATTCATCGTATGGGTTCTAAATTTTAAAGAATAAGTGGATGGTTACGCTTGCTTGAGAATTATAACTATATCTTGCATGTATCGCTAGATTATATTATATTGATGAAGTTTCAAAACTTTTCTTTTCTATAGTGTGAAGTTATATAAAAAAATCGGGTACAAGGTACCTCAGAACTTTTCCTCACTTCGGAGAACACTAAAGTGGCCTCTGGGCGTGGTCAGTACTTTGATGAGTAACCGTTTTGAACTAACTGATTGTTTTATTATCATTTTTCAAAAACAAATTACTCATTATTTTTATTTATTTTATTTCATTTATTTAATTATTTGAATTTTGGCGGTATTTTGACGATTAACAAAAGTATAGCACTAATTAATAATTATGTTCGCTTATAACTTTTAAACTAATTAATGGAATTTCATCGGAATATTTTTATATTTGTTCCTTATTTTTTACCGGTTCCAACGATATGCTATAAGTCAAAAACGTACTTAAACTTTCGGTATTATTAACCGTCAAAGTTTCAAAATTCAAAAATCGATAACTTCAAAATGGTGGCCAATATCAAAATTAAATTTAGTAGATTTTTGTCATTCAGAGAGGCATATTCGAGCCTAATTTCAACTCGTTCGGACCACTTTTCGATTTTTACGATTTTAACATTTTTGCTGACTCAACAATCTGGGTTCAAGATGGCGGAAAATGTTGATTTTCTAGACCTAGACAGTACAACTAGAATTAAGGTCTGATTTTCCTGCCAAGTTTCAACTATCTAGGTTAAATACCCTGGGTGCTACGATGATAACACACATATAGACGTCATGCTGAAACATAGCCTTAAAAACACCAATAACGGATAATTCAGTTGAAATCTCGAAAAAAATATTTGTGTGAAAACAATACTTTTCTTACCTTAGGTGAGCAAATGTAAAACAACAAATCTAGTCTTATATGCTAAGATTAATGCTGAGATAAAATTTATTATGTAGGTACTTAAGATAAATGTAAGTACTGAAAATGTAAGGATTAAAAATGTAAATAAATTATTTAGAATGTAAGATAAAAGATGCCTTAGAAATGCAAATCAACCCTTTAAGCTAATAGCTGTTTAGGTAATATTCCTTTTTAACTTGTTCATAGCATTAAAAGCTTAAGATTATATTAATACATTATTAAAACTAGTAGAAAAAAGTAGCGAATTCTAACAAGCAGTTCATTACATACGAGTATACTCAGGAGAGAGAGCAAATCTGGAATTTCTTGCCATGGTAATTTTACCAACTAAAAGCCCGAGATAACTCTAAATCCCTTAGGTAATGTGGTATTATTAATGGTAATTATTTCCTTCTACAATTAAGAAATTATAATACATATTA
Organism: Gerris lacustris; assembly: GCA_951217055.1. Taxonomy (NCBI): domain Eukaryota; kingdom Metazoa; phylum Arthropoda; class Insecta; order Hemiptera; family Gerridae; genus Gerris; species Gerris lacustris. The sequence continues at coordinate 28,452,546 of OX578283.1, read as the reverse complement.
TATTTATATTTATTCAATAAAAATACGGTTACCTTATTACAAAAATTATTATTTTTGTTTTATAGGTTTTTTTTAGGACAAGAAAATTAAGACTATAACGCATTAGGTAAAAAGTGGGTTGAGGGTTCAGGTCTATTAAATTTACACTACAATTCATATAATATCGATATGTTAGAATATCAGCAAGCCAATGTTGGCAACAAGCTATTAGCTATTATATGACTAATTTGGCTTTATTAATAATTGTAATCATTGAAAATGACATTCTTGAACATATTTTGGGGAATCGTAGGGCCTTTAGACTTTAAACTATTTACCCTCTCCTTGGGTAAAGCTACTTCTAGTAATATTTTAACTTTTTGGAAAGGTTGGGACGTAAATTATTTTTCTTTTGGAACGAAGTACCTTATGGCACTTTCTGAAGCCCGGGAGTGAATCCGAAAAAACTACCAAAATTACCGTCACAAAATCCGTTACGAAATCTACAGATGATGATAACTTAAGTAAAAGATCACCGAGTTAGATGAAATTTGGTACACATGTTCATTTTACCAATGCCCAGGCTGAGTTAATCGGAAAACGTTATCCGCCCAAGCGTTCACGCGCTACGCACGCGTTAACGTAAGCTTCAAAAGACGGGAAAAAGTGTTATTAACGAACCCTGTTACTTGACTTGTTTTGATTATTTTTGTTATATATGTCAAAAATGTCACTTTGTTTTGTAAATAAATAAAATATAATCATGTAAAATTTCACGCTGATACAAGCAGAAGCTGTAGAGTAGGGAAGATATATATTTAATAATATTTTAAATTAATTGGCCGGGTAGGTAGAAAACAGTCCTATTTCAATCCAAACTCCTTTAAAAAACATTCTCTTTCACAATATGTCATGATCAACTTTTTTCTTATATTCAATATATATTTATAGTAAGGCGCTTCCTTTAATTATACAAATAATGATTTTCTTTTAATTTTGCCTTAACTCAGCTAGGTACAAACAGTTCGTTACTTTTAATTTTATCTCTTTTCTAACTCCGCCATGTATAAGTAGTTAGCAATGTATACGTACTTAGCAGTTTTATAATTTATATTTAATGAAAAATGTAAGGAACTTCGTTCCTACCGGGTGTCCCACGACACCACACGTATTTTTTGTTATGATTCTGGAATTGCAAAAGGTGTGCGGTGTAAGTTTTCTGATTATTTGCATAGGTTACAGAAGGCATGTTTACATTGCTCTCTGAAGTATTTTTGCTTCTACGGCCACCGTTTAATTTATTTATCAAACGACCCTTTCTTTATATCTTTACAGCAATCAGCGCAAACCGGGCGTTGCTTCCGAACCAAGGTCAGTGAGTGTATGAGGAACTCGGACAGCCCGTTTCTTCTTCAGAATATACGGCACCGTGCATTGTATATATGGACAGCATGAAGTGGAGTTGTTACATTTTGCACCTAAAGGCCCCAACCCAAACTATATTCTTTGGAGAGTTTGGATATTCGGGTGGAACATGTCCCTTAATGAGAGGGGGAAGGGCGTTCTTCTATATCTACTGCTAGACGCACTCATAGTAATATACCCCGCCCTCCTATTCGGTTTTTGTCTTATGTTTTGTCTCTTATGTTAAAAACGACTCCATTTCGGTTTTTCCATTTAATTTACCGTTTATTAATACCCCTCACTATCATATGAAAGGGTACGTCGAGCAGATTACAAAAATATATAATTCTTTGGTTATAGATTTAATACCCCCCCCCCCCCCCTCTATCTCGCTTATGTGAAGTGCAAAAAATCTGAAAACATTCCTGAACACTCTTCGACCAATAGTAAAGATACCACTTTCTGGAAATTTCGGAAAAAAAAAGATTTTTTATTGACAAAATACGTTTTTTTATAATTATGGTCTTTTCGATGTATTTATATTGTTGTAGTCCGGTTCAGTGGCAAAAAAAATACTTTATCAGAACTTTGTTTATGTGTTTTGAGAATATCAGGCCCATAGGATAGTTCAAAGTAAGCTTTTTAGCATTTTAAAAAACTCCATCAATAGGGTACTACTTAAACTATACAGTGTGGCCTACGGACCCTCGCTGTGTGCTGACTAGCACACACTTGACCTGTTTATTATTTAACTTGGTGCGTAGGCTTCCGCGGGTAGACTCGTAATAAACAGCTTGGTTTTCCGGTGAAATCCGCGTCACGAAGGGGAAGAAGTCCGACGTTTCGCTTTCACTACTGGAAGCATCTTCAGGGGTGGGGTGCATCGTGATGTTTACTTGAAGAAACAACAAGACATACTGAGGACTGGAGTGAAGGACGGCGTATATATAGTTGCTTTCTGGAACGTAGATTATACCTAGATTCCCCGGGGATTCCGGTTTATTCTTTCTAGGGATGACGCAATCGGGCAGGTGTCGCCTTTGTCGGTGTTCCTTTGTGGAGCGGGTGATGTTTGAAGTCGAGAAGTTACAGTTGTTTATTATTTGATTAAATATTGCTTCCGAGCTTACCGAAGGTAACGGAAGAGAATTTTTTGAGAACAAAAAAATATGCCTCCGATTTGAAAAATTCCAAGACAGAAATCCGTTTCAGACATCAGGGAACATTTTTGGGTTCGTGTCTGTCTGCCTGTCTCTCTGTCGGTCTGTGTTTCCGCGAATTCTGAAACGTGTGACGATAACTTGAGTAAATGTCGACCGATTTTGATGAAATTTGCTAGAAATGTTCATTTTATCAATGCTCAGGACGAGTTCGTTGGACAACGTTATCCGTCCAAGCGTTCACGCACAACGCTCGTGAACTTCAAATTTAAAATTGGAATTTTAGGTCGGGGAAAAAATCGAACTTCATCTATTGAAAAACATTTATTTCAAATACAATTTTTTAGTAAAACCAACAGCGACACAGCTATGAAGTGTTAAAGATCGCTAAAACTATTAATAATTTTTACACAATAAACAGTATAACAATAAAGTTCATGATAGGTTGCGAGGAAGCTGTGTGCCTCACTAATTGGCAGTCTATTTTTTTATTTGTCTATATAATTTTTTAATCATATTATTTTATTATATTCTCTTAAGTTTAAATTCATTTTTTTCTACGGTTTAGGGATTCGAGTTCGAGGCGATCCTAGAAACCCATGCTTTTGGAAGTTCGTCCGTCTGTCCGTCGCATCTTGGATCATATATCTCGACTTATTGTAGCTTGAGATTTGAAATTTAGTATACAAATTAATAAAACTTTTTTCTGATCAAAAATTTTGGGTTGAGATTTTTAGCAGTGATGTACATTTTTATCTGTGTCTCCCTGACATTTGACTCGGCGCGAAACGTTGATTTTGAGATTTTACCGATTAAAGGCACCTTCACACTATTCGTTCTACTGTATGGTCGCCGGAGAAGCCAAAACTTATAATGCGTCAAAAGGCGAACTATACGATGACCGCAGAATATGAGTCATACGGTCTGTTAAGAGCAGATGCAGTTTGTAGGGTTGTAGTGGGGCTATTGTATCTTACGGGGGTTGAGAATGGAAGAAGAGATGAGGTGGAATATTAGGAAAAAGGTACCGGGTAGATGTGCGCATGCGCAGTCTTAATCGGAGGGTCATCCACTCTGTATAAACGTAATGTGCTGATAACGTATTGTGTGTATAGTAAATCCACAGAAAAGAAGCATTGTTGGTCCTGTCTCTTTAATAAGATATGTTTTTGGTGTTAAAGAAACAAAATAGAAAAACAAAATATGTAATAATAAAATAAATCTAGTGTTAAATATAATTTCTGTCCTTCTGTGCGGACACTGACAGTACCCTCGTCCCCCACTTCTACCCTAGGTCAGATGGAATTTCCATCCGACTTCCCTGTCTAATTGGGATACTGATAAGTTGGGATCCTAATAAGTTCTGGTTAACGCGACCAGGTTTTTTGGGCCGAGGGAAATCTGCCCGACTTAAAGGGGTCATATTGAATCGTCTAATTGCCCTTTACAGATTAATCTCCATTTTATCCCTGTTTGAATTACATTTTAAGTTCAGGGGACTGGACGACTTAAAAAGGCAAAATAGGCAATTCAAGTAAATAATTTTAATTTTTTATATATTCTTTTGATTTCATTTTTCCCTTGTAAAATATGTTGAATTATATCAAAGAGGTTTCAATTTTAAAAGGAAATTAATTGACTTTAGTATTTTTGAGCTCTTTAGTAAGAAGAAATTAGTAGTTGAAAAAAAAGTCTTCAAAGTAATAATTTTTTACAAATTAAATTACAGTATCATGCTTATTATAAAAGGTTTATAGTATGTATCAAACAATTTAATATAATATTAAAAGTTTAAATCATTAATTTAATTTAATACATATATGTATTAATAAATATCATTTGAGTGAATTATTTTAATTATAAATTAATTTGCAATCATAACTAAGCTATTAAATATCTTAGCAAACTAACTAAAGAAATTAGGATATTAAAAAAAAATCTCAAGAAATGTCTCTTGACTTAGTATTATAATTCCAGTTCTAAGTTTTTAAATAAATTATTTTAAGAAAAAAAGTAGCTTCAAGATTAGTAAGAAAAAAATTAACTTAGAGAAGAAAAAAGTTTAAAAGATTAACTAAAAGGGTTTTATATAGTCTTATAACCTTCCTTTTGATACAAAAAAAATCTAAAATTTAGAAGAATTCTTGTAACCCCCCAAAAAATCTTGTTATAATCCAAATTATTATTTATCTAAGTAAGGAGGAGATCTTCAGTAGCATTTAAAAAAAGATGAGGAAGAAATAAAGGGTCTCTTTAGTTAAACCTAATTTGTTTATTTTAAACTTTCTTTTTGAGGGTACTTAATCTTAAAGGAGACTTAATTCTTTAGAATTAAGCCAATGTAATACTTTAGCCATCCACTTTACCACTACTGGCCTTAAACTTTCATCAATTACTTCAAACTTTGTCTCCAAAGGAAAGGAAAAATATTTTAAAAGAATATTCTTAAGTTGGGCATTTTAGTTTTTTCTTCATTCTTAAATTAACTCCCACTTCTCCCTGTTTCAATAACAGGCTATTATTAAATTGGTTTATGATTGTTCTTGTTCTAAATTTGTCCCCCTCCTCTGTGTCCTTAATGGAATTTAAAGATAAATAATTTGATTTTGATTAGTATAAGGAAGGAGGAAATTTAGTAGTAGTGACAGCAAATAACCATTAAATTGGTTCTCCTCTTTTTTAGTAGAGGGGAGGGGGGGGGGGGGAAAGGACAATAATTACTACTTTTGTTTGGCAATAGGTATATTACATTCCTTTTTTTAAAAAATAGTGCATTACGCTTCTAGTGCGGAAAGTAGCATTTTGCACACGTGTGTGGAGTTTGCACAAACGTTGTTGTAGTAAAACCACACGAGCAAAGCAAAATGCAGTTTTCGCACGAGTTGCGTACCGTACTTTATCTACGATTGTTGGATTTTAATAATAAATACAGAAAAAAATATTTAATACACTTCCTGTATGTAAGTTCGTATTTCTCTTTTGATAAAGATGACATTAATTCATTAGTTGTATTTTGTGCCGTATTAATTATTTCTGGAGGCGTATCATTCTCCTCATTTTCGTCATAATGACATAAATCAATCATTGTTTTTCACAAAAAACTCGATATAATCAGTTACTTTAATTAAACAAACAGCAAATTAATTTTGTCAAATGTAAACAAACTCGCTAATCGTGCGTTAAGGTGAAGAATTCTTCTTTTTTACCGCACTAGGGCGGAAAAGAAGAGGAATTATGAAACGTGCATGCGCAATGAATACAAGTATGTAAAGAATCACTTTCTACGCATCTAAACAGAAATACAATGTGTATATTTTGTATCAAACGTAGATAAAATGCATTTTATATGAAGACAACAAATTTACTTTTTTAAATTAACAAATCAGTTTTCAGTCTTAATAAAGTCATATCAGTGTTGATAGCGGAACAATAGAGTTACATCAAACATTTAATTATTAAAAGGTATGTCTACTTCACGTAATCAAAGTTTTCTTTTTGTGTCTCTTGTTGACCTCCATCATGAGATGTCCTTTTAAGGCTTATAGTTGCACTGTGAATTTAACTAGTAGTTATATATTGTAAATTAATTTTTCCTGAAAATTGGTTTTAGATTGATGATTTCCACAATGTTCTCTTTTAGCAAAAATTTAAAATATCTAACTCCAAATAATATGGTCTTCCTCATATAACAAGTTTAATTTTAGTTGTAAATATGGATATAAAAACTAAAAAGGAAAAAAGGATCCGGCCGGCCTGTCTGGATCCATCTTCTGTTTTAGCTCTCTATTCTTTTGGTAAGTGGTACTTTGTACAGTGCCCTTAATAATAAATAATATTTATTTGACTAATTGGAATGGGAAAACCTATTACTTATTCAATTCTGATCCGACCGCATCGATAGACAATATACTTCAGGAAATACAGAGAGTTTTTCACTCCTGACCCCGTACCACTTCCTTTGCAGTCTAAGATGTATTTTCTGTGGTAACTCTAAATCTGTGTAGTTATTTATGTTGATTCGTCATTTACCTTTATTATTTGGTTTAATCGTGTTATACGTATATTTTTTAACTGTTGTTCTTCGCAAATTAAATGTCCCTTAATGTACTTGAGATAATGAGCCTTAATGAGATAAATATTATGGGGAAACTAGAGAAAAGTTGACGGGTTTAACCCTGTCCTAAACATTTAGCTAACTTAATTATGTGGCCACACCGGCCAACTTAACTAGAAGCACAACTAAATTTGTTAATTTAGCCGTCCTAGACTGATGAATAACTAACTTAGCTAATAAAGCAACAATTTAAGCAGTTAATTAAACCTAGTTTATAGTCTACTTTTACTTACTCCAATTTATGTATTCATCATCTTTTTAAATAGTTTTTATTTGTAATAGAAGCTTAGTTTAAGTACATATAATAATAATAATTTTTTAAACAAATACCTTGAACACACTTATCTAACTATATTGTATTGTAAATGTTCTATAAAATAGTCTGCCATTTAGTGTGGCATATAGCATCCTATTTCGTATACTTTAATGATTTTATACTTTTACAACTTCTATTTTTGTCAAATTTATTTAATTTTCCTTCTGTTTTTTAAATCAGTCAAAGCCGTTTTGATTTTTTACATGAATTAAATTATCAATTTAGCAAAATTGAAAGAGCGCAGAAGGTTGAAATTAATCTGGTGCTAGCTGCGGCTTACTTTCGATAAAAACACTTAAATTTCATAAAAATTAGATGTATACGTTTGAAGACAATCAATTTATCTTTGTCCGCATGAGGAAGAGTAGCAAATGGGTGGAGAAGGTTAAAACTTATATGAAACCAACCAAATATGACCTACTATCTAAATTTTATTAATATCGGACGAGTAGTTTTTAAGATATGTTGATTTCGGAAAAATAGAGAGAGACGGACAATAATAATACTTGCTGACACAAAAACCAAAAATGTATGCTAAGGTTTCAAACGGATTTCTTTCTTAGAATTTTTGAAATAGGAGACATAAAAAAAGTCTTTAACACGAATAACGATCACGGCTTCGTTACCTTTGGTTAGCTCGGAAGCAAAAATGTAATAAAACAAATATGGAATAAAAGGTTATTGACTTAATTAAAATTAAATTAATCGATGAATTTCTACCTGTAACCAGCTTTTCTAATAAAACTTTAAAAACTATTTATACATTCTAAAAACTCTATCATATGTATCTAAATCTAGTTAATTCACTCGAATGTGGGCGTTGATCATGGTTACACAAAGCACGTAGGAAGTTCAGTCAGGGCGAATGTTTGTAGTTCAGGTTCTGGTCAGTTTGTAGTTTAGGTCAACATTTTGTCCCTAGGCCACGACATAGAGTTCATCAAATGCTTACATTTTCTATGTAGGAAAGTTGTACAGTGTATATGCTATGGTGTATCACTCATTTGACTTCCTTTTTCATATTTTCTCTAGGGTTTTTTCATCTACATTATCTAAGCGCAAGACCAATTTCCAGTAAGCATGAAGTGTATCTTTACTTGAACCAATTTACCCGGTTTTTCTCACATATGATATATTATTAATACTTAAATTCATTTATAAATTTAAGCTAATTCTATCCAGTTTTCTCACCAAAGCATGTTAAGTAGCCATCTTTCGCTTAAAATTATAGTAATCTGACAAGTTGGATTAAAGCTAAGATCACGTAGTTGGTGTTAATTTAAAGTGTTCTCGGGTACGCAGGTTGAATCTATGTCAAAGTTTTACGTATTCTTAGGAGGCATGCAAAACCTCTTTTGAAAGAACAATAATATAAGAGCTTCCACCTAAAGATGTTATTAGAGCCAATTTTAATGAAACAAGAATAGGCGATATCCAAAATTATATTATAATCAAAACAGACAAAAAGAAAAAAAAGTAATTTAATATAAGTGTTATTTAAAATGGTTAAAAGAGTTAACTCCTAAATTTGTATTCTTTTTTAAATTATATTTTAAATGAATTCTTCTCTCTTAAATCATTTATTTAAATTCTGTTTTTAGTTATTTATATTAAAGAGAGAAATCATTTCTCTTCATTCAAAAGGATTTTTATTTAAATTTTTAATTATTCAGTTGAAACATGTTATACATTGTTGATGAGTGTTTTATCTAACTTTAAATATAATTTTACAATTATTCATATGTTAGATTAAAGAATTAATAATCATAGTTTCCTGTCATGTTTTTGAGAAGGGTATTAAAGCACGCATTTATAAGCAAAGGTAACAGGAATAAATCTTCTTAAGCTGAATGCCTCTTCCTCAATCTAATCAGAAGGCTTGCAGAATTTCAAAAGGCTATTTCTGTCAAGGGAACGCAGGGAACTGTAAACCTCATGTCAGAAATGGAATATCACTAAACTGATATCTCCATGTAAATATCATCGGTTTTCCGCTTTTAGATAAGGTTTGTGTTAAAGATTAAATAACATCGCTAAACAAAAGTCCTTATTGAGAATGAACAATGATGCTGGGGTTTAGACTATAAAAGTGTTTATTCAAATGAAATAATAATACTATCTATAAAAACTAAGTTTTTATTACAATTCCTTTATATTTTGGTTGTGAATCACAAGTCTAGACAAGTTAGCTCAAAATGAAGGCAAATCTTGCATTAAATTATGGGGCTCCAATTTTTTTCAGGAATGTGTAGGAGGTGGTCCCCTGAACAACGCCTAATAATGTCCCTCGTTCTCAGGTGCCGTGGGGGAGGGGGCCCAAAAGGTCAAATTTTTCAGTTTTCTGCGTTTATCTCAAAAACGGTACGTCGCACAGAAAATGTTATTCTATTCAAAATTAAAGGTGATAAAATTATCTTTCCAATGATATATCCTCTTTGAACCTTAGTGTTTACCATTTTTGAGATATATGAGCCGTTGAATATGAAAAAGTTTAAAAAATGGCAGTTGTTTAGGTATCTCGGCAATCTTTCTCTTCTAACTCCTCCCCTTCACATGGGGAAGAAAGTTGTACAGCGAAAAAATTCTTTCAAAAATGTATATAGTTATGCTAATTTATCTTCACCCGGTAAATACCTAGAGCATTATGAAGTTTAGGGGCACTTATCAACAATTTTGCTAGTAAAATTATTGTCACTTAAGTTTCGTTTCCAAGGTCTGTAACTCTCTTAATGACTTCCTACGCTGTTTAATTAGATAAGTATAGTATTTATAACCAGTAAAAAGAACCACTGCCACTTCATTTGAATTTTATTCATATTCAACGTCTCATATCTCAAAAACGGTAACACTTAGGTTCAAACAGGATATATCATTTGAAAGATAATTTTATCAGCTTGAATAGAATAACATTTTCTTTACGACGCGACGTACCGTTTTCGAGATAAACGCCGAAAACTGAAAAATGAGTCCTTTGCCACCCCCCCCCCCCCCCCCCCCCCCTACAGCACCTGAATCGATGGGACTATATTAGGCGTTGTTCAGGGGACCACCCTCATAAAATTATATTTTATGAAATCGAAGACAAAAATACACATTTATTAATTAAATAAATATTGATGGAAGTGGCAATCAACTCAATGTTATAATGAACTGTAATTGGCTTTGCCTGAGTGATTTACCAGAATATGACTGGAGGGTAGGAGAAACAAAACGAGCGGTAAGTCCAAACTACCAGGGCTTGGTAGGCTAAAGAGTTGTGTTGACTTACTACCCTCGAGGACTAGGAGCCTCCTACATCGGCAAACTATTAATTACATTGGACTCTGGGTCATAGCTCTTCCCTAACCTTACCATAACTTATTACCTCAGCTGATTACTTTCACTCTGTGTACTTTACTTGTAATAATAACCCCTATATTTACCTCTGTGAATAAAATAAATATTTAATGTGTTCAGAACTTTTAATATTTACATGTTCAGGAAACTTAATTAATTTTTCAAGGTTTGTATATATATATATATATATATATATATATATATATATATATATATATATATATATATATATATATATACATTTTTGTGTATTGAGACGTCTTTTTACAAATCATACATTTTGGCGTCCTCAGGAAATAACAACATTTTTGATAATTTGCTTTCAATTATATGCTACTGCGCGTTAATATAAAGTTTTGATCGCAAAAAATTTTAATATATATGTTTATTAGCAATATACATTTTCTCATAACTCCGCTTATATTTCTACTCCATTATGACATCTTTTTAAATTACCGCCGATGTGGCACTATATGTATATTCTGTCAGTGGCGTAAATAGCGCCCCCGCCAACCCCGCGGTGCGGGGGGGCGCCTGCTCTCGGGGGCGCCGAAAAATGAGTAAACAATAATTTTAAAATTTGATAATAAAAATTAAAAGAAACTCCATGTGGGCGGAATTATTTTTTAAAAAATTATATTTGGGAGATGAAAATAAATGAGAGATAAAACAAATAAAGAGTTTAAATCAGGGTGAGAATATTATCCGATGTTATGGTTTAGAGCTCAGAGCCCAGTTTGGTTTCTAAGTTAAGTGACACTATACCTATAATTATTATAGGTTATGGGTAAGTAAATCGAACTGATTCTCCCTTCTTTATTTTGGACTGCTAGGAGATCCAAGTGTTTATTCCAACTAAAAGTTATCTTATCTAATCCAGTTTTAGCTGTACTAGATAAGGAAATCTGTTCCAAACGAACAAGTCATACTTCCATCTCTTTCTCTAGCGATTGTCTTTGCTACATAATATGTATTTCTCCTTCTTTCCCCCCTTAGTTCTTTTTCCCTATCACAAATCACAACCTCTTTGTATTTAGTTTCAAACTCATTTCTTACCTAGCTAATTTTACCTCCCTTTAGAGTTGTTATCTTTTCTACCCTTCCCTTAATTTAAGAATTGTTATCTATTATATTAATCACATGTATCAAACTCAGTTCGGTTCAGTTATAGTTACAGCTCTCGTGCGGGGTGGTTGTGTCTTTTGCTGTGAATTTTAACTTTCCTTTCGCTAGAAAGCTCTGCTATTTTTTATTGCTTATGCTGTTCCGTTATTTTGTGCGTAAAATTAAATTATTTGGTGAAGAATTCATTTAAAATGGTGAGTGCATTTTTCAGACTTATATAGCCGGGACTCAAGGGGAGCCCCGCCACGTCAATTTGTTAATAACTAAAATATCTCATCGTCATCTTCCTCCTCCTCTAGTAGCAAACACTTTGTTCTTTTGCTTCCGAGCTTACCGAAGGTAAGCTCGGAAGAACGATTACATTTTAAAAGAACGATTACATTTTATGTCTCAGATTTCAAAAATTCCAAGACAGAATTCAGTTTCAGATAACAGGAAATATTTTTGTATCCATGTCTGTTGTTCGTCTATCGCAAAAAACGAATATTGTCCAATTTTAAAGAAATTTGGATGGTGGGACATGATTAACTCATTGTTGGTCCCATATAAGTCTTAACTGTGTGTGCCCATTTATTTCTCTTTCACATGCCCACAACCATTCATTAATCTACACCTATAATATCTTCAAAAGTACTCATATGATTTTTATGAAATTTGGATAGTTTGTCGAAAGTAGACTGCAGATAGCCCCATATTAATTTCAACCTTCTGCGCTCTTAAAATTTTGATAAATTGATACTTTATTTCATGTTAGGAACCAAAACAATTTTGACTGAGGGAAAATGAAATATACTCAAAAAATAAAAATAATGACCTGTTTGAAAATTAAATAAATTGTTTAGTCAATTACAGCTTATTTTTTCGTTCCCACTCTATCTGACCCACAATGCCTCTTGAAGATGGAAAAAGAATAGGGGGGGGGGTCGTCAATTTTGTAAGCTATTGGGGGGCGCATTTTCAAAAACTGCGGGGGGGCGTCGGATTTCTTAGTTACGCCACTGTATTCTGTCCACTGATAAGTTAATATCACGTCCAACTGTATATACTTTTAGTAAACTGCACCAATAAGACGTCCAGCGGTGTTGCCAAGTCTTAATTCATTTGTATTAGGTATTTAGTCCAGCCGTCATATACTTAACCTTCGAGCGCTCGCGCCTTTTGTACACAAGAACACTCGCGTGGCGGTATTTACACCGCCATCAGTTTTAAATAGTGTTACTCTTTTGCATTGCTATTAGGGGTAAATTTATCAAAACTTAATTAAAACATAAAAAATAGACTGCCAATTAGTGTGGCACATAGCTTTCTCGCATCCTATCATGTACTATAACAATTATTGTTACATTGTTTATTTTGTAAAAACTATTAATAGTTTTAGCCATCTTTAACACTTCATAGCGGTGTCGCTGTTGGTTTTACTAAAAAATTGTATTGGAAAAAAATGTTTGTCACATTGAATAGATGAAGTTAGATTTTTTCCCCGACCTAAAATTCCAATTTTAAATTTGAAGTTCACGTTTACGCGAGCGTTGCTCGTGAAAGCTTGGACGGATAACGTTGTCCAACGAACTCGTCCTGGGTATTGGTAAAATGAGCATATCTACCAAATTTCATCTAAATCGGTCGACATTCACTCAAGTTATCGTCGCACGTTTCATAATCCGCGGACTCACAGGCCGATAGACAGACACGGAACCAAAAATGTTCCCTGATGTCTGAAACGGATTTCCGTCTTGGAATTTTTAAAATCGGAGGCATAAAAGTTTTTCGTTGTCAAAAGTGAACACAATGCTTCCATTACCTTCGGTTAGCTCGGAAGCAATAGACTGCCAATTAAGTGTGGCACATAGCTTCCTCGGATCCTATCATGTACTTTATTGTTATATTAACATTAAAATCCGATTTTAATATTAAATGTTAATGTTTAATGTTAATTTTAATAAAATTATTGTTATATTACTTTATTGTTGTATTGTTTATTGTGTAAAAACTATTAATAGTTTTAGCGATCTTAATCACTTCATAGCGGTTTCGCTGTTGGTTTTACTAAAATATGTTTTTGAAAAAAAACAAAAAAAACAAATCTTAAAAAACAAATCTTTATCAAGAGAGAGATACGAACTTACATACAGCAAGTTTATTTTTTTCTGTATTTATTATTTAAATCTAACAATCGTAGATAAAGAACGGTACGCAACTCGTGCGAAAACGGCATTTTGCATTGAAAAAACATTTTTGAAAAAATGTTTGTCTCATTGAATAGATAAAGTTAAATTTTTTTCCTGACCTAAAATTCCAATTTTAAATTTGAAGTTCACTTTTACGCGAGCGTTGCTCGTGAACGCTTGAACGGATAACATTGTCCACCGAACTTGTCCTGGGCATTGGTAAAATGAACATGTCTACCAAATTTCAACTAAATCGGTCAACTTTTACTCAGGTTATCGTCGGACACGTAAACGTAAACGTTAGACACAGACAAATCGCCGGCTTCTGTACGATTAAGTTATAGTTATTTATATAACTATAACTTATCAAGGTACGTACAAGATTTTACCTCCAGAAGGGAGAAAAAAATATGGAAAGATTTTAATTTTAAAAAATTAACATTATTAAACGTTATTCAACAAAAAAGAACGTTATTCAACAAAAAATATTGTTAGATATAATATTAACAATTCTCTAAATAAGTTTAATCACGTTAAAATTAAATTATAGATAATAATTACTTGAATTTCAATGCTAAAATTAAATTGGAGAATCTGCTGGAAGCTGAGTCGTGTATATTGAATGGTGCTGACAACTGATGTATTTAACTATGGATTTGTTAATCTACATTTAGAAATTATGTTTCCACTTTTAACTTGTTTGTTTCTTTTACTGATGAATCACTATGGCAACCGTTGTGGAGGTTACATGACATGTGTGAAGATGACATTATACATTTCGACATTAAACATAAGATAGTAAATGAAATGTGTATTAGCACCAACCTTATTTACTTGTGCTTTATTTAGGGCAACACTGGAGGGAATCATGAACTTTCATGATTACTCCCTTACTTATTTTTCATTACTCCACTCCCTGTTTAACCCCACCGGGTGCAATGAGTAACTTCCCTCCCTATAAACTAAGGAGGAAAGATCAATTTTTCTCCCCGCTGGAGGTAAAAAATATTTTATATGAATGATAAAATTGTGGACAGACTGACGGACAAACTCGAACCAGAAATGTTTCCTGGTGAGTGCAACGGATTTCTGTATTGGAATTTTTAAAATCGAAATTGGTGACATAAAAATGTTCGTTCTTCAGAACGATCACATAGCTTCAATGAAAAAATAAATCAATAACACTGCCCAAATATATACGTGAATAAATCATGTTCCTGTTTTCTTCCATTAAAACTCGGTTTAAGGGGCGGCTTTTTTTATACTAATTTGTGAAATTCACATTATTACTTTTATCTACGATTGATACGAAATATAAACATTATATCTTTGTTTAGATGCGTAGAAAGTGATACTTTACGTACTTGTATTCATTGCGCATGCGCGTCTCATAGTTCTGAAGAATTCCTCTTCTTTACCACACTAGTGCGGTAAAGAAGAGGAATTCTTCAGCTTTACGCACGATTAGCAAGTTTGTTTACATTTAACAAAACTAATTTGCTGTTCTTTTATTAAAGTAACTGTTTATATCGAGTTTTTAGTGAAAAACAATGAGTGAATCAAGTGACTTTGACGAAATTGTGGAGAATAATACTCCTCCAGAAATAATTAATTCGGAAAAAAAATACAACTAATGAATTAATGCCATCTTTATCAAGAGAGAGATACGAACTTACATACAGCAAGTTTATTTTTTTCTGTATTTATTATTTAAATCTAACAATCGTAGATAAAGTACGGTACGCAACTCGTGCGAAAACGGCATTTTGCATTGCTCGTGTGGTTTTACCACCCTCGCTACCGCTCGGGTGCAAACTCCACACTCGCATGCAAAATGCTGCTTTCCGCACTCGACGCGTCTATTACACAACATATTGAGAATTTGTTTAATATTAAGTAATTAATTTTTATCATAACCTTAAGAAAAAGGCCGGTATTTTTACAAATACCGGGTATATGATTATAATTATTATGTGTTTATGACAGTGCAATAAACATTTAAATCCAATATATAGTAAATTGATGGGTGTAATATTTAATTATTTTATTAATTAGGCTAATAAATTAATTATTTTAAATAAATAATTAATTTACCCTTAGTTCAATCACTCTTAAAAGAGAAAGAGAAATACATATAAGCAAAATCAATCGACAGAGATGTATGTAGATATGACTAGAGTTAAGTTTAAGGGACACATTTCCTTATCAAGTAAAGCTAATTCATATTTACATCAGATTAGATAAGATAACTCTAACAAAACACGTAATCAAATTATACTTTTCGTCACAAACAATCCCAGATTTTATATTATTACTACTATTTGTACTCAAATAATAACATTACTAGGCATCGCGTGGCTCTATCTATATCATTGAAGCGAGCGTAATGGAATAAATATTAGATAGTTAATCATGATGAGTTGATATTATAAGAATATGCAAGTAATAGAGAGTCGTGCAGTGGGGGAGAAGGGTTATTCTACTATTCCTTAACTCTTCTACACGTCCCGGCCATTCCACTTCAATTATGTATTATAAATTGTATCACTTCGATGCGCAAAAACTACTGTATGTATCTATCAAGTTGAAATTATACATGCCTGTTTCCATTGAGATTTAGATGGTGTATATGAAGTTTTATTAAAATCATTACGTTAGAACGTAAGACATCGGTAAAAAAAATTGTTTTCTCTATTTTAAACGTTTAGGCCAGCTTTAATAGTTTTAGCGATCTGTATTAATTCATAGCGGTGCCGTTGTTGGTTGTACTAAAACATGTTTGTTTCATCGAATAGGTGATGATAGAATTTTTTCCCGTCCTGAAATTCCAATTTTAAATTTGAAGCTCACGTTTACGAACTTAGCCAGAGCATTAGTAAAAGGATCATGTATACCAAATTTCAACTAAATCGGTCAACTTTTACTCAGGTTATCGTCGGACACGTAAACCTTAGACACAGACAAATCGCCGGCTTCTGTACGATTAAGTTATAGTTATTTATATAACTAGGCAGCAAAATGGAATTTTACTGACGGGTGATTAGATTAGACTCCGAGCCGAGGCGAGGACAGGCTATGATAATTAACCGACTTGACTGTCGAGGCGAAGCCGAGACAGGCAATGAATAAACGAGGCAGAAATGTTTCCTTTGCTGCCTTGTTGCATAAATTTTATCTACGGGCGGCAGAAAAATGAAACTGCTAACATATCATCTTTATTAATATAACATAGTTAATTACTATGTTACATTATTAAGATAATAACATACGTATTAACTAAAATTAATGTTCATAAAGAAATCAAATAAGAAGCTTTGGAATAATAACAATAAGTGAATAGCAAACTGAATCTATAACAACAAAATACAAAACACACGTTTATAGTTCACAAAACTTCTGAATGAATAATGCACGCAATATAAACTATTTATTTATATTTTTACTAAAAAATTACTAAAAGTATTAAAGCTATATACTATTGCTTAGAATAAAAGAAGTAAGTAGAATAATCAAGAATAGTAGCTAGTCTAATCTAGAATGACTTCAGTAATAATAATAATATGGATGTTGAATGTTTACATGACGCTGCAGTATAGCCAGTGACTCCCCTATTTTTAACAGAACATTTGTTACAGAATTAACAAATGTAAACAAATTATTTTAATATTAAAACGTTTATTTATTAAATATTACGTAAGAAGAATTTTGAATGCCTTTACTTCTGGTTGAAGAACGAATAAAGCCAAAGAGCTGGTTTTAGTTTTATTTTTTACGAAATTTTATCAGTTTTTTTTTTTTATCAAAGGGGTTTTTCTCTAGGATTCGGAGTTATAAGCGAAATAACTAAAACAACTTCCGACATTTTGTGATTTTCTCCATTTTTTTTATGGTGAAGCCAAATCCGAATCTAGTCAATATAGAGATTTTCAGATTACGCACCTCAAAAACATAAAGATACGTCGAGAAAAATTCTTTAGCAATTTTTTCCTGTCCAAACTACCAAATGGCTGGACTATTAGAATAGACCTGGCAAGAAAAAAAGTCTAGAAGGTTGATTCACTCACACCTTATCAGAGATTCAAGCGTAAAGGGTTTGAATGTTGGAGGTGGGGTATTGGGCGGCAAAACCTTGCATTGTTGCCCGATCTGCGGAGTTCCGATTATCCTTCGACTGTACAAAAATATACATTTCTAGATATACATCCACAGCACTACCGCCCCTAAAGGAAATAAGTGAAACTAAAAATATACACTTTTTTACAATTTTCGACCATTATTACTTCCCTCTCAGATTTCAAACATAGCTAATTTGAAACCTCCGATGCCACTCCATTAATTCGCATCAACGACCAACAAACGTTTCCTGCGCTTGGGACTCCTTCTAGCCAGGAAGCAACTACAGCTTCACGTCTCCAAGAGTCAACAAAAACGTTCTCTAACGTTGTCCGGGGCCAGAGACCTCCCTCTAGTCAGGTGCCACCTCCTTCCTCGTCAAATGATTTTTCAAATCTATTTTCCTTGTTTAACAACCTATTCTCTCAGCTAAAATCCCTTCTTACACCTCTTATCCCGCTTATTCAGACATTTGTAACTTCTTTCATTCCCATGTTTATAGGAAAATGAATCCCTCTCCTAAATTTCTTTCTGTGCTCCTATGGAACGCCGATGGCTTGAATTCGATTCTTCACAGGGACGAGCTTGATATTTTACTAAACGAACGACGTATTGACATAGCACTAATTACTGAGACACATATGACTTCTAGATCAAATATTTATTTTAAAAATTATTCTATTTATAGGACAGACCACCCGGACGAAACAGCTCACGGAGGTACCGCTATTTTGGTTAGAAATTCCATCTCTCATATCCATATCCCTACTGACCCAACTGATTATTTAATGAGTACAGCGGTGAAACTCAATACTCATCATTTTGAGTTCACTGTGGCATCAGTCTACTGTCCACCAAATAAAAATATATCCCAAGCTCAGTTCAAAACATTTTTCTCTTCTCTAGGTCCTACATTCCTTGCAGGTGGCGACTACAATGCGAAGCATCCTCAGTGGGGATGCCGAGTGGCGAATCGGCGTGGTTCAGTTCTGCTTGACACCCTATCCTCTTCCCGATATTTAATGTTACCTCCTTCTCGATTTACTTACTTTCCTTATGACACCTCTAAACTTCCTGATTTATTAGATTATTTCATAGCTTCTCATTCCTTTAATACCTATTCCCAGATAGAAGTCCTCGATGATCTTTCCTCAGACCACTGCCCTGTTCTTATAACCCTAGATGTCTTACCTATTCCTAAACCTACGAAGCCTTCCCTTATTAACGGACCTGTAGACTGGAACAAGTTTCAGACCTTACTAGAAGACAAACTTAATCTAAAAACTTTACTAAAAACCCCACAACAGATAGATGACGCAGTTAAAACTTTCACCACTTACATACAACAGACTATCAAAGATGCTACTGGACCAAGACCTCAAAACATCCGTAAACGAACTGACCTACCCCAACAAATAAAATTTTTGATTACAGACAAACGTCGAGCTAGAGCTAGATGGCACAGAACACGTTATCCTACTGACAAACAAACATACAACAGACTATGTAGGCAACTGACATCAGTACTGAAACAATACAAAACTGACAAATTCAGAGACTACACTGAATCACTAACAACGAAAGACAAATCCTTGTGGACAGCTACCAAACAAATTTTATCCTATCGTTCCATATCCTCTCCCCTTCGTAACCCTGATGGTTCCTGGTCTAAGACCGATAAAGAAAAATCCACATGCTTTGCTCGACACTTATCCATGGTTTTCATTCCTCACCCTGATATCCTAGATCCTATTCATACTCGGACTATTGCAGACGACCTTAACATACCCCTCCAAATGAATCCACCTCCACCTGCATTTCATCCTTCAGATATCCTATACACCATTAGATCCCTACCCAACAACAAAGCCCCTGGACAAGATCTAATTACCTCTAACATTTTAAAACAACTTCCTAAAAAAGCCATTTTATTCCTGACCTACATTTATAACTCCGTTCTTAGGACTACTTACTTCCCCACCCAATGGAAAAAATCCCTTATAATAATGATCCCTAAACCTTCAAAACCTCACCATTTACCTTCTTCCTATAGACCCATTAGCCTTCTTCCAGTAATGAGTAAAATCCTGGAAAAGCTTATTCTTCGTAAAATTTACCCTATCTTAGAATCCAAAAATATCCTTCCAGACCACCAGTTTGGGTTTCGAGCAGAACATTCTACTATCCAGCAGTGCCACCGTATTGTAGACGCCATCTCCTCCGCTCTTGAGAAGAAGCAGTTTGTCTCCGCGGCTTTCCTCGACGAAAGTCAGGCTTTCGATCGGGTTTGGCATCGGGGGCTCCTGTGGAAGCTCAAGAAAATCCTTCCATCTACCTATTACCTTATCGTTCGTTCCTATCTCGAAAACAGGAGTTTCGCTGTTAGTGTTGGCTCCTGTTTTTCCGATTCCTACCCTATCCTTGCAGGTGTCCCTCAAGGAAGTATTTTAGGCCCTTTCCTTTACTCTATCTACACAGCTGATGTCCCTCAACATCCTTCAACATCCTTAGCTTCATATGCTGACGATAAAGCTATTTTATCTACTCACTCAGATCCCATCCTCGCCTCTGATTCCCTACAAGAACATCTGCAATCCGTTGAGAACTGGTCCAGGAAGTGGAGGATTAAGTTCAATCGGGAGAAAAGTGTTCACGTGACATTCACTCTACGAAGACCCACATGTCCCCCAGTCTTTCTGTACCAGCTCCAACTTCCTATTTCTAACCAAGTACGGTACCTAGGACTAAATTTAGATAGAAGACTGACTTGGAACTTACATACACGACTGAAACGTACGGACATGAAGAGACGTTACAAATCGCTACTCAGACTTCTAGGCAACAATTCTAATCTATCACTAACGAACAAACTGACGGTATATAATTATTTAATAAAACCTATCTGGACCTACGGACTAGAACTGTGGGGATCGACCAAGCCATCAAATTCTTACAAAATCCAATCTCTCCAATCCATTATCCTGCGTAAGATTGCCAATGCTCCCTCCTATGTAGCCAACCGAATTATCCACAATGACCTAAAAGTTCCCTTTGTCCAAATCCTCGCATCCCTCCGATATAAATCCTTTCATTCCAAACTGACAAACCATCCCAATCCTCTTGTCAAGAACCTATCCTCCCACCATATTCCTGGCAATCCTAGACGTCGTCTCAAGAGGAAATGGCCCCGAGACTTACTAAATATGTAATAACATGTAACAATGTAAATCACGTGATAGGAGTACCTTCAGTGGATGGCCTCTCCTTATCAGTGACTCTGTGATAGTTGTTTTCATTATGACAAAAGTCACTTATTATAATTAATATTTGTAGTTGTGGCTAAATAAATAATTAAAAAAAAAAAAAAAAGCTAATTTGAAGCTTTTAGAACGAAATGAACACGGGTTGTAAAGTGACGTCCGGTATACGGAGTTCATATTGTCCCGGACGTCATATTGATGGTAAATCCCTAATGTATGGACGTCATAATGGTAGGAAGATACATATATATATATATATATATATATATATATATATATATATATATATATATATATATATATATATTATAAAAGAAAGGACGTCCGTCCCCAAAATAGACGGATGGATAGAGTTCATAGTGACTTGGAGAACATGAATATATAAATATGATAATTGCACCCTGACAAATATATATTGACGATGAATGCATCCTAGGGCTGACCGGGATAACTGGAAAGTACTTAGTTGTACATCAGGCTGAAGTCCACCTCAGGCTGTAGTGCCACTTAAGAAGAAGAAGAAGAACGTTATTTATAAAATTATGTTCATGAATGTCTTATTATTTAACGTAATCAAAAAGTGCGTGAATACACTAGATCTAGTACCGTTTTCTCACATAAGGCTGTGAGTTGGATGTTCAAATTAGTTACTAATGAGACAAACTTATAATAACCATTTATTGATTAATAAACTATATAAGGTATGTAATAAAAATACATCATGTGATGCATAAACATTTTCCTATGAATGTTAATAATATACAACTTATTATTCAAATGTATCCAATAAATTCAGACAGGTCAATATAATTCGTTCATAAATATTATAATGTGTTTCAAGAATACTAATTTATTCTGTGTTTGTTTTCAAATAAATGTATGACTGATATGCCAAACCAACTATACGTTTATGTTAAATAATTACGGATCTTAGAAATCTGATATTTTTATTTATAGGAGTTATTACCACACTTTTAATTATTTTTTGTAATCCGGTATACTAATCTTCTTCTAAAATACTCAAGAATTGTATTGTATTAAATAATTTTAAATATTTTGTATTTATAATTTTTTTAAAAAAACTAAAAATTATAGTTAATTGATTTAAACGTTTTGAGTTTCCCAAGTCCAAAATGGATGTCCATAATTTTGTCAATTTAAACCATAATTAATTTGGTTAATTATAACCATGGCGATGTTAAAAATTGCATCCCTATAACGTAGTATTTTACCCATAACCTTTACTATAATAGATAATAGATAGTTACTTCCTCCATAATTATTACATACATAAATAAATGTTTAGTATTATTTAAGGAATATTAATTCCTCCAAGCTCAACTGAACTTGAACTGATAGATATATAAAGTTAAAAACAAAGGAAAATATTCCAATTTCCCATTTTTTTCTTAACAAAAGGGGTATAATGTATTTTTGCATCATACTCTATTCTACCACTAGAGGCATGTCTGTGACAAAGCAGGGGCAGAATTGAATTAGACCAGAGTCCCTAGCAGTCAATTCCCCGGAGAATAATACTTTTACATTTAAAACCACATAAATCCTCTTGGCGCTGGGGGGCTCTTTTCCGCAATTCCCGGGTCAAAATTCCTCGAAAAAAGCGCCGCCATTCCCAATAAATAATATCTAAAGTTTTTTTTTTTATTATTTTGATTTATCCCGATACGTGAAACTTTGACTAGCATACAAATTAGTTTAGTTTTGTTGTTGACCTGATATTTTTAAAAGGGTGGAATTGGAGCTTGACTTTTTTTCTTTTTTTAATTGCTAGCTAGAATGAAGATAATGAACATCTGGCCTATATATAAATATATATATATATATATATATATATATATATATATATATATATATATATATATATATATATATATAAATATTTATATATATATATGTATATATGAAATATGTGATAGTAAAATAGCTTTTTTCTTTGTTGCATTACGAAGCAAATAAATGAAATATCAGTTTTTTGCTATGGTTTGTCCTATCATCTTACCCTTTGCCATGAACTGCTTGACACACTCGGACAATAATTTCACATTTTATGTAGTATGTAGTGATACTAAATCCTAAAATGTTTTAAGGCTTGTTTACACGAGCTTAGTTCCAATAATTAGTAACAGTCACTCGCACTAACTCTGTGTCGTGTAAACATGTAGCACAAAGCACAAGTGATTAGTATTGGTAGATTTGCAAGTGCGAATGAATAGAAATGGTTTCTATTTACTAATGACAAGTAGCTACCCCCACCACAAACCTTTCCACTCTTCACTTTACTCATCCTATGTAAACATCACGTGTTAGCGCTTAGTGACAAGTGAGTGATAAGATTTTATAAACAAACAGCCTGTTTTCAATTTGTAGTACACTGATCACTTAACTGATTAACCAAAGTACCTGTGTGAACAGCCACTAATCACAGTCAGCTAAGCGATTACTTAATGGAATAGTACTAATGATTAGTTACTAAGCCCGTGTAAACTAGGCTTTAAGGACTAGATCTCTTTCTGAATAGTTTTGTTGAAGTTTATATAATAGGTATTACTATTATTGCCCGTATGAAAGAATTATAAATCACTATAATTCGCCTTTGAATTGCTAATTTTAATTCAAATATTTCAGAATTGCTATGAACTAGAGTAAATAATTTAATACCAAACTAATTTGGTTATCAAATTTGGATAATTTTGCAGAGTGAACTATTGACATAACAGATGAATAAACTACTTCATGTATATTATTACATTTCATCGAAATCTGTGCAGTAGTTTTGGCTCTAACCGTTTGCAGAGGCGACAGACAGACAATTATTGAAAACAACGTTTTTGGACTCGGGGACCTGAAATACATCAAAATCGACTGCTTGGACTACTAAAATACTTTCTATATAATCGTATAAAATCATTGGTAATATTTCATCTCTACTACAGGAATTTCTATTTCCAACCTAACCTAGCTTTGTAATGTCATTCGTGGTCTTCCAAATATTCCCGAAAAAAATTACTAGGTAAATAAATTTTAAATTGA
Source organism: Gerris lacustris (assembly GCA_951217055.1). NCBI lineage: Eukaryota > Metazoa > Arthropoda > Insecta > Hemiptera > Gerridae > Gerris > Gerris lacustris. Next base: position 28,428,520 of record OX578283.1, on the reverse strand, counting down.
AAAATGTTGTCTAATAAAATCGCGTGTAATACAAGAAAATCACCCAACTTGAGTTTCCTGAGTAAATTTAATTAAACATATAAAATTAAAAACGGTCTTAACGTTAAATTAAAATTAATATTGTTTATAAAAATATAAGTTTAATAGTATTAGTATTGGATGTTGTGGCAAATTCTTTTGAACCGCAGAGGTAACAGTTCGCCGATGACTAAACAGCGTTAATAGTAGGTCTGACGTCCGCACTCTGAAGTATTCGAATTAATACGACCTTCAACGTGAGATTGTTGGAGACCCCAGGTTCTAGATGTTTGTTTTCAATCAGTGAATTGTGTTAAGTAAGCCTTTGTCAAGGACTAGGTTCATAATCCCGTTAAAATTGTGTTATTAAAAAATGTCCCTATCCAGTTTTAACATGAATAGAAAGTAATAAAAAAAAACAATATAAAACTTATTCAAAATAAGTTATATAAATATTCCCAAACGATTTCTTTTGTTTTTTCATGCAAGAAACTCATAAAACCATTGTTTTTGTAATCTTCGTTTTTCGGGGTTAGGAATTATAAAAGGGTCAGTGAGCACTTTGAAAATATCATATGTAGAACACACACTAACATAAATACACATTTCTGTAATACCCTTAATGCGCTACGTAACATACACATCTCTACAGCATTAATGTAGTATGGAACACACTAAATGTACTCCGGAACGCTCACTCAGTTCAAAAACATTTTGAATACTTACACTTAGTTGGTTTTTAGTTTTGATTCTTCTTTGAAAAAACTGTTGAGGTTCCCTTTGTTTCTCTGACGATCCTGCTTAATGTCCTGAAGGAATTAATATTATCTGTTGTATCAATTTGTCTTTTATACCTATATATATATAATGTGTGTGTGTGTCAAATTTTGTTTTGACGATTAAATATTGTGTCTATCTTTATTATATTTTATAATTATTCCACTGCTAAGGTGTTGCAGAGTCAAACATCGTTTGGTCTGCATCCTTTTCTCGGTGCCACCTCTTCCCCATTTCATCGTCATACTTTTTTTTCGATCTTTCTCTGTGCCTTTTCATTTCCCTTGAGTCCTAATCAACTTAGGACGTAGTTTCGTAGTACGTAGTTTCGTTCATCTCTCATCCTTTATTCGATTCAATGTGGCCAGCCTATATCTACTTTCTTTCCATTACTTCTTTTTCTATATCGTCTAGTCCTGTCTGCTGTTTAATCCTACTATTTGTAATTTTGTCTTTCCTAATTAATTTAACATGCTCTTTTCCTTAAGCATTTGTGACTCTGAGCTTTCTTGTAGTTTCTTGTTTCTGATCCAAAGGTAATTGGTAGCACTCAAATGGTTCATATTCTCTTCTTATTGTGTTTATATACAGATCTAAACAGTTACTTGTTTATACAGACGTACTCGTATATAAAGTGTGTGTGTATATATATTTATATATATATACACATTCGACAGACTTTTTACTATCTCATATATAAAGAAAGTAATTACTTGATTAAACAATTTTGTAAGTATCCTAATTAATTTCTTTGAGATTATATGTGAAGTATGACAAATCCAATTTGATTGGAAGATATAGACCAGTTGATCTCATCTACCTATGTAAAGCCACAATACAATTTTACCGGCATGAATATGCCTCGGTAAAGGCGAAATATAGCCGATTAAGATGAATGTCTTTTAAAAAAATTCTTTTTACCCTTACCGACCCACACCGTAGTGAACTAGATACTAAAAGGGACAAACCTATAATCTACCTAATTAATTTCTGTTCACCATATTTTCATAGCTCTTTCATTCATCATCTTCTTAAGAGAATTCATAACTTCTTTTTGAAGAATCGGTTCAAGACTTCCATTGCTTAGTTGTTTTCCAGAATCTTTTTTACTTTGTAAGGAAAGCAATATGCGGCTGGTTCTCTATTCATGAATTCTGTAAGTGCTCATTCTAATGAGCCATAGATATAGACTGTATAATAATGACCTCATCCTGTTAAGAACTTTCCATGCTTCGGCTGATCTGTTATATCCCAAAGTGTTCAAGCACCATTGAACACCTGACCCGGAATACAATCCGCTAGGTTCATTTATCAGTTAAGGTCCTGCCTGCATCTAAGACCCCCTCCCCCCCCCCAAGTTCTTCACTTAGAAGCTTGCCCCCTTCAGAGCTATTGGCAACCCTGCACACCCTGAGGATTTTCTCTCCAATTATGGAAAATCCTAGGAATAAGAGAAGTGTGTATATGTTTAACATTTACTGTCTCATTATATATATATATAGGTATCCTGGTCATCCAAGAGATACCATGGATATATTGATATATGGCAAGGTTCATCTCTTTATCCTTCCTGACAGTAGGAAAGTAAAGAACTACTAAACTTACTGGAATCTAACCCTACCACCACCCACAAAAGATATCAACATCTGCCACCGCACTTCACTTCTCCTCTTTAAACTCCACCCCAGCTATTCCTATTTAATTTAACTAATTTTACCATATTATATTTCTTTTATCTCTTTAAATACATTCAATCTACGGTCCTCTAAATTCTAATTTTATTTATTTTTTATATAATACCCAGTCGTGGCCAGGTGAAGCCAAAAGCTCCCTGGCGCGAATACAAAGTATGATATATTTCTGAAAAAACATTCTCCCCAGATTTTTATGTCTTTTTTGCACTTTCTGTACTCTTCCCAATCAACTTGTTTTTTTTGTTTTTTTAATTTAGCCACTTTTCATTGAAGGGGTGCTTCTACAATAAAAGATTGACACGTAATAAGTTGTTTAACGTATACAATTTTAAATAAAAGAACTCTTTACATATGGAAGCACAAAATATAAGTACAGGAGGCGGTGCGATCACCATGGAGACTCGAGACATAATACTTAGGTACAACTGTTCCGCGGGTCTAAACCCTACACACCCAGAATCAGTTATATTGTGTATTGCGGTACATAAATTTACCCTTACATCATACGCTTTCTTTTTACTATTAATCAAGGAGGAAGCTCCTGAACTTAACTGCATTCCTTTTGTCCTCCGATGGTGCTTCATGTATTGCAATCTTCAGATATTTATAGAAGCTCCTTGGAATACCAGTCATCTGTTACATGGTTCAACTTCTGGTCCAATCTACATTGATGTAGAGCTCTTATACTTTCCAATTTTTTTCCTACCATCCAAATTTAATTAAAATCGGACGGGTAGTTTTTAAGATTTGTTGGTTCGCAACGATTGAGTGACAGATCGTCTGACTACATGGAACCAAACATGTTTCCTGATGTCTGAAACCGATTTCACTATTGGAATTTTTGAAATCGGAGACGGAGATATAAAAAAAATTCGTTCTTCAGAACGATCACATAGCGTTGGTTACCTGTGGTAACCTCGGAAGCAATAAATATATTTATCTACGATTGATACGAGATATAAACATTGTATCTCTGTTTAGATGCGTAGAAAGTGATTCTTTACGTATACTTGTATTCATTGCGCATGCGCGTCTCATAGTTCTGAAGATTTCCTCTTCTTTACCACCCTAGGGCGGTAAAGAAGAGGAATTCTTCAGCTTTACGCACGATTAGCGAGTTTGTTTACATTTAACAAAACTAATTTGCTGATCTTTTATTAAAGTAACTGTTTATACGAGTTTTTAGTGAAAAAACAATGAGTGAATCAAGTGACTTTGACGAAAATGTGGAGAATAATAATCCTCCAGAAATAATTAATTCAGCAAAAAATACAACTCAAGAATTAATGCCATCTAAGAGAGAGATCAACTCAAGAGAGAGATACGAACTTACATACAGCAAGTTTATTTTTTCTGTATTTATTATTTAAATCCAACAATCGTAGATAAAGTATGGTACGCATTCCTCGTGTGGTTTTACTACCCTCGCTGTCGCTCGGGTGCAAACTCCACACTCGCATGCAAAATGCTACTTTCCGCACTCGACGCGTAATGTACTATTAATATTCCTTTCTCTCTTTCTATAGGAATGTCTAAAGGGATGTTGATTTGTAATTGATCTTTTATTTTAAACCCTTTTAATACTGATAAGATTTCGCCCACACCTGGCCATCTTCAGGCCTTATATTTGGTTTTTCAATACAATTTTCTATTGTAGGTACAAATATTTTCATTGTGAGGAGTAAGAACTAACACATCTTTTCAGAACCATTGTTCGTCAGTTACTCTGTTTAAAAAAAAAAAAAAAAAAAAAAAAAAAAAAAAAAAAAAAATTTGCATCCCTATAGAAATTCATAGAGAAAGAAACAAAAAACAATTTCAAGGATAAATTGGAGAAGATTAAATAAATATGTTGTTTGCAAACTTTTCCTTCTTTCTTTAAAGTGAGGGACAAAAATGATAATAAATTCTATAAATCTTGTTGCGGAAGTAAAAAAGGAAGAAAATAAGTATTTTATTATTTGATTTAAAAATAAAGTGTAACGAGGAAAATGGTATTAACAGTTGGTCGAATAGGGGGTTGTTCTTGTGGATTGTCAATTTCTCCATTAACCAGCTAGATGATGTAGAAATGATGTAATTTTCTCAGGTTAGGGACTAGGGTTGAAATAGAAGGTGATTTGAAGGGGTTTCTTGGATCCCTAGTTGCCCACATCCCTGGCTGTTGATCCCGCTTCACTGTTCTCATTGTCGGAGCCCCTTTTAGATTAGATTCTCTCTTGAAGCTAGTCGGTTTACGTGAACTGAATCTGATTTTAAAGCTCTGATCCTCTGTGGCAAAACACCTTTGTATTACATTAAGGAAACAAAGAAGCACCCTTTTCCTGTACTCAGTATAATTATACACTACAGTAGTAATCCGCATAAAACAACACTTTCCATATCAAGAAATGAGTTTTAATAAGAAAATATCAAAAACAAATTTTCCTAACTATTTTTTTGGTCAATTTTCTCTTCAACCAATGTCAATTTGGGTAGTTTGCTTATCTTATGGATACATGAAATTTATTCCTTTTAAGGACCGTAAAATCGAGGACCCTTATAATTTCCTGCGTTTGTGACCTATCTCCAAAAATACCGACCAGAAAAATAAGAAAAAAAAAGCATTTATTTTATGTGCAATAATGCCAACTCATGGAATATTTAGTGCCGGATCCGGCCCCCGGGCCGGTCACGGCCCGTGAGACATTTTCATCCAGTCCTCCACGCCACAAAAGAAGTTTACAAATGAACCTATACAACTGAAAGTTATAAGTTTTCCATAATCAAATGTAATTTCAAACATCAAATAAGATCAATGTGATTCTTATTGCAGTTTTTATTTTTGCTGAAATAAATAGTGCTTATCCAGATATTGACATTGTAAAGTCCAATGTCTGAGTGTTGCTTCTTCATCCGGCCCTATATGGACCATTATATCCAGAATCGATATTAGTCAAAATATCGAAATAAATGATCGATATTCTCGATTTATCGAGAACCTTCCCAACTACCCAGTTTTCCCAGGTAATGAGCAAAATAAAAGTTTTCTCCTTTGTTGAGCAGAAAAGAGATAAAAAATAGGTCACTGGCTTCCGATTTTCGATATTTTTTAGAAATATCGATGTTACCGATGTATCGAAAAATCAATATCGATATTTTTGGGTCCGATATATCGGAATAAGTGTCCCAACCCTATACCATCTACTGTATATGGTACCCCTGGGAGTGGGCTATCTTTGCGCCATGTACCCTTGAAAATTGGGTTTTTCGTGCCCGCCCTCTAACAAATCAATAAAAAAAAACTATTAAAAAATATGTCGTATATTTTGAAAGAAAAATAAGCCCCCCTCCCCCCACAACAATCTTTTTAAGATGGGAACGGTTTTTTGGGCTACAAATAAAAATGCAAATGAAGGTCCTACAGCCAAAAGTCGTATAGACTCTCTTGGCGTAGGTATGGATGCAAAGTGGTGATATCAGAGTAATTGTCTGCTTACATAATTATGGAAGGCATCATTCATGTTAAGGTTCTATAATCTCCCCACTAAAAATAATATAGTCCTAATTCAAAATTCAAATATGAATTAAAATTAGCTAGATCATACAATAAATATTTGTACTCTATACTGGATAATATTTGATTTTCTCAATCAAAGTAACATTCTTTATTTTGATAGGGATTTCAATAACTTAATATAATTGTGTACTTGCACAACGACAGGTTCATCTTAAGGATTCCAAAGAAGTTTTAGAGGATGCTACATTAATTTGCAGTAAGTATTAAGTAGGCTATTCAGTTTTAGTCAAAACTAGTCCGTAATTTACTCGAGAGGTAGTAATCGCAATCTATGCTTTTTTTTAAAAATTTTTGTTCGGTGCTTTTCCCGATTTATTGATTGATTACATCTAGCACGGTTGCGCGATATTGTCTCAAGAATCAAGTCATGTGTACGACAAGAAGAAAGAATTCTTTTATATGTTATTTTTGAAAACGTGTCTTAAGTCGATCCCTTCTCAGCAGTCGGTTACGTGTTCGGCTTTGTCAAAATAACCTCGACGGGATTTCCCTCTGCTCAGCGAGTTTTTGTCACTGCTCTCCCGCTCTCGCGGCTTTGACGGTGAGTTCCGATAGTAGATTTCTTCTGTTATGGAACGGAGCAGCATAAAATACCTTGAGAATTCTTTAGTCTCTGGAGATATTAGCTGAAGCCTGAAGCCGTACCAATGTTTCGAAGGAAGCTTATAACTGATTTTTCTTGCTAGTTCTTTCTCTCTCGTTGAGTACCTTACTTTGACGTCACAATTCCACCATCTACTTTACTTTTTCTTTCAGACTTCATAAATGTTAACCTCCCTTGAGCTCGAGTTGGAATGAATACTGATGTATTTTTTAACGTGTGACAAATCAATGTTGAAGAATTTTTTCGATGTATACTTTTATTTTAATAAATTATAGAGAACAATGGAAAATCTTACAATGACAATATCAATATTAGAAAATGACAATATCAGCATCTATAAGATTATAACTTATGATTATTTATACGAAAAAAAAAATATATATATATTGGATACTTTCATGGCACCATACGTCACTTAATTGCCTTGTTTTGTGACTTTTGGTTTAATTTATATTGCCACCTAAAGTATTTATTTTTTAGGCTTCAACACCCGACTATGGTCACTAAAAATAAACTCGAGTTTTTTTGTTGTTTTTTTTTTGCTGCTGTATAAAGATATATTTATTTATTATTTTCAAATAACCTGGCAGCAGATGTTCTTTTTAATGAAAAGACATACAAATGCAACCTTAATATCATATTATTTGTATTATAATTCTTCTGCTACGATAAGCAACTATAATATCCTTTGCTCTCATCCAGGATGCTGGTTTTTCAATTACTTTTCTTTTGATCGTCGAGAACGTAATTCCGCCTGAAAAATCTTTTTGGAAGAAAGCTCATTTAGTTTACAGCAGTAGAAATAATCCAGAAACTTAACACACGCATGAGCAATAATTTTTCAATGATAGGAATTCTTTCCTTTAATCTTGTTAAATTTTTTGAAGATTGTTATGGTTGCTTAATCCTTTTCTTCATCGAATTTAGATTCCCAATTTTTTAAATCTATATTTCTTTGTTCCCTATCACTTTTAGGGTTCGTAAGCAAAACTTCAAAAACAAACCTCGTGTCTTCTCTGCTCTCCCTCCAATTTATTCTTTGTCTACTTCTCCGTGGTCCATCTATTGTGTACTTACGTTTACGTGTACTTATACATATATATACAAGAACTAGGGTTCGTGTGTGTATGTATATTATTAAAATACTTACTCAAATCAATTCACAAGTGCTTCAAAATACACTGGGATGATGGTAATTTACCTGCTTCGAAAATTTTACTGAAAAATTGCGATTACTCTTTTTACCATAACTTCTTTAATTTTAAAGTTATAAATTCGCTCAAAAAACCATTTTGTAGGGAATTTGAAGCGCTGAAAGTCCTGTTATTTTCAGTTTTTTGAGCCATTCGTTTTTAAGATTCGTAAGTTTAAAGGGCACAGGAAAAGTGGTCTTCGTACTTAGTTTTGAGCTTCTAACGGTCATAACTCTGTCAAATTTTGTCCTACAAAAATAAATAAAAAAGAAACTTTTTCAATAAGAAGAAACCTACAATTTTTTATTTTATAATTTCTTTCATAACATTGTTAGTTTTTGAAATATTTTGAAAAAAAGTTGATTTTTTAAAAAATTGAAATTTTTTCTTCAAAAGTAAATCAAACATTTTTTCGATTTTATGCTTCTTAAACCGTTCAAACTCTCAGAATCTATTGTTGGTACATAAATATAGTAAACTGCCGACTTCAACTTCACCGAGTCATAACTCTGGTTCTATACTACCTAAAAAAATAAAATAAAAAGCAATCTCTTCGCTATTTAATCACCTTCATTTTTGATAAAACTTTTAGTTTTTTAGATATTAGCAAATAATCGCTCAAAAACATGAATTTTTTGAGCATAATGTCAGATTACATGCTTGCGGAAAAAAATTGTATGGTGCAGATGCAGAGGACATATAAATCACTCTATTAAAGAAGTCAGACCTTTTAAAATTCCAGATCTGAATTTAGAGGCAGATGAATACTACAATTTAATCGACTGGAATAAAATAACAGCCACAGAACCTTCACTGACAAAACACATCTCTTACAACATGTAAGGGACGCTGTTGTTAATCTAATTACACCTCAAGTGAATACAGATTTTCCTTGCCACAACCAAGCTGTTGAGCGTTGTAAAAAAACTTGTGACAGATGCATCATCTTCGGTTTATAAAGAAGAAGAGAGAAATTTTTATATTTTGAATAATTTAAAAAGTAGACAAAAAATTCCAAACTTTAACTCAAAAAAGGAATTTTTACTTTAATTTTTGTTAACTAAAATTTAATTTGGATTAAATTGTCCTAGCTCAAAGGTAGGGAATTAGGGCCGAGCTCAAGCAGCTGCCGCCACTTGGTGATCTCTGGTAACTAGGCATCGCGTGGCTCTATCATTGAAGCGAGCGTATAGGAATAAATATGTATTGAATATTGAAAAAATAGATTATCATGAATCATGATGAGTTGATAGATAATGGGTCTGGTAGTAGTGCAGCGGCTAGTAGTAAGGGAACCACCCTGCATTCTTATTATTCCTCTAACCACACATCTCTTTTTCAATTATTATAAAATGTAACTCTTTGCTACAAACAAACTACTGCATGTATCAAATTGAAATTTTGCATGCCTTTTTCAACTGTGCATTAGATGGTGTATATGAAGTTTTATTAAAATCGTTACGTTAATACCGATATTAAGATATCGGTAAAAAGGTTGTTTTGGCTATTTTAAACGTTTAGGTCCGCTTTAATAGTTTTAGCGATCTTTATTAAATCATAGCAGTGTCGTTGTGTATTTTACTGAAAAATGTTATTTTGAAAAAATGTTCGCCTCATCGAGTAGGTGATGATAGAATTTTTTCCCGTCCTGAAATTCCAATTTTAAATTTGAAGCTCACGTTTACGCGAGCATTGCGCGCAAACTCTTGGACAGATCACGCTGTCCAACGAACTTTGCCTGATTATTAGTAAGAAGAGTATGTATACCAAATTTCAACTAAATCGGTCAACTTTTACTCAAGTTATCGTCGGACACGTAAACGTTACACACAGACAGACAGACAGACAGACAGACAAGATGCATATTTCGTTGAATGTAAGAAGCTCGCTTACGCTCGCTTCAATTATTTTTAACATTCTCTTTAAGAAATGTTAAAAGTCTGTAAGTGCTGCAAGGGGATTCTCAGATGACTGTTTTGGCATACAGTCCTGTGTATGCATATTATTATTTTGTCTAATATTTAAAAAAGCATTTATATAAGCATATATATTGTTACGCACACTATAATCATTAGACGTATTAGCATTTAAAAGTAAAAATATTGCAAGAATTTAGAACTAACTGTTAACACACATACAAAAGTACGAAATTTCGTAATTTTTGGAACGAAGTTCCTTATGACACGTTCTGGAGCCCGGGAGTGAATCCGAAAAAAAACGACCAAAATCACCGTCACGCAAAATCCGTCACGAAATCTACCAATGGCGATAACTTGTGTAAAAGTTGACCCACTTAGTTGAAATTTGGTACACATGTTCATTTTACCAATTTCAGGGACAAGTTCGTTGGAAAACATTATCCGCCCAAGCGTTCACGCGCAACGCTCGCGTAAACGTAAGCTTCGATTTTAAAATTGGAATTTTTGGACGGGAAAAAATTCTAACTTCATCTATTTAATGAGACAAACAACTTTTTTAAATACTTTTTTTTAGTAAAACGAACACCGGCACTACTATGAAGTGATAAAGATCGCTAAATTTATTAAAGCGGACCAAACCGATTATAATAAAGAAAACAACGTTTTTACCGATATCTAACGTGCTAACGTAAAGATTGAAATGAAACTTTGTATACATCACCTACAGTACAATTGAAAAAAGCATGTAACATTTCAACCTGATACAAGCAAAAGTTTTTTTGAGTTAATGATTTATATTTTTTATTTTAATATTTAATTGGAGTAATATGCCGACGGGATGCTAACGGGGCCTGGGAGGACAGTTTTTTTTCGTTCTACAACCATCTGCTTTAACTATAAATTTATCATTAACTTTTTTTCTCAATATTCAATACATTATTTATTGAAAGACGCTCGCTTCAAAGATAATTTTGCCTTAACTCCGCTAGTACAAATAGTCAGTTACTTTTAATTCTGTCTCTTTTCTAACTCCACCATGTATACGTAGTTATTACAGCGATTTTATCATTTATATTTAATAAAAAGCGTAAGGAACTTCGTTCCTACCGGGTGTCCCACGACACCACACGTATTTTTTTTATATTTTGGGGCGCCGTCACCGCACCTAAGGGTTGACCAATTGGCCCCAAATTTTGTGCTCGATGTTATTTCTTCATTATACAACTTTTTGAAATACTAAATGCTATATTGAATTTCAAAAATTCTGTTTTTTCGGCCCACCCAAAATCTACACACCAGAAACAGACGTTAAAACGAAAAAAGGATTGCTTTCAATTATCTAAAAAAAAAACCGTTTCAATAAAAATGTTCAATAACGGCTAAACGTTAATGAAATGTTCGTACTTCACAATTAACACAATGCTTCTGTTACGGTTCTTTTGGTCGGAAGTTATATTCTTCTCTCTAAACAATAAAAAAGGTTTAAATAAGGTATTTTTAAATGATGTCACTCATTCGAATTAAATTAAAACTCTAATTATACATCATATTGGTTAATTGTGTATTTTAACTGACATAAATTTAATTACTTAATCACAAAATACATTTAAGTGAAGATTTAAATTAAATTATCTTTTATTTAAAACAAATTTAAATTAAAAATATTCGAATTTCAGTCAAATTCAATTATAATTTTCTACTTAAATTACATTTCTATTCAAAATCCTACAGTTATATTCCTTCTATTTCACCAGATGGATTTTAGAGGTAATTTAAAATTTAGAGAAATTATGCTTGTTTTAATTTTTATCTAGAATTTTTTGTTAAAAAAGTGATAGTTACTCTTTTCTCTGGTTTTCGGTGCTAGTATTTTTCCTAAAAGGATTTTTCTTCATTTTAAAAAAAAAAAAATTCTTTATTATTCCATTAGAAAGATGACTTCCTTGGTGTTTTTATGGTGCCGTAGGATAGCGTCCTGTTCACGTTAAAACTAGAGAAGAGAAAGCTAAAGGCAAAATGTTTGATATTTAATGTTGCGTAAACTCGGCGCTGAACAAGCGTCGTATATAAGGAAGGACGACCTCAGAGCCTTCTTTACGCCCCTGTCCTTTCTCCCCAGAAGGAAACGCGGAACAATGGGCGACCGGAAAATTAATTCTTCTAGCCTTATTTTCAGTGGAAGGGTGTTAGAAACCCTTAGTAGAATACAAAACATTAGAGATAAAAGGAAAATATATTGGAAAAATACGTCCAGAACTAAAGCCGAAAAGAAATCTAGATCAATAGTAGACATAGAATTAGACTGTCAACATCCATAATAAAAAAGTATTATTATTGTTAATAGTAAAAAAGATGTTCAAAATAAAAAGTATACCTACTTAAATTTAATTATTATATTAAACTTAAAATATGTTATTTAAAATTTTACATCTGTCAAAAGTCGGGATCTAGGGATGTATAACGCAACTAGTTGTTTCTTATTTGAGGCTAATCTTAATCTACGAGAAATAGGACGGCGCTGGGTTAACTATAACTGAAAACAAAATTTAAAAAATCGGTCCGAGACAACTCAGACAAACTTTCTCATATACGAGTTCATAATTACTTAGCCAAGTGTTTTCCATTTATTAGTTTTTGTATGTACATTTAATTATTACTGAACATTTCATCAAAATTTACCACAAAAATAACTTCTCCTTGGCGAGGAATCGAACCCGGGCTCTCCCTGTCCACGTTTAAGCTATTTTCTCAGGAACTAGATTTTCCCGGGAAAAGGGTTATATCGTTTCATTCCTATTTAAATGGACTATGTTTTAGAATTTTTTAATCAAAATCGTCGGAACTGTTTTTGAGAAATATATTTTTTTTTTATGTTTTTTTCAGAGCTATTGGGGGGTAGCGCCCCCCAAATTTGGAGCTAAAATTCATTTCTCGATTTCGCCTCGGGGTATGATTTTTCTGAACATGTATGCCAAATTTCGTCAAAATCGGCCCAATAGTTTAGGCTCCAGGCGTCTGCACAGACGACAGACGACAGAAAGACATTTTTTAAAAAACACTTTTTTGGACTCAGGGGACCTCAAAACGTGTAAATCCATCAAAATCTCAAAATCGAATTCTCGCGCCATCACAATACCTACTTTCTCTTTATATGAGAAAGTTATAAACAGGTCAAGCGTGTGCTAGTCAGCACACAGCGAGGGTCCGTAGGCCACACTATATAGTGTTTAACTGTAAAGTGTGTAAACAGTGTTTTTTTAAAATGCTAAAAAGCTTACTTTGAACCATTCTAAGGGTCTGATATTCTCAAAACACACTCTGATAAAGTTTTTTTTTGCCACTGAACCGGACTACAACCATATAAATAATAAATTATTATAAAAAACGTATTTTGTCAATAAAAAATAAAATAATATTTTTTTCGAAATTTCCAAAAAGGGTATCTTTACTTTTGGTCGAAGAATGTTCAGGAATTTTTTCAGATTTTTTTGCACTTCATATAAGCGAGATAGAGGGGGGGGGGGGGACACGTTTCAAACCCACTTCAAACTTGCCTACGCTCGCCCTATCAAAGTTATAACCAAAGAATTATATATTTTTGTAATCAGCTCGACGTACCCTTTCATATGATACCCCTCACGGTGTCGAAAAAATAAAATAATTTAACCCTTAAGTTTTTTTACCCTAATTTTTTTGAAAAATATTTTTTTCAAGTCGATATATTTTTAAATTTCAAGTCGATATATTTTTAGTATGTGGGCAGGTACAAGACACATACATGCCAAATTTCAAAGTGATCGGACCAAAGGTGTAGCCGTGAGAGCACGCGAGAGGACGGACGGACAGACACACGCAGGAAAATATAAGGGTCCTTGGTTTTGCCTGCGGACCCTAAAAATTGTAGTTATAGTCAAAAGTATTTACCTGGGGAGAAGGGAAGGCTGATTCCAGAGCGCAAAAAAAAAAAAAAAAATACGTAAGAAAGTCGTGTTATACATATTGTACAATTAATTATACATCTATCATATAAGTATTAAATTCATCTCAGCTTTTCAGTATCACGAGAATACATCAGATCTTTAAGTATAATACAACTTTTGGCAATTTGTTATTCTTCCCTATGAGTGTGTTGTTTACTATAACCAGTACTTGTTAGCTGATAAACAGGCGAATATACATAGAATGATTCATTGCCAAAAAAGTTTTTTTTCATTGAATTTGTTGTACGAGATAAAAACTTATTTTCTTGTATTCGGAATTTATATATTCCCAAGTTGATGTAACAAAGGGGAGGAGAATGTTGGCTATGTGCTCGACTCACCGAGCTAGTTTGATGTCTGAGGATGGGGGTAATTTGCTCGCTACAATATTTTAGGGTGGAGTGACGGTTGTAAGGGCGGTGGTGGTCTTGGCTTTATTGAAGGCAAACTCATTCCAGAGCCTTACACCAAGCAGCCCTGTCACAATGTTTACTGTTATCAGTCTGTCCATTGTCACTTGTTGTGTGTTATCAGAGTCTAGCCGACCTGTCACCCTGGAGAGTAGGGAATTCTCCCTCAACACTTCAACCAAATGCTTTCCCTTATCAGGCTACCAAACCTCCTCCTCTCTTGTGCGAGTCTGCTTACAAGTTACAGCTTGCTCCCCCTCTCCCATCCCCTTAGAGTCTAATGAGGTCAATCTCTCCTTGTCATATGCAAGTTGAGAGAGAAGAAGAGCAAACATCGATGGGATCTTGAGAATAGTGATGAAGGCTAAGTCTATTTTTAATCAAGTACCTTCGTCAAAATCAATGCTTTACTCTTATCAAACGTTGCTGCGAAGTTAACTGGAAAACTGTTTGTTGTAGATTCTGAATGGTGAGATAAATATAACGATTTGGCCAGAAATCAGTTCATTAGTTAACAATACAATCGATTCTGTCAATTAACCCATAAAAACTATTTTTAAGAATTAGCGTGGTATCTTTTTAAATGTTTCCATCAGTTAACCTGCAATTTAAACTGTAGTTGTAGTCCTATTTATCCATTCTATTTTTCTCTTCCTCCGGCATATCATTTTATTTTAGTGTATAAATGGTGGGACTCTCATGCGTTACAGAGGTTACTCGATAAAAATAATTTTCATAATTCATTTGAAAGAATTTTGTGTTCACAAGAAAGAAGGATTATTATTACCGATTAATTATTAAAAAAAAAACTATTCTTCTATTTTTTCTTCGAAAGTCTATTTTTTCCATCGCATTTGGCATAGTGGCCATTATGCTTCTGACACTCCAATAGTGAGATGATAGCTAGCTGTTTGAGCTTTGTCTTTCTACGACGAGACGTTACTAAGTTAGCCCTGAGCAAGATGTCAGGTTCATTGTTCAAGTTCTCTCTCTCTCTCAGGATATTGTGAATGGGGCAGACAGGGGTTATTATTACATTGATACCAAATCAATGCTCTCTAGGTACTCGTGATTAGTGGCTAACCTAAAGTAGGCAGTGAAGACATGACGGGGCATCACGAGGTATCTTAGATTCTAAGAGTGATTGCCATTTTAAAATTCGCATTTTGCTGTGTTCCTTTGAAATTGCTCCCTAAATATTCCGTTTAAGAACTGTGCACAGATGGCCCATTTTCTATCCCTGCTTTGAAGCTCATCGATCTCTTTTTGCCAGCATTGCCTAAATGACTTGTGATCCACTGGTATACGAGTAAAAATCTATTCTTTATTAACCTTATGAGGTCACTGATAACATTTTTTGTGTCCTGCACAAGTCTGTTTTCAGTTGTACAAGTACGGAGGAAGGGTGATATTTCGTTTTTAGGGTTTCGTAGATCCTTCTTGTCTGTCCTTCGTGTCCGTATGTCCGTCGCTCCTTGGTTCATAACACCCGAACCGTTTAAGGTAAAAGTTTGAATTTATAAAACACTGGCTCATTTTTTAACCCTAAATTACGAAAAATATAGAGAAGTGAAATATTTAATATGCGCATGATATGGTAAAAATATGGTAAACTTAAATATTTTGATCTGTCGAGTGGGGTCTGAAATGAAATCTGCTGATGAGTAGGTTACAATTATATGTATGCTTTTTTAAATTTGCATTCCATATTGGTTTTATGAGTTAAAGTATACCCCAAAAAACTTCATTTACAAAATCCTAAATTCGTTTATTTGTTTTATTTTTAAATAGAGCAGGATGGGGAAATAAAAATAAAAAAATGTAATTTCTTAATATAACTAGCCGGATCGGTGCGCTTCGCGCACCTTATCCGTCTAGAAGTTGGCGCTGTGTGTAAATAATAATATAAATTATAATATTAATTAATAATTTATGTAAATTAAAACAATATAATTAATGTATCTTTATTGCTACATAATTTCGTATTTTATTAAAAGTTGGTTATATTATTTTTTTATGAATTTTCAATTATTCTATTTTATTCTACATTCAATTTTCAATTTTAGTTACAGTAATTCTCTGTAACAAATTTAAGATCTTTAAATCCACTGGAAGCTAAGAAAATAGTATCTGATTAAATCCAAGATGGCGGCCATATGTTGAAGTGAAAGTACCTTTAATTTTCTTCTTTAGCTACCATAGGTCTATGTACCAAATTTCAGATCCCTAGGTCCACTGGAAGCTGAGATAATAGAGAGTTATTAAATCCAAGATGGTGGTTGTAATTCAATATGGGGGCTATATATCGAACACAAAATGGCCGCACTTATCTATTTATGGTACACTCTAGCTATGTACCTACCAAATTTCAAACCTCTATGTCAATAGGAAGTAGGAGAATTAGTGATGAATAAATCCAAGATGGCGGAATTAATTCAATATGGCGGCCATATATCGAAATAAAAATGGTCTTACTTTTCTATTTATGGTACACTCTATCTATGTACCAAATTTCAGATCTTTATGTCAATGGGAAGTAGGAGAATTACTGATGAATAAATCCAAGATGGCGGCTATAATTCAATATGGCGAAAATATATCGAAATCTAAATGGCCGCACTTTTCTATTTATGGTACACTCTATCTATGTACCAAATTTCAAATCTTTATGTCAATGGGAAGTAGGAGAATTTTTGATCAGTCAGTCACTGTCACTCTTAGTTTTATATATATATATATATATATATATATATATATATATATATATATATATATATATATATATATATATATATAGATAACGTACATGCTTAATAATCTACAAAACCCTAAAAAGTACTTGGCTGCAAGTAATTCCTTGTGATTTTAATGATTACACTATCTAGTAAATATTAAGTGTTTTTCCTTAGATTTGAGCGTTTAAAACAACTACATACTATTATTAGAAACTACTATATAAACATCACTAATTATTACTATTTACCATATTGACTAAATATCTTCTTGTTGCTTACCTTATTTTCTTCACTCTCTAGCTGTAATATGTTAGTCTCGTGGTAATACTAATTATTAATTATATTATGTTAAAAATTGATCCCTTAACTCCTTGAAAGGAAAAGTGATGCCTTCTGAAGTTTCACACTTAAAATATTTGACAGGGCCCTTTAACTTGTTCTAACTAGGTCTATAAGGGTTGAGTGTTTAACAAAGAACCTGTAAAATTTATAAAAAGGTTTTTAATAAGTTATAACAACTCGTAAAGACGGGGTAAAGAACATTAACAACATTCCCTAATCAATCATTTTAAAATTTATTTTTTCACTTTTAAATACTTGTATACTGGTAACCTAGAAAGTAACGGCTTTTGTAGCCGAACCAATGACAATATTATGTCATACAATAATATTTTATCTGGGTATTAGTCGTATATACACTTTATACAAAAATTAAACATTTTCTACTTAAGACTCTAGTTTAAGAGAAAGGTTAAACTCCAGAGCATAGACCAGGCGCCGGATTATTCTCGTAAAGGAAAAACAAATAACTAAAACAGCCCATACACGTTCAATATTATAATAGTACTCAATGTATAATATTTGATATTGTAAATAAATATTGAACGGAATATATTATATCGTAAAATATATGTCTATGTGCTAAAATGTAGAGTATAAGGTGCAATTTAAGGTGTAATAATATTGAGCGTGTATGGTTACCTCTTCATAGTTAACCTAAAAAACAGAAAAAATACGGCATTAGGTCGTCATCTAGGTAAATATAGATACCTTAATAGGTAATCTATATACCCTTAATACATAAAAATGAAGATGAATTTAAAATTATCCTTCCTTGAAAATATTTGTGAACTACTGAGACTTTAAAACCACTCTCTCGATTTTTATGAATTTAAATGGTATAGGGTATAATCGGCTCATTATTGATTTTGAACCTACATTGCTTAGCTTTAAAACAGGTCCAAGAAACAACTGTCAATTCCCATGTTACAATTTGACCGCGGCACGTGGGGAAGCTGTATGCCCCACATCTATACAGTTTAACGTTAGACACTATGCCTTTCGGGTCGATTGTTCAATGTATATCGAGTCATAACTAGTATTGGAAATATTATTTTTAATTAGTAAATTATTTTATACTATTTCAATATTTCATGAGAACGAGAAAAGAAATAGGGCAACTTATGTAAGAGCTTTTTTCGAAAGGTTAAACCGAAAAGTTGTTGTCGGCGACTGCTTACACAGCTTTAGTTAAGAATAGAAAACTCCGGTATAGGTAGTTGATGTAAAAATAGGTGTTTTCTCCAGTTTGGTCCAAACTTAAATGTAATGCTATTTCCTGCAGGTGAATCTGAGAAGGGTTTTCAGGACCAGGGATCCTTTACAATTTAGCCTGCAGTAGAGGCAAGATCCCATGGCGAATAACTGAACTTTTAGCCTAGTAAAGAGGAAAATACCCACACTCGAAAGAAATGGGAATACCGCTGCCCTCGGTCCTTAGGGGGGATGAAAAAACCTTGAGAAAATCCCTTTGGATACGGAAACTAAGTGGTGAAAACCCTTCAGGCAGGGAGGTTTTCGTGAATGAAACTTGTCTAGGCTAAGACAGCACTGGCGGGCCACAGGAAACCATCATTTTCTAAGGCTCCATTCTCTTAAAACTTCTTTACTCAAAACAACTATCGTCCTTATTTCCGCATTTTAACTATTAGCAACCGCAAAACTTTGTACAACTGCATAATGCATAATAACAACCAACAAACTATATTATACAATTCCACTTCTGAGAAATATCACAAGTACAAACTATTGCATATTATTTCAAGAATAATTCAACCAAGAATATAGTTTATATGCATTTAAATAATGTTCTCGTCCTCGTATGACTATGATATATGTATTTCATAATCAAATTAACTGTTCTGTCTACACATAATATGCTTTTATCTACGATTGATACGATATATAAACATTTTATCTCTGTTTAGATGCGTAGAAAGTGATTATTTACGTACTTGTATTCATTGCGCATGTGCGTCTCATAGTTCTGAAGAATTCCTCTTCTTTACCACGCTAGCGCGGTAAAGAAGAGGAATTCTTCAGCTTTACGCACGATTAGTGAGTTTGTTTACATTTAACAAAAAATAATTTGCTGTTCTTTTATTAAAGTAACTGTTTATATCGAGATTTTAGTGAAAAACAATGAGTGAATCAAGTGACTGACGAATATGTGGAGAATAATACTCCTCCAGAAATAACTCCACACTCGCATGCAAAATGCCGCACTCGACGCGTAATGTACTATTAAACACATATTTACAAGTATATTAGAGGAGTATATAACATTTCATTGTTTATCAGTGATTAGATACTTTTAAGATCCTTTTTACTTTCTCATATGTATATGTATATGCAGATATATGGATAGAGAAGGTATTGTGATGAAATCGGATTTTGGTTTTTTAGTGGATATGCAGTATATAGGTCCATTTGGTTCAAAAAAAGTTTTTAAAAATTGTTTGTCTGTGTACTGCGCAGGCGCTTAAAAACATCTAACAAAAAACAAAAAAATAGACAAAATCTAGAAATTAATTTTAGTTATAAATATAGGGGCGCTACCCCTTAAAAACTATTTAAGAAATCGTTTTTCTCCTTCAGAAACGGTTTTAACTAATTTGATTTTAAAATATTGTTAATATAGTGTATCTAGTTTTTGAGCTAATGTCGCTTAGAGATGGGAATTTTGTTTTGTAGCTCAATAAGATTGGTTATAGCGTAAATAAAAGAAGCTGCAGAATAGGCACAACTGCATTCAAACCTTGTACATACACAATTATTTTATCCACTGTTTTCCTTTTTACGAGTTTCTTTTTTTTAAACTTAATTATTATAAACAACCTCCCAATATTTGAAATATCAATTATTTTGAAAGGAATTTATTTGAGTGTTATAAAATATAGGTAGTGGGTCTTTTTCTTGTCAGTAATTATTATTATTTATTTTTCATTATGTGCAATGTACTTTTTTTCCGCGCATATAATTTAACTGATCACTTAAAAAATTATTGTGTTTCTCTTTATTTTTTCAAATGTAAATATTTTCCTGTGGGACTAAGTTATGGCTGAGGTTTGTTCTCGCTGCAAAGATATCAGCGTGGCTCCCTGGAATAAAAAGAGTAATCTTGTTTCATTAATCTTGCCGGAGCTGGGGAAAAAATTGAAGGTAAGGAAATAAGGAAAAAGCACTCAAAATGAAAATTAGTTTCTTTCTCTTTTATTAGTAAAAACCTCAGTTATAATTTACGAAGTGAGAAGTGTAGAGGGGTTCCAGAGAAACAGCGTCAGAAATGAAACATTTCCCGGTTATTCACAATGTAAGTGGGATTTCTGATTGATGCGAATAACTCTGTTTCAAAACTTAACTACATGTGCTTATTTATAACGTACACTTATACATTTCTTGCAATTAGGCATAATTTTAGACTTACTTTACTAGCGCCGTGGTGGAGAGTTCCAGCCACTTCACACATCATACATACCACTGTTCAAGTCAGAGCTTAGGGTCAAATCTATGGCAGCGCGGCTCATGACTCACCGATTCAAATCAAAGCACCACGGCAGAGAACCCTTTTACGGTACCCCCGCCTTGTTCTGCTTTCGATGTATAGAAACCGTCATGGCACGGAATCGAACCCACAACCTTGTGTATTGCCCTCGATTCATTGATAGCCGAGGAGACGGGATAGACATTTATTATAGCCCCAACAGCCACTCTGGCTCTCTTCATTATATCAAAAAACTTTACTTAATAATAATTAACTCTTGAATAAATCACACGTTGTTCAAGTTAAAATATATACATTTTTGTCTAACCACAATTAACATAAATATAACATTCAGACGATCGTTTCAGTCTTTCGACTATCTTCAGTGAATCGTATAATATATAGACTTTCAGTCTATACATACGAGACTATAGGACTCAGGGTCCCCTGAGGTCCCTGAGTCCCCCGAGTCCTAAAAAGTGGTTTTTAAAAAATGTCTGTCTGTTGTCTGTGCTGACGCCTGGAGCCTAAACTACTGGGCCAATTAAAATCGTACCCCGAGGTGAAAACGGGAAATAAATTTTAGCTCCAAATTACACGTTGTTGCCCCCCCCCCCCCCCCCCCCCCCAAAAAAAAAAAAATAAAACTGAAGAAACATGAAAAAATGATTTCTCGAAAAGTAATTTTGAACTTGTATATGAGTAAGTTTGTCTAAGTTGTCTCGGACCGATTTTTCTTATTGAAGTTTTATTTACACAACTAGCTTTAACAAACTGCTACTAGAAGCTAAATATTGTGTATAACCACTATTATTATTTTTTTTATTTTCTCATTCCCTACGTGACTTTTATGACCATGAAAAGTCTAATTTTTACTATTACTACGTTTTTATTAGCTTGCATTCTTGTTTGTTTGTTTGTTTGTCCGGTACAAATCTGGCAATCGATTTCTAACTAACTTCCCGAATAGCTAGACATTTGAAACTTTTAGCATAGCTCAGAACACGATGACAATGCATTATTTTAATACTTTTAGCCATATTTCAGCAGAATTTAATTAGTTTTCAGCATTTTTGCTGTGTGGAAAGTTAGTTCGGAAAAAATCCGCAAGTTATTTTATTTGTTTTGCCATATCCAATATTTACGCAATCTTCATTTTTACGGGTCTCAAATTTGTGATAGATAAACATTGAATGACAGCATTCAGGAAATATTGATTATATTATTTATGGATTATATTATTTCAAATATATCGATGGCACGCTTAGATTTGGTGTTGGGGAGATCCGTTGTACAAAGATTTATCCTTTTATAGGTTTAAGATCAGCTCTCTGGATGGTTGTCATTTATGTGAAGTAAATAAATTCGGAACTATTTTTTTTTTTCACTAACATTATATATTATATAACAATAACAATTATACTATCAACATTACATACGATTCAACAGAAAATTTAAAAACGTAGTATATAAAAAGTTCTTTTTATCTTGAAATTATTATTGTAATGATCACGTGGTCACCTATTAACTCAGTGAATATGTTTTATTATTTAAAATATATACAGATAAGTGTGGACGTGCTATGTATTTTAATTTATAAGCTTCACTGCAAGAGCACCTTGTTGTATTTGAATAGCTTCGCAGGTTCAGGCAACATGTACGAATTATAATATTTCACTGTTTCTTATTTAATTTTTGAAATAATTATTTGTGTTGGCCTCACAGAAGTCAGGAAAATTACGTGCTTGCATATTCCCAGTCTAAGTAAATATTGGTAGTATGTATCAATATATAATACATGTTTGCTGAACAAATCACATGTAACCTAGACAACGGAACGTTTCGAAACACGGGCATTTTTCTAATCATATTATATATTTTTTGCGTCTTGTTTCAGAGTAAATAAACATATGTTGTCCCTTAATTCAGTGGAAAAGTGAGAAATTTTCTTTTTTTTTATTAAGAGATTAAACATATTAGTGTCTCATTTGGCTACTTGCAGCAACTAGTTTGTCATGCATATGCATGCACTCCTGCTTTAAACTTTCTCGAATGCACACCTCATATAGTGCACTACCTGCCTTCCTCTAATCTCGCCTGTAGGCAATAGCACATGCCAGATTACCTTTCTGCAAGTTTTCTTGATTTTTTCTTTCGGATTGTTCTCTGATCTTCCTGTCTTCCCTTTGTTCTATAATGTCTTGAATCCAGCTGCCTTCCTTTCTCCTGATGTTACTAGCCTTTCCATACCCTGTTCCATACCCTTCTTAGCACACGTTGTATCGTAGCAATTAGTCATTACCTTTTGCAGTCATGCATCATCAAGTATCGTTGTGCCACGTTATGCTAAGTATCTACTACTTGTGAAGCAACTATCTATTTTGTATTACAGTACTATACCTTTTGGTTACATATTATCCAGCTCTAACAACCAAATAAGCATTATACCCATCTCTCAAAACTAATCCTAGGCAATGCTCTAAACTTAAAATATAAAAACAATTTGAATCTAAACCATATTGTTGTAGTTTTTGTTGACCCACCTTTAGGACATGAAAGGCTTGGTGTTTTTCTCCAGCCTGTATATAATTGTGCCTGGAGTCATTGCTATGTAGGGCTTGAATTCCAGTTAAAGATAATTACCTGCTGTAGTTAAAGGGCTATGGGCCGGATACCTTGTAAGGGCTAAACGTGCTTTAATGGTCAAGCATCGGACTTGCATACCAAGTTAACTTACCTTACCTCTGTCCACCGTTGAAGAGGCTTAGTATAGCTTTTGTATTAAACCCTATCTAGTACGGTTTATAAGCACAAAAGCAATATTATTCCTCCAACAAAATTACACCGCATAACACATTAAAATATTATTATGCTTTAGTACCATATAATTTCGGTATTTTCACATAGTAAAATAGCATTCAATTATGGAATATTCTATTGTATGTAATAATGCGTTATTCAGTAATTATCGTGTCGTTTCTAAGTTTACTACCTGCAGTAAAATAAATATATATTTATTTTATTATCTTTTTAACATTTGAAAACAAAACGCTTTAATAAATAATACTTACTATAGTTGAATGTTAATACACATATGCTTACGCCTTTATATAGAATGAAATTTAGTATATTATTTAAAAATATATTTTAAGACAAAAGTATTAAACTACCACACACTAAAGTATCACACTGATTATCTATTATAATATTTTTCTAGCTATTAAACATTTTTTGTACACATACACTAGCTAAAGAGCAAATAGCTCTTGGGATTGGGTATATTAATTTCATGCATAGATTATAAATAATAAAAAGGGATATTAATCCAGAGAGAAATCCAATATGCAAAACAATTCCATGAAAGTGATTCCATAGAAATGTGTTTTTAATTTAACATAAATACTCATCATGATGATGTGTTAATTTACATAATTGACATTGGAGCAAATTATTATCTGTCCTGAAAATTAAAGGGAACATCTTATAAACTACAAACGTATTTGGTTACCTTTTAAACTAATGCAAAATTAATAATAATTATAATCTGTGCTGATCAGCCATTGAACTGCATGACCTGCTAATGAGCTTTATAACAGATGCCCTATAGTAGATGTTGCTATCTATAGGAATTTCACTGACTGTATTTGTTTATTTATTTATTTATTCAAAAGTACTCTCCTCGTAAAAAAATCCCATTTTACTTTTTAGCAGCTTTCAGCCTTTGCAAGGGCCAAAATCTTCGGCACAGATATAAAATAAATATTTAAATTAATATATATATTTCTTACTTTTAGAGCACAGCAAATCTATATACAACGCTCTTAAGGCAGAAAGATGCTTTGAAATGATAAAAGATATTTTATACAATGAGCTTTCTTCATTTCCTTTCAACCAATATATTATTTAACTTATCGAAGATGGACATTGCACATGCCTGCACAAATTCTCACCTAGTTCCTTCTAATACATATATTTTTATATATATAAATATATAAACTCCTTAAAACCATTCATGTTATAATTAATTTTATCCTTCATTTTTAATTACATTAATATAACTTTTAGCGAAAATAAAGTTCGTAAAATTTACCACTTCTAAGAGGTGCTTCCCTTATGCAAAAAATTCTGAAGCCTTATAAGGACAATACTCTCAAAATCCAATTTAAAAAGTTTTTTTTCAGACCCCTTTTGTTTTTTCAAAAGGTAAATAGAGAAGAGGAGGAGTAGGTTTGGTTTACTTAGAAGCAGGGTAGGCAAGCAACCTGTAAAATCCCACCCCCTCCTTTTTCTTTCCTGCTAAAGGTTTTTTGTGATTCAAATTTTACATTATGGAGCTAAAGGGGTTAAGGAGGGGTTGAAATCTAAGGGTGGGTGGGTGAGATTATGCAAACGAATTATGCATCTCCTTTGTTTAGAAATGAACTTTTCACCTACCTAAGGATACAAAAAAATATATATTCAAAGGAAGCAGGAAACTCAAAGAATATTTTCAATTTTAAAAAAATATACAAATTTTAAAGTATTATGAAAATTTTTTGTAAGCTTTCTCATTAAAGAGGTCCTACCAAGAAAGTTTCTTGCTTATGCAATTTTTTTATAGGGTAAAATTAAGGGTCCTTTTTCCGAATTTTCGAAGAAAATTAAGGTTTGCAGAGGCTACAACATTTTTTTAATCAGAATTTTTGAAATTTTTTTCCACGGGAATCCGTTTTTGACCATTCTGAATCGATTCCTAAAATTTAATACTTTTTTATGTATGTATGTATAATATATATATATATATATATATATATATATATATATATATATATATATATATATATATATATATATATATATATATATGTCACTCCAGACGATATCTCCCCTTACGATGCACTTACAAATTTCAAAAAAATTTTAAACGTTTAATAATATCAAAAGAAAGGATGAGTTTGTTGCCCAGAATTTTTAGATTTCATTTAGGGGTCAAATTTGTACAATTTAGGGTCAAAAACAGCATAAAAATGTGTTCTTTCCATTTTCCCCCTCTTATATGAAAATGTGATAAAAGTGTACATAAAACAAAAATAGCTGTACTCTTAAAGAGCTTTCGATGAGAATAATAATTATAATATAAACTTAAATGTTGTCCATTTAAATGACATCACCCTTCCTATAATTGGAGAATCACATAAAATTTATGTCTTGAAGAAAGAATACAAGAAATAGTTCATACCTCTACTTTTTTACTTTCTTCGTAGGACTTTTTTTCTGTTAGTCTTTAAAATTTCACTTGCAATCTCTAAGTATTGTAAAGTATTTCCTCTAACAGTTTTAATTACTCCCCCTCGGTATTTATCTTCTCTCCATATTTATCTGTATGTATATAAATTGCAAGCTTATATTAATCTACTAGGCCGGATCATCAGTCTGGAGGTAATCCCTACTCCTAAACCCTGTTCTAGCCAGCCCACGGCCCACGTGTGCGTATCCCCGATCCTCCTAAACGTCTTCTTTATTTGATAATGTACAACTATTTTATTACACCATGCCTAAGCTGTCTTATCCATTTGCCACACAAAATAAACTATTACCTGCATCTTCTTTTACTATATCTCGTTACACTTTCATTCGAGACAATACCTTACTTTTTTAAATCCTTTATATTAACTTCACTTTTGTGCCTGGGGGAGTGCCTGGGTGCCTGGCGTCAACATTTTTGGAAGGCTAGTTAACCCTATTCTACTTATCGGATCGAGCTGAAACTTGGCACATAGACTCTCTACCAATACAACATTTTAACAAATTAAATAATTAATTAAATTAAATAATTAATTAAATTTAATTAATTAATTAAATTTAATTAATTAATTAAATTTAATTATAATTAAATTTAATTAATTAATTAAATTTAATTAATTAATTAAATTTAATTAATTAATTAATTTTTTTAAAAAAATGAATGGATTAAATAAATTTTAAATAATTAAGTATTAAAAGTAAAATAAAAAATTAATTAATTAATTAATTGGTTGGTATATAAAATCTTTGGAAGGCTAGTTAACCCTCTTCTACTTATTCGATCGAGCTGAAACTTGGCACATAGACTCTCTACCAATACAAAAACATTTTAACAAATTAATTAATTAATTAAATTTAATTAATTAATTAATTAATTTTTCAATTTAATTAATTTTTTTTAAAAATGAATGGATTAAATAAATTTTAAAAAATTAAGTATTAAATGTAAAATAAAAAATTAATTAATTAATTAATTGGTTGGTATATAAAATCTTTGGAAGGCTAGTTAACCCTCTTCTACTTATCCGATCGAGCTGAAACTTGGCACATAGACTCTCTACCAATACAAAAACATTTTAACAAATTAATTAATTAATTAAATTTAATTAATTAATTAATTAATTAATTTTTCAATTTAATTATTTTTTTTTAAAAAATGAATGGATTAAATAAATTTAAAAAAATTAAGTATTAAAAGTAAAATAAAAAATTAATTAATTAATTAATTGGTTGGTATATAAAATCTTTGGAAGGCTAGTTAACCCTCTTCTACTTATCCGATCGAGCTGAAATTTTGCACATAGACTCTCTACCAATACAAATACATTTTAACAAATTAATTAATTAATTAAATTTAATTAATTAATTAATTAATTAATTTCTCAATTTAATTAATTATCTTTTTAAAAATGAATGGATTAATAAATATTTAAAAATTAAGTAATAAAAATTTATTTAATTAATTAATTAATTGGTAGGTATATATAAAATCTTTATAGGGCTAGTTAACCCTCTTCCAGTCGTCCAATCGAGCTAAAACTTGGCACATAGACTCTCTACCAATACTTCCCCCTCACAACCAAAATGCAAAAATATAAAGGATTTATAATAAAAACTTGGTTTTTATGGGCTGGTATTATAAAATGACTGTTTCATTGAGTATGTGTCATTATAGTGGCGCGAAATTGGGTTTTAGAAGAGATTTAGGGCAATTTTAGAACACTTAATAAATATAATTATAAATAAAT
Organism: Gerris lacustris; assembly: GCA_951217055.1. NCBI lineage: Eukaryota > Metazoa > Arthropoda > Insecta > Hemiptera > Gerridae > Gerris > Gerris lacustris. The sequence continues at coordinate 28,400,777 of OX578283.1, read as the reverse complement.
TATTATAATTAACGTTTATAAATATAAATCACTTGATAAATTTTCTTCAGCGAATCATATCGAGTAAAAAGACTATAAGGTATTATTGTGCATAAAATTAAAATAGGAAAAAACTGCAACGGTTAATTGAGGCTATGCTTCCGGCGGGTTCTCTTGAAATTAATGTGTTGGCTTTCCGGTGAAATTCAACTCATGAAGGATTTAAAGTTCGAAGTTATGCTTCCAATACTAATAGCATCTTCAGGGGTATGGATCATCATGTTAACTCAAATTTATGGTTATATGTATTAATTTTCAAATACGAGGATTTTTTTAAAATAATTTATTATTATTTATATAATATTATAACACGTATATGTGTTTTCACATTCAAATTAAACTGAAATCACTTATCTCGTTTTCTTTAGAAAGTTCTTTTTTGTAATTTATATAAATCAAAGGAAACTCCGTAGAAGCAGAATTAAGAACTTTTTTAGAGACTGGAAAAATTAGTAATTAAAAACCAAAAAAAAGCCTTTGCCATTCTCAACTCAGGTTGAGAAGTTTCTTTTATTTAAAAATTTCATGTAGATACGTACAATATTAAATATATATTTATTATATACATATATATATATATATATATATATATATATATATATATATATATATATATATATATATATATATATATATATATATATGTGTAACTTATCTTTAAGCAATTTTAATTTAAGTTTTTAAAAACAAATATTTATTTTAAGAACACAATTAAGAGTTACACAATTAAGAATTTAAAATGATACACAAGAATTATAATACAACTACTAAAGTCGGAGTCGAGATCTAGACTGGCGGGCCGGCGGCATTCTCCATACTTAAGTATAGTACAAAGTGCTGACGGTCTGCGGTGCTGAATCCGTAAAAAGACCTTTGTTAACTTATATATATATATATATATATATATATATATATATATATATATATATATATATATATATATATATATATATGTATGTATATATATATATATATATATATATATATATATATATATATATATATATATATATATATATATATAGTTATATTCGATAGAGACAGCATAACTATGTATATGGTATACAACAAAGTGCATAGATTATATTCATTGAAATCCTACATTGTTCCTACATTTAAAGGTAAAATCAATTCAGTTTCATGGTATATTTTCTCTGAACACGAATACCAATTATCTAAATCCGTTCTCTATGGGTCAGTGTGGGTGTGTAGACGATATACTAATTTAAAAAACTACTTTTGTTCTAAAAATGTTAAAAAGAACTGCTTTGTTGAATAAGACAATTTATGCTATTCCTGTAAAAAAGAAAGTACTTATGCAAAAAATGACCAGCCGACTCAAATTAACGAAAAAGTTATTTCAGGTCCAAAACAACATAGTTTTTATGTACAAAATATGTTAATTGAAATATGAAGTCCCTATAATCTGTTAAACCTTTGTGCTCTCGCTCAGAAACTAGATCTTTTTCGCTGAGGTAATTGTAAGGTATTACAGGTAATTAATTGAACTTAAATCTTAATAGATTTTATCATCAACAATTTTTTAAGAATATATTTAAGCATTTTAACATCTGTTAGTGTTATTAAATAATGAAAATTGGCGGCAGTGATAAAAATTGGATCAAGTCGTGTCGCTAAATTCAAAATTTTATATTATAGGAAATTTCCAAACACCTAAACATTTATCTTATGTTGAAATTAAGCTCGGTTATTTATTTCTGTGGTTTTCGTAATTAATATTTTCTGGATTGGGTTAGTCTGTAGATTGAGAGACTTTTCCTAATATTATAAAATTTTAGAGATCGTTAAAGAAATATATGTGTGGTCGACCAACCCTCCTTCCTATATAGGGTATATAACCACGCAACGAGGACGTGGCAAACTTTTCTAACCATGTTCTCCCCCCCCCCCCCCCTCCCCCCACTCAGTGCGTTATTAACGTATTCAAACGATAGAGAGGGAGTCCGCCGAGTTGTGCACGCAGATAAACTTTTGTAAGTATGGATAAAGTTAATTCTCGCGAAATTTTGGGTTTTGGGGGTGTATTGGAAAGGGGAGCTTAATAAAAGCTCTGTTCCAGTTTGTTGAACTTTTTAGCTTTACGTATTGAAGAGAGAGGGTGAAGGAAAAGTTCAAACTCTTCGATTTAAATAAAAATACGAGTATATATGTAGATGTTATGATAATATAAATTGAATAAATTAAATAAAGTGTAAAAGATAGATAAACAAAAAGTGTTTGTTTAAATATTTATTTCAGAATAATTATAAATTTTAATTAACCTCCTACCCTTAATATCAATAATTGTGTGTTTCTAATGAATACTCCCTTTTCATATTTAAATTAAATTAAAGCCATTCTGTCCCTGTTTTCTATAATCTTATAACTTCATAAACATTTGAAGTTCATTCATACTCCACTGTACATTTCTCTATTCAATAAAATCCCTAGAAAATAGTGCATTTGAGAGCACTTACGTAATGAACTTAAGCCATGCTAAGCCCTAAGCCCAAATAAACATTCTTGGCACAATTCAATATTCAGTATTTCAATCTTTATTACTGCTACTATATATACTTCCAAATAAAGAGCAATAATGACAAATAAATTGGCCATGTGTGTGCTTAAAGCACATACAAAGGTTCTTTAGGCAATATGCAAATAGTACGAGTTCGTTAACCAGCATAATTTGCCCAGGTATTAAGATGCCGGTCATTTAAAAGTTTATTTCTGCTACGACTTTTGAACTATTTATTAAAATTTCGTGAAAAACACGTCTTGATATGAATTTTTTTAGGGTCCATAGGCAAAACCAAGGGCCCGTATATTTTCCTGCGTGTGTCTGTCTGTCACCTGCTCTCACGGCTACACCTTTCGTCCGATCACTTTGATATTTGGCATATATTTGTCTTGTACCTACTCACACATTTTTTAAAATATAGTAACTTAAAAAAAAATTATTACAAAAAGTAAGGGTTAACAAATATTTATTTCTTTTGGACAAGTATCATATGAAAGGGTACGTCGAGTATGTAAAGTGCAAACAATCTGAAAAAAATCCTACACATTCTTCGACCAAAAGTAAAGATATCACTTTTTGGAAATTTCGAGAATTTTTTTATTTTTTATTATTTACAAAATACGATTTTTTAAAAATAATTATGCTCTTTTCGATGTATTTATGTTTTTAGATAATCAGAAAATCGAAAATGAAGTGTAAACAACTAACTGTTGAACAATAAATTGATTACATTTGATTAAAATTTAGTCTGATTATGTTTATAGGAAAGCTTTGTTCGAGCTTGTCGTATCGATTTTTTAGTAGTAAATACGACTACATTTTCAATTTCAATTTCTTTATTTCCGTTTTATACATTGTTACATTGACGGTTACTCAATTTGAAATGTTTTTTTCTATATATACCTATTTCATTTTATGTAGACATAATCTTACCGCGGGTTTCCGCAAGTCAAGCACTACGATTATTACAAGTTATTGGTAGTATTCATACTACGAAACGTTTAAATTTTAATTTAAATCAAATTATAATTACTATTTATAAAGGGAGACAGATAGAGAAAAATAGACTTCAGCGCCGGGACCCAAACCACGGACCTCCCCCTCATATCCAGTGTGCGGGAGCTCTAACCAATTAAGCTACACTGACGAATAATTTCCTCTGACGATATCGATACCTAATCCCGAATTAAGCTTTCAAATGTTTCTACAAGTCTTAGGGTAGTGACACACTTCGCCACCTGGGTGGCGTCCACTTGGTTGATGCCACTAACTCCCGCCACCTGACTTGCGCCACCCACTTATATGAGGGATGCAGTCAGCCCCTTATTTGATTTCCCCTATATTTGATTGAAGGAGTGGGGGCTGAGTGGCAGGGACTTGGGTGGTACCGTGTGACAGGCTCAATTGAAAACAATGGGTTGACCGGGTGGCTCCACCTGTAGTGGTGGCTAAACCGTCGGACGGTCGACCGTGTAGTGCTACCCGGCAGGTGGCGCCACCTCGTGTGACAGGTTCCATCTATTCTCATTGACGACCGGGTAGCGAAGTGTGTCACCCCCCTTAGAAGTCAACAAACGACAATAGAACTATAGACCGAGAAATACGCTTGTAATTATAAAGTACTCAATTAGTACCTGTACTTAGTACAATCACTTAGAAATTCATTTTTACAAGTTATTGGTAGTATTCATACTACGGAACGTTTAAATTTTAATTTAAATCAAATTATAATTACTATTTATAAAGGAGACAGACAGAGAAAAATTGACTTCAGTCCCGGCGCTGAAGTCTATTTTTTCAATTCCCATTTTCAATAGGGATCCTCATCTCAACATGCTTGATTTTTTAGTGCAAGTTTCATTTTGATTCATCAATTCGCTCGAGAGTTATCGTGCTTACAAGAAATCCGCTAGAAATACATATACCTTTGTAAAACCTATTTTTTCGTGGTCAGAGACCCATGAAACGTATTTTGGCCACGGTCCCGGCTCCAACTCTCGCCATGCCAGTGGCTCCATTAGCGAATTTTTTCCAATGGAAATTCGCTAAAATTGCCTAACAATTCACGATTATATATTTGAATTAGAAAGTTAGTTTTTTATACGAATGTATAAAATGTGTGTGTTTTACAAGAAGACGTCTATTCTTTAGACAGGCCATAGCTAAAATGTTAACCTGCACACTGTTAGCGAAGCATTTATTGAGATAAATCTTAACTAAATAATTTATGCGCGATGCTAAACATAAAGTTAGATACTATGGATGTTTAGACAGGAATTTGAATAAGAAAGCTTATGTAGGAGCTTTCACAAACTCTATTTTAATTAAAATCTATGAGTAGCACTGTCTCGTCTCGATATGTTCGCATCAAAGCTGGGCGGATTTTCAAAGGACCACCTCTAGGGTCGAGGAAAATAAAAGTCAAATCAACTTTTATAGTAGTTGGTATAATATTGATATAATAATGATAAAGTACATAAATAAATCATGAAAGAAATAGTGATGTAATAATGATAAAGTACATACATAAATCATGGTAGATTGGCTTTGTTAAAGCAAAGAAAAAGTAATACAGAATTAGAAGTAATGACCTTATAATGACCTTTGGTTTAAGACATCCTTTAACTAGAGGATAATTGAAATTATAAGATTTGTCATAGAAAATAAAGGGTTCAATGAATTTAGGTTTTAAGAAACTTAGAAATTGCCGCAAAGTGAAATAGTATATAGAATGTTAACTGGTTTATTCAGCCTTCTCTATGTGAAGGCTAAAGATGAATCCACGATAACAGCGAAGGTTGAGTTAGGCTCTTGTATAGGTCAAGTTCTGCTAAATAACTCGTTGATGACGTCGGGGGACAACTCGTCATTTGGAGGTTTAAGCGAGCGTCTTGCAATAAATATGTATTGAATATTGAGAAATTAGTTAATCATGATGATTTGATACTCGTAGTTAAAGAGGACGATTGTAGTAAAGAGCCGAGTAGTGAGGGAATAGGACTATTCACCAACCCTCACGCCCTGGCCTACTCCTTTTAAAATACTGTAAAATATATCACTTTACTACACAAAAACGTCTGCTTGTATCAGGTTAAATTTTTATATTTCAGTTTAAATTGTACTTTAGACTTTAGACGATGTGTATGAAGTTTTATTTATATCGTTCCGTTAGAAGGTAAGATATCGATAAAAAACGTTGTTTTCTCTTTTTACTGGTCTTATATTACTTTGCTTTGTAAGTTTCATCGCACATTTCCGTTTCCCCAATTTTGAACCACTTCCCGTGATTCAATCTTCCCCAAACTTTGCACATAGATACAACTAAGGTGAAGAATACAGAAACAAAAAAAAAAAAAAAAAAAAAATGGCGTCAAATTAATTTGCTTTTTAAGTTTCATCGCACACCTATTACCCCAATTTTGAACCACTTACCGTCATTCAATTTTCCCCAAATTTTGCACATAGATACAACTAAGGTGAAGAATAAAGAAACCAAAAAAAAAAAAATAAGATATAAAACTAAGGTGAAAAAGAAAAAAAAGGGTTGAAAATAAGACCAGTTATGAAAAATGGCATTTTTATATTAATTATTAAACGTCTAGGTCCGCTTTAATAGTTTCAGTTTCAGCGATCCTTAACACTTCATAGCGGTGTTGGTACTGGTTTTAATAAAAAAAATAAAAAAAGATCTTAATCTCATTGAATAAATGAAGTTAGAATTTTTTCTCGTCATAAAATTCCAATTTTACATTTGAAGCTTACGTTTACGCGAGAGTTGCGCGCGAACGCTTGGGCGGATAACGTTGTCCAATGCCATGAACTCGTCTTGGACATTGGTAAAATGAACATGTGTACCAAATTTCAACTAAATTGATATAATTTTACTCAAGATATCGTCGATATATCGGTCGATTCATACATCACATATATCATTCATACAACGATATCGTCGTTTTTTTCGGATTCACTCCCTGGCTCTGGCTACAGACGCAATAACGTCCATAGGGAACTCTGTTCTAAAATCTTAACACTATAAATAGCATGAATCGCTTTCAGAAAGGGGGTGCGGGGGTGGAATCCTCCTTTATAAAAATATGCGTTTAAAATATTATTAAGATAAAATCAGATTAAAATAAAAATAGACGAAAGCACAGTCCCAAATAAACATATACTATTAAATAATCGTATACCCATAACTTAAAATTCAAATCAGTTGGAATTCTGTTTGAAATCCAGGGCTGGATCAAATGTAACAACTGTTATCGCTTTCAATCCTTAGAATCCCCAATTTACAATCTTCCAAAGCTCTACCTGAGCAAATCTATAGTTAATTCACTCAACCGCATATCGAACCAAACCCACAACTGTTCCCTGGGACCGACTCGTCCATTTTCAAATACAAACCCTTCGATTAGTTTGTTCCACAATACTCCTCACACAATCTCGTTCACGACATGTCAGTTCCAGACATTCTTGAAATTTCTTCAGACCTCAAACCATGAGTATAGCTGCTGATTTAAATCTGTTTTGTCACTATCATAAACAAAATCTAAACATATAAGGATGATTTAATGAGACTGTACGCAATACTTAATTTATCTACGCGTACATTGTTTTGTATGATTTTAATGTAACGAATATTAATTATTAAGGTATCAAGATTAGTACATTATGTACTAATAATTAACTTGACGCATTGTAATTATAATTTTTAGATCTGGGATCTGTGGGCTACTTTCGACAAACATAAAGTACAAGACAAGATTTAAGTATTTTTAAGAATATGTGTTAATAAAACAAAGTTGTTTTTTCGATTCCCCACACTAGGAGAACATAATTTTAACAGTACTAAATGGGCTCAGACGGTTGAAATAATTAATAAGGGACCAGCTCGGTAAGCTTGGATGCAAAATAAGTGCTAAAAAGATCAGTTTTACGATTTCCCCATGTATCTTTTGCCACGCCCTTTTTCTCTTCTGCTACATAATTGAAGTTTTTTTAATGGCTATTTCTTATAATTTGTTCCGAAGTGAGTTGTACTTCGATTATTTGATTCGTTAAAATAATGATGCCCCCCATATATGATTATCCAAAAAGTAATAAGTGGTGAAAATTGCAGACTAGTTGGTTATTTTTTGTACAGAGCAGTAAGCGTGTTGGGAGAGTAGTATAGCTGGAAAAGCTTTGCCCTTAGTGTAAAGGTTTACATAAAGGTCTTGTCTTTATAACCTAACCCTTTTAACCTTACTTGACCCTCTTCCTATTATCATATTGATGGGAGTCTGGGTCGCTGGCTAGGCTTTCCTATAACCTGCTTGTTACCTTTACCTGGTATGAAGGTTAAGGAAACCTTTAATCCATACACTCTATTATCTAGAGGCTACTTGACTCTTTGCCCCTTGTATCAACCTATCATCAGCCTTCTAAATACATAGATATATAGAACTAACTACGTTCCAGACTCTTGGCACAACTCCCTTAAATGTAGGCAGCTAAGTGTGTGTTTAACTATGTTAGGTACCTTAACCAAACATTATTTTAATTTAGTTTATTAATTAATATTTATATATGCTTATCTTTACTTCAAATAAGTCTAATAGTTTTAGTCAATATATTGAACCAAAGAAGAGGCTATTAATGGCATTAAAAACTTGACTAAGTAGATTAAAAGTGACATTGATATTTGTTTTGTCGATTATGTTTTTTTAAAGAAAACTAATTCTCCGAGTTGCAAGAAGAGTATTTTATCCCATTAAATGATAATAAATACTCCCCTAAGCATAAAAGAAATTAAATGGCTCTAATATTTAGGTCTAATAGGAATTATAAGGCTCACATTTTGAAGCTGACAAGTTAATTATATTAACTTGTCTCAATAATAAATCTAGATCATCCGGAGGAGACTTTGTAAGTCCCTTTGTTTCGTACCCATTACAGGAATCATTCTAAAGGGAGTTGCTCATGATGAGAGTCATTTGCAATTCTCATCATAAGGAATAATATAAAATGTCTCTCCATGTAAATTGACGCTGGTTTATTAAATAGCAGCTTTCAGCCTTCGCAAGGCCATCATTATTGTCTACGATCAAACAAGAAATAATAATCTGCCAATTTGTGTGACACATAATTTCCTCGCATCCAATTTCGTACACTTTAATGATGATATGCTTTTGCAACCTACTATTGTCAAATTTATTTCATTTTCCCCCCGTTTTTGAAATCTGTCAAAATTGTTTTGATTTTACTTAATTAATCTGGGGCTATCCGCGGGCTACATTCGACAAACCATTCAATTTTCATAAATATCAGATGAGTAATTTTGAAGATAAAGATGTAAATAAATGTATGTTTTCTGCGCATGTGGAAGAGAAATAAGCACAGAAAGTTGAAACCTATCTGGGACTAACAATGGGCTAATTAGTGTCTACCATCCAAATTTCATTAAAATCGAACGAGTAGTTTTAAGGTATGTTGGTTCGCAAAAATTGAGAGACTGACCGTCAGACCAACAGACCGACACAGACACGGAATAAAAAATGTTCCCTGATGTCTGAAACGGATTTCTATAATGGAATTTTTTAAATCTGAGATATAAAAAATGTTCATTCTTCCAATCGATCACATAGCCTCCGTTATCTTCGGTAAGCTCGGAAGCAATAGTGTGTAAAAGCGTCATATCATTAAAGTATACGAAATAGAATGTGAGGAAACTATGTGCCACACTATTTTTTTTTTTTTTTTTCGGGATATGCATTATCCGCCATTTAGGATATGAATGGCTGATAGTTTTGAGTTCCCTATATTTTTTCTGTGTGCGCGACAAAAAGATCTGGTTTTTATCTCTTTTGATTCAAAAGTTATTGGAACCTTTAAGAGTGACAATCCGAAACAATAAGGATTTATTTTTGGTTTTACAAACAAAACTCTAAAAATGGAATGTTTGTTGAGCCTAATTACTATATAAGTTATAATATAATGTTGCATAGAAAGCCATTTTACTAACAACTACTAGATTATTGAGATTGGCAAGAACTCATTTTTTAAAATTTTTATATGATAATTTACATTTACATTATAAAAAATACATTTTTTGGATAAAATATAGTGGATAAGTTAATCAGCACTGCTTTAGGCTGTTATTCCTTTTATAAAGTACAGAAGAGAGTAACAATCTAAAAAAGGTATATGTAATGATCTTTTTCAGACTCTTACACCCCATATAAAAGCAGAAGTTTGATATTCCTTTGTCCCAAAGTACTTTGGACTGAACAGAACATCCCCTTATTTTTAATTATTTAAAGACAAAAGAGTGTATAAATAAATATATTCATTTATATTGTAAAAAGACATAGCATAGTAACAATCTAAAGAAGTACCAGCAAATATGTATACAGGATAATAACTGAATTAAAATATTACTGTAATATGAATTTATTTATGGGTAAAAATAAATGAACATTTGTCATAATACGTATTGACTAATATTGAAAGCCATAGCCGCTTTTTCACCTCAAATTGTTTTCTTCTGTGCCTAAACTTCAACGAAATCTCGAACGAATTAATAGTGTAAGAGGACCAGTATCGCATTTACCAAAAACACTGCCATATCAGGTTCCATACCAATATACCTAAACGAGTAGTTTTGTAAATTAGATGATCTATATGTCATCAGTTGCCTTTAACTGATTGTAACATTATACTCAACTTAATACATCCTTAGCTGGCTAGAATGATACAAACTTCAATTGAATTCTGATTACCCACTATAACAAACTTCAAAGTAAAATCTTTAAAAGTATACCGCCTGTAAAGTTCCTTCACTAAATCATCGTTAACTTTATCTTATGTAGGTCGAAAAAATAAGTGTGAGTAATATATCGTTCCGACTAACTCGTTCAATGCTTCAACATTAATTATTTTTTTAAGCAGTAACAATGCGTAAAAAGTATACATATATTATTTTATACATACGTTATTTTATTTGTATCTCTACTTTTTTAATTCTTTATATAAAAAAATCCAACATTTTTTTTCTTTTGTGTCCATTTCTTGTTAGTTGTTTTTACATGTCCTGTACAAGTATTTGGCCAGGGGACTTTTGGAGAGAAAAATAGAACTAAGAGAAAGGGGTTGTACAGGACAAACAATTAAAGGTCTGTCCACGACATGTACCAAAAAAATTCTCTGTTGAGGACCATATTTTTTTTTTAACTTTTTTGAGGAAGAAAAATGGTGAGAGTTTTTCCTCGTTGCAGATCCGCTTCTTTTTTTATACAAAACTCCGGAGGATGTTTTCAACAAGTTTTGAGAACACCCTAAAACCCTTCCCTCTATCCTTTAACAATTTCTCATATTTTTTTAAAAAATAACTCTAGGGTCCCTTTAAAGGATAATACTTGGACAAACACAAAAGAATCGTGAGGGCAGTAGGGGGTCGGTAAGGATGGTTAAGGACCATATTTTATATTAGGAATTTAGAAGGATTTTTTTTAGGTTGACATCCTTTTTCTTGGTGCATATCTCCTTTAATTCTTCGTTGTCTAGTTTTATATCAAATATATAATTAAAATATTAATAAAAGAGATTTTTCTTTTTAATTTTTAGGTTATGTCGTAGTATATAAAATATTAGACTTTCACTTATTACTTTTTTTTTAATTTAACTTTTATTATAAAAGAGTTATTATTTAATAACTTGTTTAATATTAACGTAAGGTTCTTTTACATTTCACAAATTATGGATTCAATTTACTTTTTTGTGCGTTTCAAAGTCTTCTTTTCTTACTTCCTAGCCATAAAATGCCATTCATTTACTAGTAGACCAAGGAGAGTTTTTTGTTAATTTTGTAAGTGTGCTCTTTTTGTTTGATATTGCCGCTAGTCTCGGGTCTAAGCCATATGGCATATTTGAATTGCTATTAGAGATAGATGTATGGCATAAAAATAATGAGGATAAATAGTAAGATATAAATTTGTCCAAAAAGAGATCCCACTCTCTAAGAAAATGCAAGACATGTCGTCGCATCATTGTTTTTGTAACCTTAGCTTTACAGCGTCAAGTTATAAATGCTAACAAACAACCTTTATATGTAGCCAAATACCTATAGTAAGATAATGATTACTTATATCTAATTACTTATTTAAGTAAAAGAAGAGTATGTTTATTTGTTACAAAAATCTACAGTTTAATTCATAGTTTGATGAAATGTTGCACACTTGACCTTCAAAACAAAATGAGGCTTACTGTATACATGATATCCTGACCAACGTTAGGTATTTCAGCGAGTATATAATAAATAAATCATATTGTTAGTAGTAGAATTTTATATAAAAATTAGTCTGAAGTTTAATTAAAGTATTTGAGTCTTGAGACAAATTTATATTTTATTGTTTATAATCCCAGCCTGACTTTTTGCCCTGATTCTACGAGAAAAGGCATTAAGGAACCTGTCACTTACAGGTTATTCAAGCTTAGTTTAAGTTGAGCCCACAAAACGGCTAAAACCACAAGGTTCATGGGATCAACCCTTGTGAAAATTTCCTAGGTCTAGGGAGTCATTAAGTAAGGCTAAGTCCTACTACACCCTGCACAGTTTCAGCTCCTCCATGACATCGGCTGCTGGGCACAACGGTGAAATTTTCAACCAGGCCCCAGCTGGACCTGCGGGCTCCCCCATTGTTTGTAGGAAATCATAATGAAAGCGTAAATCCCCCCAGACTTACAATTCTAAGCCGCAGTCAGGCACAACCTCTCTGATTAATAGTTTTCCCAGTTTTTGGTCAGTTCACGTCATTGTTTGAACTTTAGTCCTCGCTTACGATAGAATAACCTCACATAAAATTGTCCATATAACAACTGTGTTTAGTACTTTCGCTTAACTTCCCACCTTTATAAAAAGCTTTTTTGTGTTTTTTTTTTTTTTGTCGCAAACACTGGATTAATTAATTTGTCATTCAGTAACCGGCATCAAATAGACTTTAAAAAGTTAAATATTTGATAAGATGTGTGTTCTGTTTAAATCCATGTTTAGTATATAGCCGAGGCCACACATTGGCCGAACTTTGCCAAATAGTTATTCGAAAATATTTATTTTCAATCATTGCCTTCCCCTCCTAGAATGAATCACCAGTAGCTATATAGGCAGGCCACAAATTGGCCGAATGCTCCTTAAGGAATATTTGCTTCCAGAGCACCCTCCAAGGATACTCCCGAGAATAAATTTATTATTTCTTGCTGTAAATACATTATAAAACTACCTACTAATTACAATACAAATTTAAGACACTGTAGCGAAGCACGATCCAGCTAGTTTTATTTTACTACGTTTTTATTAGCTTGCTTTCTAGTTTGTTTGTCCAGTACAAATCTTACAATTGATTTTTAACTAACTTCCATAGTAGCTGACATTTGAAACTTTTAGAATAGCTCAGAACACGATGACAATGCATTATTTTAATAATTTTAGCTATCTTTCAGCAGAATTTAATTCGTTTTCAGCTAATTTTGCTGTATGGAAGTTAGTTCGGAAAAAATCTGCAAGTTATTTTATTTGTTTTGACATGAGCCATTTTTACGATCTTCATTTTGACGGGTTTCAAATTTATGATTTATGACAAAAAATTTAAAAACGGAGTATGTAAAATGATCTTTTTATTTTGTAATTTTATCTTTTAATTATTATTATTATACTTTAACTCGTATTATATTACTAAGTATTTACTTATAAACAAACATCATAATATTATACATACCCGATTTGTTGACAAATTTTGAATACTGAAGACATTAAATATGACGAACACGTTAGAGGAGACAATAATTTACAATTATTTAATAAATTTTCTTAACATATAAATTATGTTATAATAATTTACTATATATCATACTTTGATCATTTATAATAATTTAATAATACAATTACCTTACAAACTCTATTTGATGATATTTTTTTCAATGGTACTTGTAAGGTATTTGGAAATGTCGGCCAATGGGCCTTGACATAAAACGGAGAACAGTTCATTAGATTTTATTTTATGTTATGTTCTATTGCACGCATTTCGATTAAATTTTATATACATGGTAAGAAATATCATACCCCAAGGCAAAATCGAGAAATGAATTTTAGCTCTAAATTTAAGGATGCTACTCCCTAAATCTTTCAAAATACGCGAAAAATATTTTTTCTCGAAAACAGTTGCGACGTTAAAATACGAATCTAAGTATATTAGTCAATTTTCTAAGTTATTGATAGTAATTTATGTGATTTTACTGGAAATAAAAAAAGAAATATAAACAATTACCGTTTTTTTTATTAAAATGCATTAAATTTAGATCGTGGACTTGCAGTCGCGTGGGTCTGCAGGCTTTCTGATGTGGGCTTCCGGTTCCTGTTTCTCGACAGTTGGTGTGTTGAAAGTACGGCAGCTGGTCATACTAGCCTTTGCGTCATGGTAAATGTGGTGCCCCCTGGGCTGGGCCTTGTGAGCTTGTGCGTCTGGTAAGTCTATTTTGCCGTTGGGTTGGCTTTGGGTTAGGATCTGGTCTGAGGAGCCTGGTGGCTGGGGATGACTGCCACGGGAATGTCATCTGCTGTAGCCGGTTGGATTGCGCAGTCCTCCTTCAGCGATGCACTTCTGAAGCCGCTCTCGGAAGTTGGCTTCCACTCTCTCCAACAATGCTTTGTCAATTTGAAGGACTTGGGCTCGAATAGCTTCCTTTAGTTCTTCAAGTGTACGTGGTTTATGCTCGTGTACACGTGACTTAAAGTAGCCCCACAGAAAACGCACATGGGGAACGAGGAGGCCAATTAATGTCACCAAACCGGGAAATGACGTGACCACGAAAAACAGTCCGAATAGCTTCCATTGACATTCTTACAACTGAATAAAATGAATACTTACAATTAATTGAAAAAAATGGCAGGAGCTACCGAACACGGGATCACATCAATCAGTCCCCCCACCTGGGGGTGGGGCTACCTGTGTAGTAGTGGGCTACCTGAGCCTGACTACTACCTGTTCCAAAAACATCCGTCCTTTCTGCCTCACCCTGTATGAAATTGAAATTAAGTATCGCTATGTATATGAGAATTTTGTTAATTTTTCGGACCGGTTTTTAAATCTTTGGTTCATTGGTTTATTCTTAAATTTAATAAGATCATTTACGAGGAATTCCACGAGACGTCAGTTGTAATTCTGAATAAACCAAAAAAATATTTTATCGTTCCAGTTTCGAGTTTATAAATAACTTTGTGTCAAAATCAGTCATCAAACTAGCAAGATAACTCGATACAATGAATGATTCGTTGTTCTTGTTACGAACTTAACTTAGTTCTTATGTTCCTTTTATTTTGGCCAAAGTTCACAGTGGAAAAAAAGAAAATGTTTAACCTAATTTAAGGGCTAAAACTCAACTAACCTTTTTACACGAGACTTCCATATTACGTTACTGCTTCACCAAACAAGTTTTTTTTAACATTGAGACCAAAGCACGAACGTAGAGCTCTTTTTTGTTTGTAGAAAATACCGTGGGATGGAGGTATCTACAAAAGTTTCGTAGGGCCCTCAAATTTGGGAAGGGGAGGGGTAAAAAAAGTTTGTTTTTTTAGGGATAACTTTTTTTTTGGTAAAACGAAGGGCACAGGATACCTTGCCCTTCCACTCGCTTGGTCCTACTGGATTCTCCCCTCCCGGTCAAACCTCCCTCTTTTTTCTTTTAACCGAGCCTAAATCCTTAACACCCCCCGGTCATTTATCATCCTGTGATCCCAACCATAGGTCAGACCGATCCTTTCAAAGAAAACCCTTGCATATCTAACGCTTTTCTACACACAAGCGCACCAATATGTGTATATATGTATAAAAAGGGATCGCTTTTTCCGTATAACTAAGTTGAAACATGTTTTAAACCAGTTAAACTCAATTGTACCCAACTTAATATAATTAATCTTTTTCAAGAGAATAAAAAACGTTTTTGAAAAATATTTTATGCTTATACATTACAAAATTAACACACCATAAGATTCCTATTACTTTCACTTTCTCATATACATAGTATGTATAATGAGAATTATTATACATAATGACTGAATGAGTTATTTATACATAATGACACGAAAATTCTATTTTGATAGATTTACTCGTTTTGAGATTCTTTGAGTCCAAAAATGTGATTTTTAATAACCGAGGTTTAATCAAGAATTGTATTTTAGCTCTAAATAAAAGAGAAGGTAATATCTAAAATTAAACGCAGGTAGTGTAAATAAGGTAAATAATAAAATAAATATAATAATATACTCATATAAATATTTAATAGTCCAAGAGATAGCGTATAAAAATGTGTCTGACTAACATCAAGCTAGAATTTTTTATGTAAATAAATATTTTAGTGCCTTTTAAGAATATGTGGTCGGCTATGTTTGCCTGCGGGACAAAGTTAAAAAACAAACCGGTGGAGAGCGGCTATGTCCCTCCCATTTTGGTGGAAAATGTGATTTTCATGATCCTGAGTACGAAATTAGTTAGTAGGCTAAAAATCAAGTCCATGGTAGTTTGTCACTTAATAGAACCTCTTTGATTTGGAGTAGTATTTGACTAACTAACCTATTTAGTGACAAAATTCTATGACTCTATTATTATTCTACTAACTAAGTTTGTACAAAGGATCATGAAAATCACATTGTCCGCCAAAAAAGGCGGGACACGGCCGCTCTCCACGGGTTTGTTTTTTTCAAAAGTCTATGTCCTGCCACTTATTCTTAATAGGCACCAAAATGATTTACTTATACACAAAATTCTAGCTTGACGTTAGTCACTAGTAGACACTTTTTTACACGCTATCTATTTGAAGTAAATGTAAATTGTCAATATCACTTCTAAAATTTAGTGAAGGATCCCAGATATTTACCAATCTGGACTTTTCTCCATAATAAACCTTATCACTATCCTGACAAATTAGCATAAACTACATTAGACTGCTAGTGAATCGGTGTTTTATCCTTAAGTTTAGTAAAAAGCAAGCAACCCCTGTGCCTACCTACCACTAGATGCCACTACCTGTTTAATTTTAGGTTGTTACCTTCTCTTGGGTTAACTTATTATTTGTTTGTGTAGGTTGTTTTTAATGTTGTAAATGGTTTTTTTCTAGTCAATTTTGATTGGATAATTGGCAAAATTAACACAATAGTGTTTTGTTCAATGTTTATTTAAATGCTTTTATCAACTTTTACTCTTTGTAACTTTTAAGTCCTCAACTAAGATTTTATTGTTTTTTCCTTTAATTAGCATTTGTTTGAGCTTTATTGCATCTCGATGTTAATATTTCTGAATTTTCTTTCGTTATAGATCCCATGAAGAAGGTTTTTAATACAGCCGAAATGTCAGTTTTTTTGGAGAATGTTGTTGTTTTTGTGACCGAACCTTGAGTTTTTCTAAAATTAGTTGTTAAATATTCTGGGTCATGTTTTATTTCGTTATATATATATATATATATATATATATATATATATATATATATACTAAATAGTATATATATATATATATATATATATATATATATATATATATATATATATATGAAAATGTTAGTTGGCTTGGCTATGAGAACATCTGTGTTCTAGGTTCGAAGAAGTAAGTTCAAAAGGGTTGTTAAAATACGAGGCCACATATTTTACAAGCTTTCTTTTACCTCTAGTTTAATTTGAGCTATACAAATTTACTTTATCACTTAACCTGTTTTTTCTTTCTCCCTTGAGCTCTGTGCTAGTGAACTGAAATGACCCTTTTTTGCGCTCTATTTTTTCCCTCCCTGCACCTTGAAACCTTTAACCGTGAAGTTTATAAAATAAAGGCTACCAGGTCTGGTAAAGTCGAAAAAATGCCAGTATTGAGTGGGCAGAAAGATGGTCTACAGTTTCGTCCCCGCATTTCAAGCCCATACAAAGAGCTATAAAATAAACGAGGCTAGCACAATCGATGTAGCACAGACCGTCTGCTTCCGAAGCAGCTATTCTCCTAGCAAATATAGTCTTTAATAAATATGAAATTAAGAGTTCTTTTTTTCTACTTTAAGCAACTGCGGCAAACATAACACCGTAATTAAAAACGTAAGCGTATTATTGTGAGATTTGAAAGGATTTGTTATAAAATTAAAAAAAGTATGAAGACATTTTTATAGGTTTATTTAAAAGTTAGTATTAGTTTGAACTTAATTATTTATCGATGTTAATATTTTTGACTTTTCTTTTGTTATAGGTAAACATTCAATTTACTTATAAATAAACCTGCCTCGGGGTTCCACAAGCCGAGCAAATTTCCATTGGAAATTTGTAGTTCAATGTCGTGTAGTTTAAACATCTTTCATAACTACTACCATTGTGTGAGTTATTTTTAAGTTAAGAAAATTTAAAAGAAATATTTTATTGGATTAGGGTTTTTAGAGTTAAACATAATCGTAGTAGTTATGAAATAAGTTTTGAACTACACAACATTGAACTTCAAATTTCCAATGGAATCGCTCGGCTTGCGGAACCCCGCAGCAAGATTATTTTATATTCAGCGCCATAGAAAAGATATAGAAAATGGCGGCCATTTCACCCCCGAAATTAGCAAAACAAAACTCCAAAAAAATGCCCCGCCCCCGTTATCCCATTATGACAGGTTCTACAAATTAGGAAAAAATACATAAATATACATCTCTGAGGGCCAATGATACTTCCGGGAATTAATATAAAAAAAATCGGCCCGAGACAACTCAGACAAACTTTCTCATATACGACTTTATAATTACTTAGCTCAGTGTTTTTCATTTATTAGTTTTCGTATGTACAGTACATTTAAATATTATTGAACATTTCATCAAAATGTATCATAAAAATAACTTCTCCTCGGCGGGGAATCGAACCCGGGCTCTCTCCGTACGCGTTTTAAGCTATTTTCTCAGGAACTAGATTTTTCCCGGGAAAACGGATTATGCCGTTGGATTTGTATTCAAATGGACTACATTTTAAAATTGTTTAATCAAAATCATCGGAACCTTTTTCGAGAAATAATTTTTTTCTCGTTTTTTTTAGAGTTTTTGGGGGGTAGTGCCCCCAAATTTTGAGCTATAATTCATTTCTCGATTTCGCCTCGGGGTAGGATTTTTCTGAACATATATGCCAAATTTCGTCAAAATCGGCCCAGTAGTTAAGGCCCAAGGCGTCTGCACAGACGACAGACATTTTTTAAAAACCTTTTTTTTGGACTCAGGGGACCTCAAAACGTGTAAATCCATCAAAATCTCAACATCGAATTTTCGCGCCATCACAATACTTTTTCTTTATATGAGAAAGTAAAAACCAAATAAGTGCATACGAGGCTAAAGGATAATATGCACACCTTGCTTTCCCAAAGTGCAACTTTTATACATACATATTTTAGTATAAAAAACAAACAATAATAATAATGTTGGAAATATGCAATTTTATTTTCTAAAACACCCTTTTAGTAGTTTGCTGGCAAGTACTTAAAGTGATTTTTTAGATTTTCAACAAAATGTGACTTATTATTATCAATATTTCGGAAACGAAATTTAGCCCAATAAAGGTACTTATATGGTTCAATTCGTATTTAAATGGACTACAAAATAGATATTTTAAATTTAACTTAACGGATCCGTTTATTAGATTATATTATCTTTACCATTCGTCTTACTTTTCTACTTTCTTTCTCTTTACCTGTATCATATTGCTCTTAATTTTCACTAGTTGTGTCTATATCCCAAAAATCATTGAATAGAGTTTAAAAGGCGTAAGTTACTTTGGGATGGGATTATATAACTTTTGCTATAACATCATCTTCAAGATGCATAAATTGTTGGTTTTTATTATATTTGGTTTCTTATAGAAAACTCCGACTTGTATACTATAGGTTCCAGACAAAAAGTCAGCAAAGGTTCGAGGAAACGGGGGCAATGCCCTAACTAATATTACCAACACAATATAGGTAGTGCCAAAAACAGTGATTTCAAGTATTCTAAACACTTAGCATCAAAGTCCAAGTATATAATTTACGGGGCATAACATTTTGTCATAACCTCGAATCTGCTATAAGTGAGGCATTCTATAACTTCCTTCATGGGTAATGATTCTTGAAACCTATTTAACTTTGTTTATGGTTTTACAATAATACAATTTAGCACTTTTGCGAGTGTTCCCTGCCTAGTCTCAATGTGTCTTTCTGGAATACTTTTTAGTACACTTAAGAACTATTGGAATAGTATGAAATTTGATTCTACATAGTTTAGTGTTGCTCTTTTTGCTATCTATATCTAAAATAATCTGGCATAATGCTTTATCTATAATCGTACAGTTAGGACTTCATATTCTCTTTATTTTTGTAGGAGGTTTTAAGCGTGCGATAAATGTTTCAAATTATTAAATCAACTTTTATGTTTTGGAAGCAGGATTTTCTTCCTTGATAATGAAATATAGGACTATACTGGACCCTTATAAAATGATAACACTTATCTAATGTTTGGTTAAATGATGTCTTAGCTGATGTTAAATTAACATACCGATTTATCAAATACATCTATATATCAATAACAATTGATCATTTCCTTTGATAACCACGTAGTTTTTACTACGCAATTAATTGGGGTTTTAACAAAATTTTCATGTTAATTAGTCGTTTCTTTTAAATATCATTAGTTTTCCAAACCAATAATTTTTAGTTTTGTTGTCTATGTTTTTAAAACTAAAAACATAAGATTAAAATATGCACTGCAGCCAGTATATTAATAAAGATAATAAAATCATTGGATTTTATTTAGGATGTTGTAGATTCACTGAATGCTGAGTAAAGGATCTTTATGAATCAGGGTAATGGATTAAAGGCACTGAGAGAGAAACGTCCTTTAGCAATATTCCTCGGATGTCTCGAGGGGACGAGGCCGTCCACTCCTATTAATGCTGCATAATAAAGACGTTTCAGCAGCCGACGCAAATCTGCTATAGACTTTAATTGAATCCATTTTAGTCAGAACCTCTTCTCTTTGAGGGTCTCTTGAAATTTTATTTAAAAAGGGGCCTAAATCTAGAAATTTATAATTTCGCATAATGCGACACTTTTAGCTTTTATGTTTAGAGACGTCCCAAAGTATGGAGACGAAAAAATAAACATAAATTAGTAGAATCCATTAAATTTTCATCCTGTGAAAGGGTTGAAAATATTTGCTGGATGGAAATCTGTGTCGGGACGAGGTAAAACTCATCAATCTGGTAGAGTAAGGAGTGACTAGAGAACGGGAGAGGCCCAACCTAACCGTTAACGTATGCTAATGGCTAGTGAAAGGAATTTGTAGTCTCCGACCACGAAACTTTCAGTAGAAGGGACTCTACCGTGAGAAAACTGTGTCACACTAAGAGATGAGAAGCGAGGTGGTAATTCCACACTTGAGGGAGGCGATTCCGCACTGGGATTAGGTAGTGAGGAAGCAATTCCACCGCCACGGGTCGGCAATTCCACACCGTTACCAGGAGGGGAGTCTGCAATTCCACTATCGCTTGCCAAGCTAGATAGCGTCTGGAATCTGGAGTTGGAGGAGGTAGTAGAGAAGGAAGAGTTGCTGCGGCAATTAATGCAAACAGCTCAACTGTGGAGGGGGACGGGGAGAGGTTCCAAATAGACCAATAAAAAGTTTCTTTCATTAAGTCTTATTTCAATTGCTAATTGCATCTTTTCACTTTAGCCATGGGGTCGGGATGAGTGGGTGTGGAGGGGAGAGGGTAAGAGGAGCTTTTATCAGAGGAATTTTCAACAGGCCGGATGATTTCGCAGCCAGCAAGAGGAGGCAAAAAGAAAATGGATATCAATTAATTCTAAGAATTAGCGCTTAAACAGAGCAAGCACCATTTCTGCCCCACTTTAAAACTGTTAATTATCCAATTCCTACCCACCCCCAATTTTTTTTGTCTTTTTTTGGGCTCTTCCTTTTTTAAATAATGATATTCCTTTGCAAGTCAATCTTTATGCAAATTATTTTTTTCCTACTCTTAAACCTGTAATAGTAACTTTTAAAAGGTAAGTGAGTTTATAGAAGTTTTAAATATTTATTTAATTTTATTATTTGTTACAGGTGAGGTTAAAGAGCTCTTTTTAATTTAAGGTATACTGATTACCAGATGCGAATTTTGGGTAAGTTCCATAACAATAATAAAATATTTATATTCTGGTTAATTCTTAATATCTGAGAAATGTTTGTTATGGTTGTTTGAATAAAGATATTTTCCCGGGTAAAATGTTGTCGGTGAGCCAGCTAAGTTTAGCCCGTTTGGCCAATAATTTAGAATAAAAGTGTAATATGTTGCTCTGGCAACGGGTCAGTCGTGCCGAAGTTGCTTAAGATCCTTACGAAACCGCTTACTTTTCCAACCCAAATAAAAATCCATCTCTGAAGTGGCCACCCTAAAATTATCCTTCACTTCTTCCCAGGTTAATATTTATGAATTTAATTATCATTAATTTATTTGTTCTCAAATATATAAACCCAGCGGCGCCGATCGGTTTTCTTGAAGGTTGAGCTAGTTCTAGATCTTGATTAATTAACCATGATATTCATTGTTTTTAAATGCATACCTTTGCAAAATAAATTCCAAGCATCGTTCAAATAAATTATTGATTAGTTATTTGATTTGTTTGGATAATAAATCCAACTCTAAAGTCTTGCTGATATTTAATTTCACTTTATTTGATTATCCTACTTTATAGCTCGGAAGCATTATGCTCATTTTGAAAAACGAATGATTTTTTAGGTATCCGACTTAAAATATCCTGGATAGAAATCCGATTCAGACATCCGGAAACTCTCTATCTCGTGTGTGTCTGTAGATATGCCGGTCGGTAATCCGTCATCATTTCTGCGAACCAAGTCTTACAAACTACTTGTTCTGATTTTGATGGCTTGTTGAAAATAGCCCTACAGATTACAGATGATCCCGAGTTAATTTCAACTGCCTTTACAAATTTAATATTGAATAACAATAAATGTGTTCCCACTGCGAATCGAAGCAGAACAAAATACCATACAACCATTCGTCCAATAATATAGAACGCGAGGAAGCTATGTGTGTTTTGCTTTGTCACGAGCTTATATTACGGTGGCACTTTCACACAGTCAAAGACATAACCAATAATACCCGGATTCGGATTGTAAAAGAGACTAAAATAATAAATTATAATGTTTAAATCACATCGCTACCAGGACTAATGTAATTGAAGAAGTAATAAGAATAAGAAATAGAATGCGGTTAGGAGTTAGGATTTCTCTTTAGCTACACTAAGCTCCCTCTGCTCAATCCTTCATTAAGCATGCGTATGAACGAAAATCTACGATTTTCAGACCCGATGTTGCTTACACATTTATCAGTAATACTTTTAAACCCCTATAAACCTTCGACTGATTATGTTTCAAGGTAATTTAATAAATACAAAACAATACTGTTTATCAATTTAATGTATGGAAGACATTAAAAAAAAACATATCTGAATACATTATTACAGGTATTTTTCTCTTTTGTAGAAATATTTGTACAATTAGTAAATCTTATATAAATATAAAAAATTATTATACATTAGAACATTGACAATTTTTTTTTTTAATTTTCATAATGAGGAACACGCATTAGAATAGAAGCTGATATAAATTAAGTTTTTTATTTATTTTGTTATTAAAATAAAATAAACTACTGGATGAATGATTTCAAACATTTTTGCTTCCAAGCTTACCGACAATAACGGAAGCTATGTTCTAAAGAATGAAAATATTTTATGCCTCCAATTTCAAAAATTCCAAGACAAAAATCCGTTTTATACATCAGGGAACATTTTTGGTTCCGTTTCTTACCGATATCATAACCGATACAGATCATAACTTAGAAACTACTCGTCCAATTGTAATGAAGAATGTTAACTATTGTTGGTCCAAGTTAAGTTAAGTTAAGTTTCAACTATCTGTCAGGTTTTTCATCAGGTAAATTTATTTTTCTTATACCTATATCTTCAAAAGTAATCAAAATATTTAATTTGTATGGTTTGTTGAAAGATGCCCGCAGATATAGACCTTCGATTTCTACCTTTTGCGTTCTTTAACTTTTGCTAAATTGATACTTTAATTCATGTATAAAAAAAAACATTTTGACAGATTTCAAAAATGAGGGAAAAAATTAAATAAATTTGGCAATAATAGATCGTATTAGCATAAAATCATTTAAGTATACGAAATAGGACGCGAGGAAGCTATGTGCCACACTAATTGGCAGATTATTTTTGTGATTTTTAAAGTACCTACTCTGGGTTCTTAATTAAATGATTCGAGAGACATTAAAAATAGCTTCCTCGTGTACTATGTCGTATACTTGAATCATTTTATACTTTTACACCCTATTATTGTCAAATAAATTTAATTTTTACTCCGTTTTTACATCTGTCAAAATTGTTTTGATTTTTTCATGAATTATAGAATCAATTTAGCAAACTTTAAAGAGCGCAGACAGTTATAATTAATCTGTGGATATCCGTGGCTATATTTGATAAACCATCAAATTTTTATAAAAATCAGATGAGTACTTTTGAAGATGTAGGTGTAAATAAATGTATGTTAGTGCGCACGTGGAAGAGAAACAAATGTAGATTTCAACCTTCTGCGCCAGAAGGTTGAAATCTACATGGAACCAACAATGGGCTAATTACCTTCCATCCAAAGTTTATTAAAATCGGAGTAGTTCTTAAGGTATGTTGGTTCGAAGGAACTGAGCGACAGACTGACATTTTAGGAACCAATAATGTTCCCTAATGTCTGAAACGGATTTCTGTCTTGGAATTTTTGAAATCGGAGACACAAAATATTATTGCTCATCAGAACAATCACATAGCTTCTGTTGACCTTGGTAAGCATGGAAGCAACATGCTCAAGTGAAATAATTATTCCCCCTATTCGTCATGATGTTCCTTCACACGTTTTTCTCATCTCAGGATAGTGCCTAGTATTTTCCTTCCTCTACCCCTCTTAAGCTCTCTTAAGTACTATGTGATCATCAAATTTGTCCACTTATAATCTTCTGACAATGATATTTTATTGATATTTCTGTATTACCTCGGTATTTTAGTATTTGGGTTTCTGATAGGCTTAAGTCGGCTTAGGTCAGTAAAATAATAGTTTCTAAAGTTAGGTCCTTTTTTTAATTTTTATTTATTTTACATATAATATATTACTTGCAATTTCATTTTGCTATTAGTAATAAGATAACAAATTGATTGAGTGACATGGCTTATCATGAGAGGAGAGCCTACCCAGTGGTAGTAGGTACTCCTGTCGTGCATAACATTAATTACGTATATCGGTTGAGGTTGTGAACTATAGTAGCAGGTCTCGAGGCCAATGCATCTTCAGCCGGGTTCCGGAGGGATGGTTGGTCAGGTATATAAAGGGATGCCATGGATTTGACTAAAGGATTAAGATGGTGAATTAAGGTTTCATGGAATTTTATGTAGCAGAAAGAAGCGAATGTACAAAAGGAATTTTAAGGCGTGGTGAATTGTAAGGGAAACGTATGATGGGGTATTGGTGATTTTTCGAAGGATATTATTATAAAGGGATAGATGGAATCTTTGGTCGAGGAGTCACAAAAGGAGTTCATATCGTCAGTTAGTGTCCGTACGTTTAGGTTTAGTGTGTTGAGCCCAAGTCGATCAAGATATAGGCCTAGATATCTTACAGAAGATGATTGTTGGATCACTCCTTGGTTGAGGATGACTGGAGGACAAGTTGAATGTCTGAGAGTAAAAGAGACGTAGACACTTTTCTGCTCATTAATGTTTATCCTCTATTTCCTCAACCAAGGTTCAAAAAGGATAAGGTGGTTTTGTATTTTGGTTGCTGCTACATTAGGAAAGTAGGACGCGGAAAATATACATTTGTCATCAGCAAAGGTAGCTTATTGGGTACTTGGATGTTGGGGAATATAAGGTGTATAAAAGGAGTACAACAAAGGACCTAGAATACTTCCTTGTGGTACACCAGCAAGTATAGGACTCGTTGGTGAGCGAGAAGAGCCACAGCTTACATGGAAGTGGTTTTCATAGATATAGGATTTTAAGTTAGGTCTAAAATATATTTCTTGATTATGACCCTACTTAATATTCTTACCAATTATTATTAAAATTTAAGTACAGTAGTTGAAATTTCACTAGTCTGCACAGCACAGTCAATAGTCTTTTTAAAAGCCATATTAGGATTACTATAGAAACTTAAAAATGTGTAAACCCAATAAACTGTCAAAATCAATCCGCCTTCACATTGCTTTCTCTATAAACACTAGTGTCTGTAAGAAATATTAAATATATATCTTCTTTACATATACGAGGTCCTCAACAATATTAGTATAATACAGTAGAACTAATTATTTAAAAATATTATTATAATCTACTGATAACTTTTAATAAATATATATAATTGAATTGATACTAACTTTATATTTTAGTCCACAGGCCACCATAAGAAGTGAGTCGCTGATTGATAAAGTTTTCTTACCTTATGGAATCGCTTATTTATGCCTTGTCCACCGATGAATTGGGTATATTGCAACTGGGCGCTGGGCCATTTCTTTTTTGTTGACATACCAAACTTGCCCTTCTGCGGGAACATTGAAAAGAGATAGATAAAGTTTTGATTTTCGCAGGATCGTTTAATTAAATTATTTAAAAAACAGTGGTAAAGGTGGCCACCGATAAGAGTGGGCCGTTTGGGGTGTCCACCGCCCCAAACATATCGCTCTCCGGGGACGTTGAAAAGAAAACGGCCCACTCTTATCGGTGGCCACCTTTACTACTGTTTTTTAAATAATTTAATTAAACGATCCTGGGAAAATCAAAACTTTATCTATCTCTTTTCAATGTTCCCGCAGAAGGGCAAGTTTGGTATGTCAACAAAAAAGAAATGGCCCAGCGCCCAGTTGCCATATACCCAATTCATCGGTGGACAAGGCATAAATAAGCGATTCCATAAGGTAAGAAAACTTTATCAATCAGCGACTCACTTCTTATGGTGGCCTGTGGACTATTTGTTTATTTGAAAAAAAAACAAAAAAAAAACAACAACAACAAATAAATAAATAAAATAAAATAAATAAATTATTAAAAAAACAATAAATAATAGTAATTAATTTTTAGGTATTAATTATAGTTACCAATTTAATTTACATATAAACGTATTTTATATAAACCTCTATCACTCTGTGAATAAAATAAATAATTTAAAGATAAAATATAAATTTGAGATTACAATAATTATATAAATTATTTATATTAAAAAGGACACATTATAAGCTACATTAATATAATTATGTGCATGTTGTAATGTAGTTATGGATAATTTTAAACAGAAAAGCATATTATTATGTATATAGTATATAAAGTTGAAAAACATACATATAAAATATTTTACTTATAATATTTGTAATATACAATATATAATGTATTTATAATAAAGACTACTATGGTTGTTATGATGATGTATCATTTGGTATATCTACATTCGTTTTAATGATTATTATATTCTTAATACATTAATTATGATTATTTTCAATTATTGGTATAGTTTTAATATAATATTTTTATTATAAAAGTCTATTGTAAATTTGAATCTAAGATATACAAAACAATTCATAACAATTGACTAGATATCATAATATCGAAAAGTAGGCTTTATAAACACTTCTATACCGAGGCCTTCTTGAAATTAGTTTTATTTCCGGTAGACTGCGCTAAACTAGTAATGATTTGTTTTTTGACATTTTCATGTTTAGGCTATGGAACATAAGTCAAAAACGTTACGTTACTTTTAGCTTAAAAACTCAGAAAAGTAAAACAGGGAGTTAAAAAGCTATAGGAGGTGTGTAATCCAGTCTCCAGCTGTTGGGCCTCCCTCCACCGCACGTCATAGGGCCGAAGAAAGTCGAAAAGACAGGGAGTTAGGAAAGTACAGGAGGTTGCCATCAACTCTCAGCCCTCTCGGCCCACCTAGTATGAAGGCATATTAACAATTCGTAAAAGGCGCGCCGGCGCCTTTAAATTCAGTCGTTTGTAATCAAGCCGCAGTGCCGGGTGTTGAATAAATTACCGATTTTATTTCATTTTATGTCGGTAGTTTACGCAGAGCGAAATTGTTAATATAATTTGTCCTAACTTGTATTTCATTTTGCTCGTTATTCTGAAAAATCGTTTTTCTCGAATGGAAAAATGCCCCTACA
Organism: Gerris lacustris; assembly: GCA_951217055.1. Classification (NCBI taxonomy): domain Eukaryota; kingdom Metazoa; phylum Arthropoda; class Insecta; order Hemiptera; family Gerridae; genus Gerris; species Gerris lacustris. The sequence goes on along the minus strand of OX578283.1, from coordinate 28,372,932 downwards.
GAAATCCGTTTGACACATCAGGAAACTCTTGGTGTCGTGTCTATCTTAAGAAGCCCTTATCAATTGTTATTGATATTTGGATAGTACTCTTCCTGGTATGTTTTCTTCCGCACAAACTTTTTTTTTTATTAACACCTACACATTTAAAAGTACTTAGTGTACTTACATTGACATTTTAATATAACTTCATGAGGTTATGTAATTAAAGCATCATATATAAAAAAGCATCATAGATACGTTATAGGATAATAATATAATATATTTAAATGCAGTCCACCAAAAGCTAAATATTTATGTTTATAATAACCATCAAAAGGTGTTCGATATAAAATTTATTTATACTCAGTAGAATTATATCAGAATATTCCGTCACAAAATTTATCACGGCCAAACTAGGAGTGGGAGGAAAAACGTAGATGTTAAACTTAATTTGATCAAAAATTAAAAATGATTTTAATCATAATATTATCGATATTAAAAATATTAGAAATGCGATTTTAAATTGTGATTTATTTCTCTTTTGTTGTTGTTTTATTTTACAACAAATTATACAATATTCTTACTTATAAGTAATATTATAGAAATAGTATTAGATTTATTTTTAAGAAAATAATAAAGATTAAAATATATTATGATTAGGTAACTATACAATGAAGTAAACATTAAAAAGATAATAATTTTGTTTTTATTTGAAGATAAAATCTTTAATAAGATTAATAGGTAAATAATATTTAATCCTTGTTAGAATTTATTATATGTTTCTTAAGAAGTCTTGGCACAAGAATCTTACATTTTATTAACTTAATAAAACATTTGTCATTGAATATGGTCACAGTAAGTACAACTTGCGGTGGTTACAATTCTTTCTTCATTGTTTAGAAAGTTTTACTTTCTTTCAACAAAGTAATTCCAGCTGATTTACTGTAGGCATTTATCATTAAAATAGGAACTTCTTTTTAGTGTTTTATAACACTGGGAAAAGTTTATCATTAAGCCGTTTCCTCGAAGATGATACATTGCTTTGAGTGATCTGCACAAGTTGCAACAAATTTAGTATTTAGTTAACGCTTAAGATTTTTTGTTTTATGAAGTATATAACTTTTTATAACAATTTTAATTTATAACTACTGATTGTGGGTTCAGCCGTTGTTTACCACAACTGCGGTATCGGTTTCATTACTGTCGCCGTCACCCATACTCCCGTGTGCTTGGTTGTTACCTTCTTGTTCTCCAACCAGAGCTCTGTATTTCTTGGCGATTGTTTCCCAATCTGCTATATTTTCAATACGTGTTGCTGAATTGCTGAAACTCAGCTGTGATCCTAACGGACTTAGATGAACAACACTTAGTGCCATTGAATCTATAAAAAAATAAGGACAATTCAATGAAAAATAAATTAGCTTAAGGTAAAAAAAAATCTATCATAAAATACTAAAAATGAAAGAACGCATTTGTTGTTTAACATAATCAAATATGAAGTTAACCATGGTAAAGCCAATATTATTTTCTTTTATAAACTAACTCGACAAATTTTACAGAACTTATTTCCAAATCTTGCCATAATAAGCAGTGGAATTATAGCTATTTACGCACCAAGGCAGGAAACAAAGTCATTACACCCTGAACTTTTTTGTTGGTTCCTGAGGCGTAGCCGAGGGAGTTATTTAGTTGGTATGTACAAGATTTTTCCTCAAGAAGGGAGAAAAATATCACAAATAAAACCAAAGATTTTTACTATTTCTTTACGTATTAAACTAAATTTACATTTTTTTTACCTTTCATTTTAACAAAAGCATATAATAAAAACAAAGAAAAAAAAGTTTTAAAACATCTTATAGAAAAAAACAAACAAATACCAATGAAAATTACATGTGTAGTGTAATTAGTGCAACACTGATTTTATAAAAGAAACATAAGTTGGCTCTACTGTTTACTAATCTTATTTTTAATTATGTCTTAAAATAACGCCAGTATTAATAACTTAAGCTAATGTGGGGTCTTACTTTCCTCCCTCATTTTTACTTTTACTTTCCCCCCTTATTTTCACAACTAGGCTATAATAGGGTCCATTCCTCCTTATAAACTAGGGTGGAATGTTAATGTTTTCTCCCTTCTGGAGGAAAAAGTAATTTACTAGTCCTATTTTTTTCCATCTGTATCCTTCTAATGCTTGTCAGATTATACAAAGAAGTGTTTCTTAATAGAGATGCGCAGAAGTCAAAGGTCACTCATCCCCAGTTGAGAAACCCCAGATATGAATCGTAGGAAATATGAGATGATTTAAAATAATTATTTTGTAGGATCATACTTCCCCTTATAGAACATAGATTTAATTCAAGGAATCCACAAGGGTAAGTAGTAAGTAGGTGCCAAAGCAAGTGTTCTTTCACATTTTCTAGCATTAATACAGCTATTATACTATTAATTAATATATCTATTAATAATGATCATTTTTCTTTATCGTTTAAATATAGTAACTTTGTTTGAGAAAGGGTCTATTCAACAATTCAACTGCGAATGAAGTAATGCTAAAATTAAAGAGTTGTTGCAGGAGCTAAAACTTTTATGATTATATTTATGATGAAACAATAAAGTTAAAAGCTGATAGATATTTAAATTTGTTCATATTATTTACCTCGCCCTTTAGGTTGCACCTGTCCTTTCTTGATTTTGGCCAGCCACTTGGCTCCCATTTTTGTTCTCGGGCTTACTCTTGAACGTGACTGAAGGCCCATCATTTGAACCAAACTCGGCCTCTTTCTCTGAGAAACTATAAAATAGAAAGTAAATATATTTATATGTTTTTAGGAGATTAAAGAAATATGATATTTTTAAAAACTGAACTTTTTCAAACTCATATTTTATTTTGTTAGTAATTTGAATTTTAGAGTCTAAAAACAATGACTGTAACTGTAATTTAACACCTCGTTAAATTTAAGTTACAGTTATCATGTAATAACGCCTCATAAAAGTTTAGTCAATATAGTATGTACTGATATGCTCTGTAAAACAAATGAATAAATTTAAATTAATGAAATTTAATAAATTTGATAAATCTTACGTTTCGCCCTGCAGAGATGTATAAAGTACATAAGCCATGTGGTCACCAGGTTAAGAGGAGAAGGGGTCGTCGTGGTTCTATGCATGTTTCTTATAAGTTTTGCCAATCCGTACTTCCATTCTATGTCTGATTGTGCCTGGACAAATCATTAGCTGTTAATAAATGACTTCTTTGTGGGAGACATTATAAATCTAATTAATGTATATGGGTTGCAAATGCTATAAAATTCCTAAGGAAATTGCATAGGCCTAGATAAGAGACTAGCATAAAAATTAATAATATGTCTAGTGTTTTGTGGAGCATTTTATTTGTTAAGTTGTGATACTGTAAATATTTTATTTTAATAAGTTCATAAAAATAAAATCAGTCCAGCTTGTGACATTCTAGATGATCAGCTTAAGAAAATTGGGTTATTGGTGATAACGATCACCATTGCATTAAAAATAACCCACCATGTCTGAACTAATAGGTTTCAGTTCATTAATTTAGTATCCTACAAGAAAGTTGATAAATTCCACAAACCTGAATCCTCTGGTATGTGTCACTCATCATAGCAATGAGGAGGTTGATCAATACAACAACTGACACCAACATGTAAACACCCAATACAATTTTGAATAGATAAAATGTCCATCCTGGCTGAACATTAGGTTTAGTCCTTAGATTTTCAGGCGTTGTCTGACCGAATATTGCGAAGAACAGTAGTTCCAACGACTCAATTGGGTACATTTTAACTGTAAAACAAATAAAATAGTTATATTAAGCATCGGGGAGTATTTTTTTTTAAAAAAAGGGTGTATGATTTTAAATTTATGGTGTTTTAAATAAACTCGTTTCCTTCAACAGCTTATTCCAGTTGTTTTGTCACCTTGCAGTGTTTTCCATAGCTATTCCCTGGGTATTGTAGTACCGAAGGGGAAACGTAATAAAAGCTAGTTGCAAATCTTAAAGGAATGGCTTAAAAAGGCAATAACAAGGGGTCAAGGATGGAGATGCCGTTTTTACTACTTTCTTACGGTCGGTCCTCACATAGAATTGTCCTCTATATAAACGTTTTTTCCTTCTTCAAAGAATTCTTCCCTTAGAGAATTGAGATTTCCTTAGCAGCTAACTTCCATTTTATTCCAAGCCTTGGCAGGCTTTAATAAAAACGACATTTCCCCAACTTCCTTTTTTGTCCTTAAAAAAGAGGCATGATAAAAAGAAAAAAAAGTGTTCGGCATCAAACATACCGTCTGAAAAGTACTCTCTGGTCGTTGTCAATGGTTTTTCGCCTCTTCGGACCTCTTCAGGCGTTTGATTCCTGAACGGTTGATTGAGAGCAATGATCTGCATGGAGAAACCAAACACGAAGATACACAATACGGCGAGGAACCGGGCCAGATCTTTCATCAAGTTACCGATAATGATTGCCCAAGGTCCGAACAGATAGTGGAAAGAGAGGAAATCCAATATCTGGACGCAGGCTAGCAAGAACGATAAGGCGAAGAGTTGATTTCGTACGTACATCAATGTCGGCCAATACATACGTTCTGAAATAATAAGTTAATCATAAATATCAGTAACCTTACTCAAAACAAAAATAATTTTATTATAGTAGTTAGCTTAAAATTTACGTAGGTAAGTACAAATAGAGTTCCAGGTATGGAATGAAGCAGAATCCTTTAAATCCTCCATGTTTTTTAACTATATTTTTTTCCATTACTAACAATGCTAAAAACAATTTGAATTTTTTACGTTAGCAACAACTAGCCACTACTTTTTTGTCGGTATTTTTCCATCATCTTTACCTTGAAGTGACGTTAATTGTTTAATACACTTTGATTAAACTTATTTATTAAGCAAACGCATACCCTGAAATGTATTCTCATAAATACATTTTTGTTCTTGTATATCATATATTGGATTTGATCCAATATATTATGACTAAAACTAATAATCGAGAGAGTTTTTGTGAACATTGCTTCGTTCTCCATCTTCTTTCAGGTTGTCCTCCGCCTCTTCTCTCTTTTATTGAAGTTCATTTCACACAGGTTTTCCTTATTTTTAAAATTAGCATAAATTAGTTAAAGTGGTCAGTGACTCGCAATTTTGCATCCTGCGTTTAAGCTCTCCACATTCGAGTATTATGTCTTATTTTTTAGTTGATTAAATTGAATTAATAAAAATCTTTCCTAAAACTATACTTATATACCAACTCATATTGTATGTCTGGAGGAGCTTTAATAGATATAAAGGTAAGCCCGGGTGCACATTGAGACACAGGCGTCGCAGAGCAGGGCAGCACAGTTTCTTTCAACCCCCTGAAATATACAATATCGCTCAAAGTGAGACGTAAGATCCTCTAGCGTCGTCGGGTAGGCCACGGGTGATTTAGTACTGCCATGCCCTGCCCTGCGTCACCTGCGTCTCAATGTGCGACCGGGCTAAGGCTTGATAAATATATCCTTTGATAAAGAAATAGGGAATCCCTTGACATCCCCAAAATATATGAGCTTACCAATTACAAGGCCAAGGAGATGAACAGCTACTCCGAATATGCCGAATAGTAGCACAGCCATTTTGATCCAGCCCAGTCCACTTTTATCACTAGGGTCTGTCAGTTCTGTTAAAAGTAGTCCAGAAAGCCAAACGAGCAACGCCCATTCATACCTAAATTAAACAAGAAAACTGATTGATAATAATTATGAAAACATTGTCAAAGATATCATATTATTAATATACATTAAGGCACACTCTCTTCTCTCTTAATATACCTTATAGCCCAGTTAATAAAGGTTTTTACCTGCAACTAATTAGGGGAAATCTGGATTTTTTCCTGATGATAGACCATGATAAGAGGTACATTCTCTCAAAAGTCCCCACTTCTCCCCATTGTTCTTCGCTCTTTACATTTTGCTAAATTGATACATTCATTCAAATAGACAGACAAAAAATTGATCAACAGACAGACAGAAAGGGAACCAATTTAGGAAATGTAAAGAGCGCAGTCGGTTGAAATTAAGTTAGGGCCATCTGCGGGATACTTGCGACAAATCATCCAAAATTCATATTAATCAGTTAAGTACTTTTGAAGATAAAGGTCGAAATAAATGTATGTTTGTGCGCATGTGCAAGATAAAATAATGGGCGCAGAAGGTTGAAATTTATATGGGATCAACAATAGGCTAAGTATGACCTACCATCCAAATTTTATTAAAATCAGAAGTGTTGTTTTTAACACATCTTGGTTCGAAAAAATGAAAAATTGGAATTTTTATCAACAATATCTCGAAAACGGTATGCCTCACTTCAAACATGCATAGGACCTTTTTTGTGCAGAATTATGTGAGAAATATTTTTGTTAATAACACTTCTCTTCAAAAAATAAACAGTTTTGCGTAAAAAGTGAAAAATAAGTAAATTTTAAACTTTAAGAATGGGTAGGGGGGGAAGCACAAAAGGGGGAGAAGTGGGGACTTTTGAGAGAATGTACCTCTTATCATGGTCTATCATTAGGAAAAAATCCTGATTTCCCCTAATTAGTTGCGGGTACAGCCTGTTTTTGGCCTTTATTGATTGAGCTATTAATACAACAAGCCTTCCAATATTGAAAATATATTAACTGTGTAATAAAAATTATCCGTACCTATTTGCAATCAAATAAATACAATAAATAAGAAAATTGAAAATTATGAATTGTTTTACAACCTAGAAATCTTTAACTATCATATATTTATTTAGTTGAATTGAAAAGATATTTAAAATCTTGATACATTATTATTTTCCGCTTAATAAAAATAATTATAATATTTTTTTTTTATTACCCACCGAATTTCCTTTTTTAGGCCTAAAAGTAGAAGTAGAAAAAATATTTAGTTTTACAATGAGTAAATTTTAAAAAATTGGTGGGTAAAAAAATAAAAGTAATGAACAAATATTTTTTCTGCTATTAAAACTTTTTATTATTGTTTTTTAGAATTGATTTTATTTTTATAGTCACACTTTTTTTGGGCTGTAAATTTAAATTATAGGGCCTGTGTTTTGATACAGTAATAGAGTTTTTTACAATAAGAAAACGCACAGTTATATAGCTTCATACAGCTTAAACTAATATTATTTTTGATATTGCCCTAGCCCAAATAAAAAAAATCTTTTTCATGAATTAATTTAAAATGTTTTTAGAAAGTATTGCTTTAGTAAAAATGTAACGTATTAGTAATATATTACGATATTAACTAAATTATACCAGCGTTGGTAGATGAATTTGAGTTAAATCTTCCCCAATGCTAGAGTTCAAATAACCTTCGGTTTGGTTATTAATTTTCCTATTGGGTCTGTTGTTCTCAATTGAAGGAGCAGACTCCTGAAAGCCCTCATTTAGGTTAAAGTGTTCTCGAACATTGAAAGCTATTAGTTTGGTAAACTTTTTTCAGCAAAATGTAAAAGGGAGTTGAGATTGCCAAGATTGGCAAAGGAAAAAGCAAGTTTTACAAGTTCAATAAATTTACTAGAATTTATCTTATCATCCATTTTACTTTACGGAGCGAATTTATATCAAGTTATATAGTGACTGCATCAAATAAACTAAATATAAGCCTTAAATAAAGTTTAGAAAAACACAAGAAAAGCGTAAAAATATGTACCAGTACGGTATGACAGTTCCTCTGACAACCGGATATATGGGTGCGATTGCGACCACGGTGAGGAGCATCATGAGATGTATGTGAGACGTCAAGTACGACATAAATTTGATGATAGGGATCTTGTAGTATCTGTGACCCAGGGAGAGGGTGAAATATACCCAGACCGGGGGACAGATGATAAATGTGAAGAAAAGCAAGAGGGTTTTCCAGCTAGCCCAGTTCAAGCTTCCTTGCCAAAGTTCCTGCGAGCAACCAAGAAAAAATATATAAGAGAATAATTTATGTCGGTTGTTAGATAGTAAAAAGTTGTATTTATCATTAACGCCTTTAGTAAACCACTGAGGGAAAAAATTGCCGAAGAGATCCCTTCAAGGACTTCACTAGAAGAAGTAAATTTGAACTAACTTGATACTCTTTTTTTGTTAGGATAAAAGTAGTGTGTTCTACTTATATTTATTAGAATTTATTTAATGATAAGATTTATTCTTTTCAGGGTACGTATTAATACATATTAATTTTCCTCTTCTTTTATTGTTGACACTCCTATCGAGAACAAGACTAAGTCCTCATAAGATCTGCTACTTCAAATTTATTTCACTATATCCCTGAACGTGAATTCTCCTACTACCCTCAGTCCTCCTTTTTGAGTCCAGTCTGAACTAGGTCGTTCAAATCACAGTTGTAAGTCAACGAGCCTTTTCTCGTTGCATCATTTCTTTATATACAGTTAGTTCCAGGATAACATTCATCGTTCCTTTTGTCATCCTTCGTTCCATCTGTTTTCCCCTCCCTTCTAAAAAAGGTATTAGTTAAATAATCATCAATATGAACTCTAAATGAACATCTTGATGTGCATAAGTGACATCGATATAGGTATTTTACCTGAAGGTACCTCTGGACGACTGTATGCGCTATGACTTCTTTCTGTTCATTTTCAATGAGCACATCAAGAAATTCAGTATTCTTTCGATCTGTTGCCGTCAGAATTCTTCCAGCGCTGTCCGCTCCAGCAGCCAATGCAAGCAGCTCAGTCGCCATACTTTCACACAATTTTCCTGCCGCTATTAAATCTTTAGCCCTTTCTTTTTCCTAGTCACAAATTATTAAAATTTTATAAAATTATTACGACCTATAGAAATGGTTTATCAAGAAAATAATTGGAATCACGCTATGCCTTTTCTTTTTGCATTAGATTATTTTATGTTCCAATTGAAATTTTATAAATCTCTTAACATAGCATTAATAATATTAAAATAATTTATAATGACTAGTTATGATTTTCATCTAACATTATTGTGTTAAATTTAAAGTTTAACCACAAAAAAACCTTCAAAATTACTTCTAAAATAAATTAATTAGGAAATTGTTACTCTTACTATAAGTTTTGAATTATTTATTTTTCTAAATGATAGGTGAAAATGTTGTATAAATAACAAATAAATATAAATACCTTGTTAGACAAAATGATGTATATGTTAGATAATTTTGCAGCAACATCTACAGGAGCTGGGGATACTAGAATAAATTCTTGTATTGGTCGATCGCTGAACTTTTTACTGCATATCATTAAATTGTAGACAAACTAGAGTCAAAAAGTTTAAAATGAGAATGAAATATGTATTCAGTTATAATTTATAATAACTATAATTATAGATATTATGTTACTCATTACCCTCTTATCTTCCATTAGTCCATATGTGTCGTGTTCCTTAGTTAGCAGGTATTCGAGAACATTGTTATGGCCCTCCGAAGCAGCGAACCATATCGGGGCAGATCCGTAATTGGTTTCAGATTTTGGTGATGCACCCGATTCAACTAGTAACCTTACTACTTCTAACCATCCAGCTCTTGCAGCGCAGTGCAATGCAGTCCACCCATTCTGTAAAAAGGAAAATTAAACTATGTTCGTTCTGATGAACGAATTTATCCCCCCGAATCCAAAATTTTCTGGACAGAAATCCGTTTCTACCATCAGGGAACATTTTTGGTTCCATATCTGTCTGTCATTAAATTTTTGCGAACCAAAATATCTTAAAAACTCAAAACTACTCTCCGATTTTAATTAAATTTGGACGGTAGGTCAAAATTAGCCTATTTTTGGTTCTATATACGTTGCAACCTTCAAAGCCCCTTTGCATGTGTTCATAAACATACATTAATTTATATAATCATGTCGACTGTGTACCTGCAATACCTCGTAACCCTCAAAATCGAGGTTTTTTTTATTACATTTTTTGATAGATATTATTAATATCTACCTATGTGCAAAAGCTAGTAAGCCTTAAGCAATTATTTTTTATAGAAATTATTGTAAGACTTCGTATTCATCATTTAACTGAAGTGTACAAAATAGCTCGTATACGACAAGGATTCAAAACCTCGTTACCCGCATGCATTGTAAGTCTTTAACTAGTTGTGGGATACGTTTAAGTGTTTCAGTAAAATTAATTAAAATCAAAATAAATTTAAAGAAAATATAAAAATAAACTTTTTTAAAACAACGTTTTTTGCTTCTCTTGAAAAATTTAGTTTTTGGGGTTAAGAGGTTTTGCAGGTACACATTTGATGTATGATATTTAATTTGGATGGTATGTCGAACTTGCGCATCCCAAAGATGTTCCAATACTAATTTCAACCACCCACGCTCTTTTGATTTTTAACATGAATTAAAGTATCATTTTAGCAATATACCTAAATTGATTCTTTTACTCGCAAGTTAGAAATCAAAACAATTTTTACATTTAAAATAAAAGGGAAAATAGCTTCCTTGCATTTTATTCCTTATTTTAATGATGTGCGTCTAATTTATTTAATTTTTTCCCCTTTTCCAACCGAGTTTACCGAAAGTAACGAAAGCAATATGATCGCTTTGTCTCCGATTTTTAAAATTCCAAGACATAAATCCCTTTGAAACATCAGGTAACAATTTTGGTCCTGTGCCTGCCGTTCGTGTATTTTGGTTCGAGTCCCGCTTGCGCACATTAAATATTGCGGGGTGGGTGCTAATATACAAATTTAAAAAATGATATTCGTCATTTCTACTTTCTGAATTTGCCATACACGATGCCTTGAGTCTGTGGTTTTTAATATCTTCAGACTTTAATAAATTTAACTTTAATAAACATTTTAATAAACCTGAAATAATGAAAGTACGTAGTAGAGAGCCAAATAAATAAATAAAATAAATACATAAATAAAAGTGCTTTCATTTTACAGTAGCTGATTGCTGTCTGTATGTAATAATCCTATACGAAATAGTACCTTATCAGTTGCATTGATTTCACTACCCTGGCCAAGCAAAACTTCAATCATCTGAAGGTGCCCATATGTGGCTGCTATATGAAGACATGTCTTTCCATGTCTGTCCAAACTATGGAGAAGTTCGGCTGATCTGCTGAGAAGTAAACCTACTACAGTAATGTGTCCCTCGAAGCAAGCTAGATGAAGAGGATTGTAACCCTAGAAAACCAAGAAATCATAGTTATTAGATAAGTTCTTGTGATGTCGATTTTCTTTTTTCATAATTTTTATGGTTGCTTTGATTTCGATTATTATTACATTTTCGGTGGTTGCAGCGTCGACTTGAACTCCGGCGGAGTTAAGTAAAAGCCTTACAACGTTTTCGTTTCCTGAGAAAGCAGCAAGGTGGAGAGGCGTTAATCCTGATTCGTTTAACAGTTCTTCAACTAGTCCGGTTCCTGACGGAGGATCTGATTTCACTACTGCTGATACATGTACTAGCAGTTCTCTTACCGTATCTGAAAGCAAACGTAATAGATTTACAATCAATAGTATAAGCAATAGTTTTACAATCTTTTGTAAAAATGTCTAAATTTCCTAAATTAAAACAACACAAAAAAAAAAATCACACATACAGAAGAGTTGCTAGTTTTATTTCGTAGGTACATTATATTATTTTAGGTTTTATTAAATAATTTTGCTTTGTCTGTAGTCTATAGAAGCAATGTAATGATTTTAGAAATGAATAATAACTAAATTACCTGCTTGGCCAAAAAAAGCAGCTATATGAAGTGCTGTTACACCAAGTTTTTTGCTTGTTATCCTCAATGTTTGTGATGATCTCATGACTTCTAGTACTTGTCCGTGGCCGTTTCTTGCGGCTAGATGAATCGCAGTGAATCCAGACTGTAGTTAACAAAATATAAAAATAAATAAAATATAATAATTTATAGAACCAAATACATGTATTTCATTAATTTAAAAATTATATAAAATTGGGTAATGAAGAATCTAAATATTACATTAAAAGTGTTAGTAACACAAAAAAAACTCCAAACTTAAGATAATAAATAAAAATGTGAGATGGTACGTATAAGGCTTGTTATACGTAACGTAAATGTAATTTTATTTTATTATCTTAAGAAATATTTGCTTATAAATGTTGGAAATCTCTTAGGATGTTAATCACCTTATTTTCATCGGTACATGAAGCGCCAGCTCTAACGAGTACTTTAACCACATCCGCATGTCCACCCTCTGCTGCCAGTTGAAGTGGCGTGGCCTCGGTGATCTTATTCCTGGCACCGATAACTCCAGAACGGTCGAACTTCATGAGTTCCTCTATGACACGAACCGATCCTTGCATTGCCGCTATATGGGCACATGTATTACCGTCCTAAAACCAAAATAGAGTTTTATTAGCCTTTATTTCTTAAAGAGTAAATATAAGTTTGAAAAACCATCTCCTTGAGTGCGCTCAAGAGTAGAAAGATATTTTTTAAAAGTTACGCATTTTCATAAAATATTTTTGAAAAAGATCATGCAAGTGTTACACTCTAGTGGTATGGTTAGGAACCTTGATAGTATGTGTTTCTTTTTGTACCATTAGATGTCAGCACCCATCAATAATCTTACTTTGCAATTTCTTATTGCACAAAGAAGAGAAAGCATGAACCAGATCAACGGATGATGTTTTCGATTTCGGGGTTTTAACGATTAACACGTTTTGATGTTTTTTAAACACGATTTAGTTATTCCTAAATATGTATTACTATTAAAATAATTATTGTGGAACTTTATAAGTTTATAACTTAATAATTTGCTAGAAATGAATGTATGTGTTTCTCTCTAGCGGAGAGTCACGAAAACGTTTCAGGGTATGTTTCCAAAATATTTCAAAAGAGTTCACCACTGTCTACAGTCTACCTTACGTTCAACCCAACTTAGATTTCACTAGAAGTATTATAAGTTATCTTTATAAAGTTTTTTCAAGGTATTCGATAGCTTGCTCTTATAAATCCAGTACTCATCGAATTAATTAAATTTTCTCTTTTTGTAATTCTATAAACCATCAGTGTCAATATATTCCTTTTTTTTAATTCGGGGTTTTTAGCCAAATTTTAGTAATTTTAAATATTTTTAAAGATTTATACTTTCTCATATAGAGAGAAAGTATTGTGATGGCACTAAAATTCGATTTTGAGATTTTTTGAGTTTTGAGGCTCCCTTAGTTAAACAGCCTAGGTCATTGTCATTATTGGACGGGGACTATTATTCTGCCACTTTACTTATCTACTTAATGGGATCATCTGTGTGAAATATGTCTTACCTCTCAATATACATCATTTTTCTAGCTATGTGAACGTTTTGAAGAACAAAAAAACATTTTGTCTCCGATTTAAATAATTCCAAGACAAAATTTTTTGTCTTGTCTGTCGGTCTGTCGGTCAATTTTTGCGAACCAACATATCTTTACAACTGCTTGTCCGATTTTAACGACATTTGGATAATAGGTCATAATTTGCCCATTTTTGGTTCCATATAAGTTTCAACCTTCTGCGCCTATTTGTTTCTCTTTAACATGCGCACAAACTTACATTTATTTACACTTATATCATCAAAAGCATTAATATGATTTTTATGAAATTTGGATGGTTTGTCGAAAGTAGCCTGCAGATGGCCTCTGGTTAATTTCAACCTTCTAGGCTTCTTAAATTTTGCTACGTGTTAATTGATGTCTAGGGATATAAAATATATGTGTGGGATAGGGTCTAGACTTTCTTTTTGTAACCCAAAAATGGTCAGTTCCTCTTTCTGTAACTTGCATTGAAGTGACTCGATTTTACCAAAGTTTGATGAGTACAGTGTGATAATACCTTGGTCGATGCCAATACAAGAGAAGGATGCTGCTGGAGGAAGAGCTGAGCTACTTCAGGGAAGTTATTCTGTGCGGCTACATGTATTGGCTTCTGTCCCTGTTCATCGGTTGCATCTATGCTGGCACCTAGTTCCAAAAGTAGCTTGCACACTACTAACTGTCCAGCAGCCGCTGCAAGGTGAAGAGGGGTTTGTTTCTTCAGTGTCAGCACATCTATCACTGCGTTGTGTTCTGTTATGAGAAACCTATTAATAAGAGAAATATATTTTCAGTATGTTACAACTTAGCATTGTAATTTATGTACATTATTTATATACAAATTACGGATGTAAGCGAAAATAATGCTTATTAGAGCATCGTGAAGCTAGAAATTTTCAGTAATATTTTTGCTTGTGCTGATTTATTGCAAAACTACAAATAAAAGTTCAATTACCATGATAACTAAATTTTTTCTCTCATATAAAGACTTGTAGGCCAGAAGCTCTAGATACAAAAATCACCCAATACGAAATAATTCCTACAAAAGGGTTATATCTTCTATAATAATCAAAATTTTAAAAAATGCTTGGTATGCAATGAAGAGCATTAAATCCTGCGTCTAATAAGACCAAGAGCGTAATCTTTGGACCACCTGCTACCAAACTACAGTAGGTCAAACTTAGACCAATTTTCCACATATTCTCGTTTCAAAGTAATCTTCACTCAAATATCAACGAAATAAACCTGTTTATCGTAAAAGTATGCCGTATAAAAAGTTTTAGAGCAGTAAATTATACGTCGAATGAAACCAAGAGCGAATTTTATGAACCACTCGTTACCAAACTACAGTATGTCAATGTTGGACCAATTTTTAACATCAATGAAAAAATTTGTTTTTAAGTTTTAGAAAATATCTTCAAAAATAATAAATAGACATATTGGACCAATTGCTAAAGCAATTAAAATGGATTATTCAACCCTAGGTATACATGTAGATGTGGGTCAGAAGTAATATAATAATAATATTATGGTGCAATAATAGAAATAGATGGTGTGGCTAGAGCAGTAAGGATGACCAATAAATCCGTATCCTAGCCGACTTCAGCAACCTTCTCCTGACACTGGGCGACTTCGATGGCTTTAACGACGATCATATCCATGGTCAGCATCCTCGCGCTTGTTTAACTAAAATGCCTGCACTTTTCAACCTCATAATAAGAAAGCTAAATCACTCCTTGTTTCTGCCATTTGAAAGGAATTGCTCCTGAGTCATAGAAACTGACGTTGGCAATTGGTCTGATTGTTTCATTTATAATTTTTTTAATATATTTCCGAAAATCTGAAGTTTAAACTTTTTTCATGGATGTTGTGGGATCGAACCCTCAACTATTTATTCGTATTTTTTAATTTTTGTGTTTTAGTTTTTGACTCAGATCAAACATTTAATGACAAAGCAATCAAATAATGTTTCCCCTACTGTAGTTTGGTAACGAGTGGTTCATAAATTTTTACCCCTATCTCCTTTTCCACTGCTCTACAGAAGAGGAAAACCCAGGATAATCATATTGGGTCAAAAATGAGAACATTAAAACCAAAATACCTTTTGTAGGAATTATTTCCGAATTGGGTAATTTTTATGTGTAACGTTACTGGCCTACTACGGTAGTTTGGTTAGCGGGTGGTAAAAAAAATCCGCTCTTGTTCTCACTCGACACAGAAATTAATGTTCTAAAAATTAAAATTGAAGTCCTTCTTAATTTTTGTTTTAGTTTAGGAGATATTATAAGCGAAAAACCTCACAAACACCTCTTTTGGAGATACATTTTTACCCCTCCCCTCTTATCCACAGGTCCACCGAGAGGGAAATCCTAGGAGAGTTATATTGGGTCACAGATGAGGCTATTAAAACAAAAAAATAACCTTTTGTAGGAATTATTTCCGAATTGGATGTTTAATTTTGGTTATTATCGTTATTACTTTTCCTCACTACTAATAGTAGGAAAAGTAATGTTTTCACCAAAGAATTTTTTTTGAAATTTCAACGGAATTATCCGTTTTAGGTGTTTTTAAGACCTCCTGAGTGGTTTTCAGCATGGCGTATGTATGTGTGTTATCATCGTAGCGCCCAAGGTATTTAACCTAGAGAGTTGAAACTTGGCAGAAAAATCAGTCCTAACCTGTAGTTGTGCCGCCCGGAAATCAACTTTTTCCGCCATCTTGAACCCAGTTTGCTGAGTCAGCAAAAATTTAAAAAAAATCGTAATAAATCGAAAATGGTCGAATTTGGCTCGAATGTACCTCTCTGTATGACAAACAAGCCCACTAAATTTCATTTTGATTTTGGCCGCCATTTTGAAGTTATAAATTTTTGAAATTTTAAACTTTGACGGTTAATAATACTGAAATTAAATATAGGTTTTTGACTTATTGCATATCGTTGGAACCGGAAAAATTAAGGAACAAATATAAAAAAACCCGATGAAATTCTAATAATTAGTTTAAAAGTTATAAGTGAATATAATTATTTATTAGTGCGATAATTTTGATCACGTCAAAGTTTGTTTACATCTATCAAAATACCGCCAAACTTCAAATAATTAAATAAAATATAGGTATTAAAAATAAGGGTTTTTTTTGTAAAAATGATAATAAATTAGTTAGTTCAGAACGGTCACCCATCCAAGTACTGACCACGTCCAATGCTGCTTCCTCCTGCAGTGAAGCAGCAGGAGAGGCCACTTTAGTGGCCTCTTCAGTGAGGAAAAGTTCCGTACCCGATTTTTTTATATATAATCAAAAGTGGCTTGAAAACAACAGTATTTTATACACTCAGTAGAACTTGGCATTTTAGTCTGTCCGTAAGAGGGCAATCTCTGTGGCTGAAGGCTAATCATTTATCCCATTCCTTATTATATTCACGTAGCTGTCTCCTTTCAATAATATCTTGGAAGATGCCTTTAGTAACAGTAAATCTACTATTCAAAACTGGATTTCAGCCACTAGTACGATGAACAAACTAACTACTTTTCAGTCAAACTTAACAATGACTATCTCTTTTACATCTTTCTCGTTTCTCCGGTACTGAAGGTAACCACTTGTAGTATAAAGCCAGCTTCATTCAATCAAGTAAATGTTTTTAAGACTTTGTTCAATAATCTAATAGAGTGAATCCACTGTTAATCTATAGCCACTAGCACTTACTTTTCGTAACATACCTTTCTTTTATATTCCTCGCTCTATAAATTACTTTTGTTAAATAGTTTGTCTTGTTTACAGCCTTTTAACCTATCTGAAGGTGGATTTATATTTGATCGCCTTTTGCTCTATTAAAAGTTACTACTATTTAGTCTGCAGTGTTCTCAATCCATAACGAAAAAATATATTCCTCGACCAGAGGCAGTTGTAAAGCCAAGCCCAATTTTGTACTTCGATTACCATTTATTTTAATTGTAGTTGTATCCTTGAAGAAACCAACCAATGTACAAACGTACTACAACTTATAATTAAGATAAGCAAAATTTGCTGATTTTATTTATTGCGAAAAATTTTCATATCAAATTATTTTTGTTTTAGAATACTTATTAATATATGTATATATCAATAAGTAATTGTTATTATGGTATAAATATCATGCAAACTTGTGAACTATGTGAATTATTATGGCCCAAGGTGTTGGTGTTTTGCAGAAATATTAAGTGCATAAAATGATGCGGGTCTTTTTTCTCTTATAAATTAATTATAAAAATAATATTTAAATAAAACATTTTGATCCGATAGTGAATATTCAAATAAATGCTCGTATGTTGAAAGAGCATTGTCAATATTTTTTGCTTTTGCTTATCTAGCGTTTTTATTTTTTAAGCTATTCAGCGACTATTTTCCTGTAATGTTTTCGCTGATCTTTAAGACCTACTTGCAGAGTTCTGAGTAACCATTCATTGCTGCCAAATGCAGCGCTGTCCGTCCAACACGGGACTTGCTGTTAATAAATGCTTTATGAGTCAGCAGTGAATCACAGACCTATAAAAACAAATAACATTATCTCAAGTTTCTTTCACACTTATATTATTTCATTAGACATATATTTTAGGAAAGTTTATTCCATTTTGCATCCAGTTCAGAAAATTGTAAATACTTAAAATTAAGTGAAACGTTTTTACGCACAAAACACATTTTTGAAACAAGTGATTAAGGTGCATTTTGTTAAACCATTTTTTACAAACACAAAAAACGACAAGAACGTTTAAGTCAAACCAAAACCTAAACTACACTCAAATTTTTTAACACATTGTGCAAATTTAAAAGATATTATGTACCTGAAACCCATTTAAGATAGCCCAGTGTAAGATAGCATTTAATGTTAGAAAAATCTGTAGAATTAGACTTACTTGAAGAAATCCTCTTTCTGCAGCCAGATGAAGAGCAGAACGTCCTTCGTTGTCAAATACGTCAACCCTGGCGTGATTTGTCAGTAAGTTATTAACCATTTCCATATGTCCATAGTGGCAGGCTATAAGGAGAGGAGTCCAACCGACAGCCGTCTGCTTGTTCAAAGCTTTTTGGATCTCAGTAGTTTTCATGGAAGACAGAAGTTCCATCAGCACGTCGTTGTTACCCACCACAGCACAGTGATGGAATACTGTTTCCCAATTCTGAAATTTTTAGTGGAATATAGTTAACTTCTAGGATTTAGTTAACTGATAGACATTTTCAATTAATCTAGATTTCCCTGTGATTGCCTTGCTTCGTAAAATGTCAATTCCGAAGTTTAGCTCCTACTATTTAAAAAAATTACAGAGGTGTGTGTTGCCTGGCCGTGCCAAATATGTATATTTATCCCATAACAGTGGTACCTATTAGGGTCAAGAACTGTTAGGTTTTCATTAAAGTAGTTAGACAAGTCATCGAAATCGACTTAGATTGCAGTTAGACTAATTTATTGCAATTAATAAAGAAATAAAAAACAACAAATATTTTACCTGCTTCGTGTAAAGATCAACATCGGCCTCTGCCGCGATCAACAGCTTAATGACTTTTTTGTCCTCGAGTGGGTTTTCCTTGTTTACATCTTTCTTAGCTATCTCTCCGGCGTAATGGAGAGCCGAAGCATCGTCTTCGTTTACTGTATTAACGTAGGCCTTTGCTCCAGCCATCCCTTTCGTTCTTTTGACGAATTCAATCAAATGTTCGACAATTTCAGATTTACAACTTCGACAAGCTAAATGAAGAGGCGTTTCCCCGCACTGAAATTATTAACAAAAATCTAATCAGTTTCTGGAATTAGAGCGTTGATAGGTGTCATCTTAGTAGATTCAAAGACTGTAAAATAATACATGTTTATTTGATAAGTAAAAAAGTATAGTTTCAGGTGAGTTGATCGTAGAATCATTATTTTTATTTTGATACATACTCGTAGTTGAAATACATAATAATGTTAGCCTAAATAATAAATTTAATATTAATCGTATCTCATTTAATTACATTTTCATGGAATAGAATAATAAATGTTTGTGAAACTGTAATGTCTCGGAGTTAAAAATTATTTTTAAAGGCTGGAAAAAATGTTATAGCTAAACAGTAATTGCCTTTCACTAAAGTAATAAAGCTTTTAGTTAGCAATATATATATGTATATTTTACAATTGTTATCGAGTTATTTAAATAAATTTCATTTTCTACCAAATGGTAATAAAGGGTTTCTTGCGGCATTGTACTATCAAAAATAAATACCTACCATTTCAAACATCTTTATAGGACTATTTTATTGTGTTACATTTTACCAGTAGCACTCAGTTCATATTTGCTAAAAGACCAGTGGCCAGAGCAGATCAAAAGATCTAATATAGAAATATTTTGCCCAACCTAAATTATATGTACTTAACAACTCCTTTCTATCTGCGACTAAACTGACTTCTCAGGAGTCTAGTTTTGTTCTCCCCTCAAATTAAAGGGTTGCTTCTAAATTAGATCCTACTTATAAATATTGCTGGCTCTCCTCTTCAGGGTTGTTAAAGGCTTGGCATAATTTATTTATTTTTAATTTGGTGTACAATTTTATTAGAGAAATGAATTACTTATTACATAAAAATTACGAGTATAAATAGTGAAACTCGTATTAAATAGTGCTATAAGTGTAAGTTTGTTTAAGCGTGTTGAGTTACATCTAATTTGCTTGTATACCTTAACGTAAATAGAATAAAATTGTATTTGTATAATGAGAAGCGTAGTGATATAACCAACCCTATACGCTCACTTATATAGCATAATCATAATTTAGCATTATAATTACAGCATTAATAGTAACAAAATAAAGAGAGAATGGGCCTAATATTCCAAATACTAATTGCAACTAATTAAATAATATTGTTTTCCAATAATGAACTCTACGTCGAAACATGAAGTTGATTAATTATACGTTTTGGAACCTATAGCACTTTTCGCATCAGGTGTAACATGTTTTGCGGTATTCTTCCTTTACCCTTAAAGGTTACTTTCTTCTCAGGTGATAAATATATACTAAAAACGTCTTTCGGATACATTAAAAGAACAAAACCGCAAGACAGAGAAAGTTAATAGTATTTTTAATCCAGCATTATCAAAACATTTTTTAACTTATTGAAGTGAAATCAATTGCTCTAAGGAATAATAAACTGTATTGAAAGGTGATAGATTATATCGATTTTTTAATATCCATAAAACAAGAATTAACAAAGATACACTAAAATATTATTATAAAATCCTACACTTAACGTAGTTAAGTGTACTTACTTAAGTTTAGTGTTGCTTATTGTATAATACAAGATTGTGTCATGTGTGCATTGAATTAAATACTTTTAAAATATTAAATAAAACAACATAATAACAAAAAAATAAATGTAATTATAAGCTCAGGGTAGTTTAGCTATCGCATATAATATTTAAGTGCGTTTATTAATAGATTATTAATTGATAGATTATTAATAATTATTAATAGATTAGAAAATCAGAGCGTAATTTTGAAGCAATATTTAGATGAAAACAGTTTATTGCAGAACAGGGCTAAGATAAGATGTCTCAGTCTGTACAACGCTTAGTAAGACAACAGACCTATTTTCTGCACTAATTCATTATTTAGTTTAAAAAGTTATTGTTTCCAAAACTATCGGCAGTGTATCGTCTGTAGAGTCAAATGACTGTTGCTTAATTATACATCGTCCGTTTTCCATATGTAATTCCCTTTATATTGCTCTAAATTGATTCCGACGATTTTGATTAAAAAAAATCTCAAATTTGGTCTTTTCACTTATAAATTAAAATTAAACCATGTAAATGGTTTTCCTGGGAAAAATCTAGTTTTCGAGTTATTGATAAATATAAATCTGATTTAGTTGAAAATCGAAAATGAATCGTATGCAATCGCCTGTTGAACAGAAATACACTATTTAAATATGTTTAATAATAAATTGATAATTAGTTGATTATTGGATTTGGGATTAATTATTCTATGAGAAAGTTCCGTTCGAGTACTGATTTAGTCATACCTTTAATTCTATAGTATTAAATTAGTCACTTAGTCTCATGAAATATTGTTGCTATTCGACTGAAGATTGTAGACAGTAAGAAAGTAACAGTTTAGTATAAAGTTACCCAATTGGTGAATCTGAATTAATAATATGCTTTAAATCGTCGGAAGATCGTAGGTAAAAAAAAAATAATAAAAATAATAGATTCTTCTTATCTTTTTAAAGTAATATTTTTTAGAACCCTTCTTGTGTTCTAGTTTTTTTTTTTTAAATTGGAATTTTTAGAGTTGTTATTTTGACATTTTTATGTTTAGGCTATGGAACATAAGTCAAAAACGTTACGTTACTTTTAGCTTAAAAACTCAGAAAAGTATAACAGGGAATTAGAATGGTATAGGAGGTCTGTAATCCAGTCTCCAGCTGTAGTGCCTTCCCCTACCGCGCTTCGTAGGGCCGAAGAAAGTTGAAAAGATTTATACGTGTGACAGGGAGTTAGGAAAGTACAGGAGCTTGCCATCAACTCTCAGCCCTCTCTTTTAATTATATATTAAATAAAATAAAACAGAAAACTTACTCTCTTTTTCTAAATTATATATTTCGCTATCACATCATGGTTTAATTAACAGCTAATTATCCATCACTCTTAATCGCGAACTCAAGATATAAATTTGCTTAGTAAATTTACACGTAGAAATTTAGGAAGTAAATCATTGAACAGATTTTAGTCAAAGCATTATTTTTATCAAACCTTAAACACATTGGCCAAAACCGAACTTGGACCAAAATGGAAAGGAAGTATGTAGATGTTTCATTTGATTCAATAAACATATTTACTTATCTCTTACATTTTTGCTTCTTTATCATTTATAAAGACTATTGGATTGCAATTCTAAATCACCCTGTGTGTATAAGAAAATAATCAATATAAAAAATATAGTTAATTAAAAAAAAAAAAAAAAAAAAAAAAAAAAAATGAATCAGTCTGATAAAATAGATAAATATTATAAAATGAATTCTACATAATACTTTGAAAAAAATGTACTGTGTGAATTAATTACCTATTTAATTTATGCTAAATGCTTGCTCCTAATTACTAATGCTATAATTAACTTAATGATAGTTGCTTTGATGGTAATTTATTGTTTAATATCAGCTGATTGTAATTAAGTTTGCTTGAATCTACTCTATTGCTTAATTTTTACTTTATTATGTTACGTATTACTTATATGAAAGAATTGTGTGTATTGTTATGCTTACTTGTTCTACCATACTCTAAAGTACGATTATAGCTGTAATTGATTATTATTACTTGGTAGTAAATTAATTGTTAATGTTTCTACTTTAATAGATTTAATTGGTTGCCTATGCGTTCTAGTATACCTCTAGTGGTCCTCCAAATGATTACCGCCTCTACATTAATGACATAATTAAAAAGTATGTTTATTCAATTAACATTAGTATCATATTGTTTTAATTTTATTTGCTTTGCATAAAAATGATTAGGTAGATCCTTTTCTTGATTTATTTACTATATTATTTTATGTAACCTAAAATTCAAATGTAGGCTTTTTCACGTACAACTGATCAGTTACTTTCTCGAATATACTGCTTTAAAGATTTAGTTAAAGATTTTAGTTATGTTCGAAATTTGGTTTAAATACTTTCAGTGTTGGAATTTTCTTAATTCTATGAAATTTGATAATCTTTATCAATTATGACTAGAGAGGTTAATAAAAGTAACACTACAATATTGTCACCACAATTTTATATATTTAAACAGACGCGTTTCGACATTATGTCATCTTCAGTGTGTTAACATAGTAAGTGAAAGACTACTACTATCACTTACTTTGTTAACACACTGAAGATGACATAATGTCGAAACACGTCTGTTTAAATATATCAAATTGTGGTGACAATATTGTAGTGTTACTTTTATTAACCTCTCTAGTCATAATTATGAAGTGGTACCACAAACTCTCAGTCAAAACAACCAATTATTTGTTAAACGCCAATCTTTATCAACTTACAATATTTTTGTTTGTATTGTTTGTCTGAATAATTGTTCATAGAGTCTTAATCAATAACAAAGAAAGATATATTGTGTTACAATTGATAAATTTAAAACTTGTTTGACTCGGAGATGACCAGAGATAAAGGAAACAAAAAAACTAATATTTACCAAAGCTGAAGCCAAATCTACTCACATGCGATGTTTTTGCTACCTTTGACTGGTACAAAGGATCGCCCTGTTCTTCTAGAAGTTGTTTCAATGTGTTGAGGTTTCCGTACTTAGCCGCTACGTGGACGGCTGTCTGTCCATCATCTGTTGTTAGGTTAGCTTGTGCGCCACTCTTCAGAAGCATGATGGCGCATTTGTCCCCTTCTTTGACCCGAGCGGCTATGTGGAGTGGTGTTTCGTGCATCGTACCACCTGTTGGTGAATAAAACAAAAACATGAACCGAAATCCACACTGTAAATACTATGAATGGTGTAGGTTCACTGAATTGATTGGGGGTAATCGCTACCTCGAATGGGAGAGCAGTTAGCTCACTATCAATAAAGTTACATCGGGCGTGGTCAAAACTTCGATGGATGACCACAGATCTGGGTTCAATCCCCCCCCCCCCCCCCCACTTTTTGTTCACCCAGCATCGCCTATGTTACCGGTTGCCTGTCAAATTCAATGATTATACAGCTGATGAAGTAACACACTAACCGCCCGTGTCATCCATTAAATATATAATTGTATAAGCCCTTTAGCAGGCCTAGGCCCTCCACAGGCTTTTGCGCCACAGAGTTAGTTAGTTATTTAGAATAGATTGTATACTTTCACATCTTTTATAACTTTCATCAGATTTCATCGTATTCACGTGAAGTTGCATGTTATAATGAATACAATGTTATTTCTTTATAAATAATTGTAATATAAATATTAGTTTAGTAATTGAAATATTAATTGGTAAAAGTGAAGGAAAATTCAAAATAAGACCCCCCCCCCCCCCTCTCCACATCGGTCTCATTTAAATTTATATATAAATCAGTTTTCTGCAGACCAATTTTGCTTAGTAAGTTGAATTTACTATTAATAATTATTTTATATTTTAATTTTTATATTCAATTACCAAATAGGTAAGCCATGTTGGGGCAGAAACAATTAAGGGAACAAAATATTTATAATATATGACCGTAATACATATTAATGTTTTAGAGCATTCTGATAATAATATTTAATATTCTTTTTGCAAAGTATCCTCTGGCTCGTGGCAAACAATAGACAAAATAGATCATTTATAAATTTGTTTTCAAAAGCCATTCCCGTTAGTGTGCAAGATCTCTTTCTATTATTTCTGTTGTCTTTGTATTTGTATTTACCTCTGACGTGGACGTCAGCTCCGTTTCCAAGTAAAGTTTCAACCACGGCTGGCTTCGCAGACTCAACCGCTATATGTAAGGCAGTGTAGTTATCCTATAATAATAAGATATGAGAGAGTTAGTGAGGTATAATAATAAGTTTAATATTTATCAAATGAAACAATTTTTTATTTTGGTAAAGTTTAAGAATAAATCGTAGGCTTAGTCTGTATGAACAATCATCGAACTATCTCACATATCCAATATCTAAACCCTGATAAACAAGTAAAAGTTTGCTTTGACAGTCTTAAATATCTAGACACAACTCGAAATAAATTAATCAACAAATATTAAGCCAAACTGGTTTACTCTGCTAAAAGCTATTAGAAATAATATCGATGGTTTGGATTTTGATAGTACGTTGACTAGAGCCATAGACAAACCATTGATTAATGATGTCTCACTGATAAATATAATAAATGTTTGTGTAGATCATGCAAAAAAAAGTGTTATGGAAACACATCTTGATGTGTATGAGCATGAGCTTACACAAGCTTACCGTTGTACACTTGCTTGTTAAGTGTTGAATACTAAATTGGAAAAATTGTCCTAATATAAAGTTTAGGGCCGCCTACACGCTGTAGTTGCTGTAGCTGTTAAAATTAAGGATTTAATAAAAATTTACTCACACTTGTAGTGACGTCGACATGTTCCCCTTTCTGTAGGAGTGTATTGATTATACCAATATGCCCGTACTTTGCAGCCGTGTGAATACTTCTTGCTCCTCTCTGCAAATGTAATCCATACACATTTATCAGGTTGATCTAGAAGGCTTTAAACTGCATTATTGCATCCCCTCTTTTTGTATTATTCGTTGAAGGGTCATGCAGCCATCCCTGACTCTGATACAACTGAATTAATTTTATATGGGAAATATTCTAGTTAACTACAAGCCTACAACCTTTTCTCATACTAACTGATTCTATTTTTGTGGCGAAGGGGTGTGTTTTGCACTACTTTATTGGAAAAAAATGAAAAGCAACAACTACGAAATTTTCCGATATTTAATTCTTTGCTTGAATAGGATAATTGTTAAGACCTCTAATAGTAATATTTTAAAAGACTTTTGTGCATAAGTTTTAAGACCTTTAATAAAAAAACAAAAAAAACATTGTCCAATTGCTTTATTATCATTTTTAAGATAAGAGTAGAATAAAAGTTTCAATTAAAGAGGGGAAATATTTAATTGCATCATATGAGTGTCAATAAGGAATGACCAATACAGTTCCACTGCTTCCTACTTAATTGGCTTCTTTATATTATTCATGTTTTTTTAATTATTGTACACTCATAAACCATCATCTGTTAAAAATATCATTCTTTAAAAAAAGTTCCAATTAAAGAGGTGAAATATTTAATTGCATCGTGTAAGTGTCAATAAGGAATGACTAATATAGTTCCACTGTCCCCTCTTTATTTAGCTTCATTAGACATTCATGTTTTTAAATCATTGTACTATTCAACATTCATTAACAATCATCCCCTTTTAATGTTTTTACTTTTAATTTAAATGAACTTAAATAGTAACTGCAATTCCTTATTAGTAAATGCTTTGATGGAATTAAATATTTCCAAAAAGCATATTTGTATAGTTATTAGTTTTCTTCGTTATCACACTTGTGGACGGACTATGTTATTAAAGTTCTACACAATATTTATATAATTGTTCATTCTATTAATGATAATATTTCGTAATTAAAAGAACTAATTGTAATTCAAACTGATAATTCTGATAAAATACCTTATTTGGCATGTGTAAGTAAACACCTTTCTTGAAGAGCATCATGGCGCAGTCGGCGTGCCCGTTAAGAGATGCAATGTGCATCAGGGTACTGCCATCTTTGGTCCTTTCGTAAATGGAAGCCTTAAACTTATCAGCTAATAATTCTATAATTGACGCGTGTCCGAACTCCGCCGCAAGATGCATTGGCGTCCGGTCTGAAAATTAAAAATCAGCTATTAAGTTTTATTTAATTATCTAAGGTGAGGTCTTCCTTCTTCTTTGGGCTTTGATTTTTTTTCATGCAGAAATCTATAATGAGGTAGCTTTCTTATTACATATTTGTTTTGTTAGAAATTGATTGGTACTCATTTACTTGGTACTTCATTCAGTTTTCCAGCGAACAGTGTCTTAAAAACGTCCATAATTTCGGAATGGAAACATCTCCTGAGGTGATGAGAATTATGCTAACTTTTGAATTTAGGATCTCAATACCTAATGCAGCGTGCGTAATGGAAGCGAAAATTTGGACGTGGTCATTACTGAAAAAATGTAGATAACTATTAATAATTTGTTCAAACCTTGGTTGTCAGGTATTGATGCATTGGCTTTTACACCGTAGAAGTACTTGACTAAGATTTCATCGCCTTCGGCAGATGATATGTGTAGTGCTGTTTGACCCTCTCCCTGAGAAAATGCACAGTAACGTATGATTTACAAATGAAATATTTTGCTTTAGTAATGCCATAGTATTCTGATATCTTAAGTCTTAAGAATCAAGTTATGTAAAAAGATATAGAACTTACATTCTGTTGATCGACATTAGCACCGTAATCAACCAGTATTCTGCACATATCGATATCTTTCTTCCTCGAAGCTAGGTGAATTGCCGTATCTCCATTGTCAGTGGTTGCCTTCAGCTGATCCTGCGGTGACTGACTAAGAAGTTCTCTACACATACTCTGATTTCCTGCCTCGACGGCAAGAAGCAGGGGTATCTTTCCTTTCTGAAACAGAGCGGCTCGTTTAACTAAGTTCTTCCAAACTCCTGGGTCTACCAAATCTCCTTCCGCTTCTTCATCTTTCTTGCTTTCTATTTTCCCTTTTAAACCTTTCTTTTTCGAGGAGGATGCCTTGCTCATTGTTTTTACCACAGCATTCAGCGCAGTCATGATTTTTTAAAGAAAACTTTTGGTCTATATTTTTTTACGATTAATCATTTTGATATTAGAATCTATTTAACTCAGCGTGCGCTGATTATAATTGATCCTTCATAACTACCTCATTAAATATTTGTATTTTCAAATGAATCTGTAATTTTTAATCTATTTATATTTATAATATTGATTATAGTTTTAATAACTTCACTTATTAATTAATTTTTGTATGTATTGAACATTCATAATAATAGTTATTATATCGTTAGGTATAGTTTATAGTAATTAAGCTCTCTAAATTATTTGATTATCTAAAGTCCAAATAAAATTGTAAATTAGTTCTTCTTCTGATTTCTTTTCGATGATTCGTCTCATTTTTCCATTCATTCATTGTCCATTAGACGTATAGGTAATAAATTAAAACTAATACAATATTTATAATATTATAAACACTATCTTTTATCTTTTATGTTATCTATTGTTATTCTTTTATGTTATTTATTGTTATTATTTTATGTTATCTATAGTTATTCTAGTCAAACCCAGATGTATAGTTGATATTTATTACTTCTAAACTCTACAATTTATTTATTTAATTATAAAATTTAAACGTAGTTAATTAAGAATTTGCCGATGATGTATTGAGATAGAGGAACTTTTAAGCCTTACAAGGCTACCACAGCGAGAGCTGATTTGATTTTTTTTTAATAAATGGTATTATTATAAACACTATAACGTTTTTAGCCCAATCAAAATCCAACACCAATAGTCCAAATTTCCATACATGCATTTACCCCGCAATCCAATTCATTTATGTACTAACCTTTTACTATTAAGTATTCAAAGATAGAGGTATCAAGAATATTATAATCTATAAATCTAACTTGCCTCAATAATTTTATTCTTAACACAAGACATAGTTCTTTGAAAACAAGCATTCATCTAAATGATTTCAAATAACCTCAAGTAATGTCTACCGGATATTCGCACCACTTAAAAAGTTCATTACATTTGTTGGAGTCATCATGTTGTTATATGATTTAATATTTTTTAGAAAACCACACATAATTTCGATCGAACTTATAAAGTTCGAGCAGCGTATCTACTACTCATATGATTTGATCGGTACATTGTTGATGTCAATCAGGTTATTGACTATTTTTTACTAATTTATTTGTCAGATATTTTATTATTACGATATTTATTTTCTATTATTACAACCAATATATTTATTTTTCAACGCCAGGTTGTACCTTGGCTTTTATATATTTTAAAACCTATTATTTGTACATTATAATTATATGAATATAATTTTAATGTATTATTTCTACAATAGATAAACAACACCAGACACGTAGTTCTTGAGAAACTTAAGTCAATCTTATGGAAGTTTAGTTGATTTAATTTTCTAGATTTTCGGGAAATTTAACACAATTTCTATCGTTTTACATACTGTCCATAAAGTTCAAACGCCTTCGATTTCGTTGTGTCGGTCGTTAATTCAGAGTGAACATCATCCTGTCCCCTGCAAATTCCTTTCTGTGGAATGTATTGTTATGTTTATAACAATTATTTTTATTTTCAGGTTTACTAATAGTTTTAACAAGGTTTATTCTTGTTTTATTATTCTATTTTTATTTTTTTACTCACATACCTCACTGTTGGTCAGTTAATTTTTATTTGCATATTTTTTATTATGATGACTTACTGGCAATCAAAAGAGTCTGGTTTTACTATGTTTTATTTTAAATTTCTTTTCGTAAATTATTTATCATTATATTTATTTAACTGACAGAGTTTATAATTGTTGCAGAGCAGTTTTTATGTATTTTTTTAATATAAGATACTTGATATTCCCCAAAGTTTTCTAATGTTTGAATTTCTATTGCTATAAGTCTGAAATTACTTATTTGATAGTGTTATTATTGTATATACATTGCTTAGAATTTAAGCTTCGTAATTTTAAGCTTGATTTATTTTTTGTTTTTTTCAAACACTCATTTGTCTTTGTGTATACATTTACTAATTATATTGTATTATTATTATTATCATCGTCATCATTTTTCACAGTCAATTTGTAAATTAATAATTGTAGGTTCTGGTCAAATTTTTTCACTGATATTACGTTTCTAAAATCATTTTGTTATTTATTTCTAATTTGTTTCAATTAATTTCACATTAAAAATTATCTAGTTAATGTTTAATTTTATTAAATTTATGAAGAGTGTTTCTTAGTGGTTTTCCATTGCGAAGTAAGCCGGAAGTTCCATTATTTTATTTATCATAAGGTTCTTATCAAAATTAATCACTAGAAGTAAAATTCTACGTTAATGTCCGGCTTTACTGGGTTCATTTAAAAGAGTTTTTATCACAAATAGGTAGATTAACTGTCTGGTTTTACACTAGATTAAACGTTTCTTTCTGAGTCGGAGTTTGTCACTATAAGAAGTAAAGACTCCACGTTCTGCATTGAACCGAGTTTCACGATAGACTTAAAGTTTTTCGAATAAACAAAATAAGTTAGCTGTCAGTTTGCTTACTCTTTGCCTAGCGACGTGGATCCTCCTCGAGCTGTAAATCAAGGGAATAACCTTTCTACCGGCTTCCCGTCTCCTCCTTTCCCCACCCCTTACCCCGTGCTGCCACTCTGTAAAACTATTTCTCCAACAAACGCGACAGATTTATACGGTAATAACAGTTAACGAACTGCAAATATATATATATATATATATATATATATATATATATATATATATATATATATATATATATATATATAGAATAAAATATATATGAATTGAACTGAATATATTTACAATAATACTTCTCTTAACCTATCTCTCTAATTTTTTTCTTGTTTTCCATAGCGCTTAATATTGATTTGAGTTACCTAGTTTATTTTTTTTTTTTTTTAAATTTGTAATATTGCAGTAACTTACCGCATCCTTTGTTGTTCTAATATCTCTGCCAGATATTGTAAGGAGTGCCCTCAAGATTGCAGTTGCTGTTCCAGTTTGTCTACTTGCCACCAGATGTACTGCCGTTTGTGATTTTGGCTAGAAACATAAGATATTAGTTTTCATTTCGTTAAAAACATTGCAAAAATCCCAATATTTTATTAATTCTAATTACTTGTTGTATTTCAAATGTTTTATCTCTTTAACTTCCTAATCCGTAAAACATTAACACATCTATTTGCATTTTG
Organism: Gerris lacustris; assembly: GCA_951217055.1. Lineage (NCBI taxonomy): Eukaryota > Metazoa > Arthropoda > Insecta > Hemiptera > Gerridae > Gerris > Gerris lacustris. Next base: position 28,342,151 of record OX578283.1, on the reverse strand, counting down.
CATATCATGTTATTTTAAACATCTACGCCATGAGTTAAATATTTCTCACCTTTCTAGGACTGAGTCAGTTACAGACTGGCGAGTTACCACTTATTTATTCGATCCCTCATCCCTAGAGTTATCCACTCGTTTACGTGATCCCTAGAGTTACCCCTCATTTACACATGATCACTAGTTTGTAATAAACTGATAAATTTAATGTTCACGTTATATCTTCACTGGATAAGCACCTTTAATTCTAGTAGACACATCTATTATATATACAGTATTATTATACTTTTTAATAACCCTTTATAATTAATTACCAGTTATAAATTTGTTTTAAAATGTTATGTAAAAAGATTAGCCAAGTCTGAGTTGAAAGAGGGCATTAGGTGGGCTACGTTCATTTTATTTATGGGGCATATATTGTTTTGTCAAGGAAAATATTTCTGTCAAGTGAGATTTTTTTTGCATTTCCTTAATTTTTGGAGATGGTGGGACTCCTATTTTTAAGTTTTCTTTTTTTTTTCTTTACTGTAAGGAATTTTTGTTTTGTGGAGAAGTAAGGTTAGAAGAGGAAGTTTTGTGGTTCGACGACGTGGTTTTTTGCGGAAAAATGTTGTGTGGTAGCCACAAGTTAAGTTAGTTAGTAAGGTAGTTAATGTAGTTGGTTGAGTGAAAAAGAGTATGTTTCACGTAGTGGATCTTTAGGAGCTCAACACTCAACACCCTGCTGTGGTGGATTTCGGGTCAACCTTGCTACAGCACCTGTGTTAGCAGCTATTACTCTCCGACTTAAGTGGGCTAGCTACAGCACCAGAAGATCAAGTGCACAGGTCGTGGGGACTTCCCTGACCACCTAATTTTGTTAGGTTCTCCTTCCCTCCGACGAGGTACTCCTTCACCGCTGGACGGTAAAATTGAAGGCCCAACCGACCTGTACTTCCTTCGAACTCTCTCCTACTCACAGTATCGTTCCTTTTATTATTTTAATTGTATTTATGAATATTATTTTAACTGGGTGGGCCCAGATAACACCAAGTTGGGTGAGGAATGTTTAACTAATCATATATCGAGTGGACGACCATTCTTAGAAGTACATAGTCTGTGATGGGGCCCCAAGGCCAGACTGAAACAGACTACTTCAGTTATAATTTTTTTATAGGGTTTATTTAAAATTTTTATGGATTCAACCAATTCAATTAGAAAGTATAGCATTCCCCCTGGGCCAGCCTGCGCTGTGATTTCCAATTACCAGAAATAAAATTACATTAATTTATCAAATTAAGTAGAACCCAAATATGTATAATCCATCTGTTGAATATTTACTGGCTTCCTCATTCACCCCATAATTTAATTTTTAGGGTTTCGTTGGTAAAACCAAAAAAAAGAAACCCTTATCGTTTCGTTCCTGTGTCTGTCTGTCACTCTGTACGGTTCCAATAACTTTTGAACCAAAAGAGATAAAAACGTGAAACTTTCCAGTATTAAAGATCGTTTTGACGCGCACATAGGAAAAATATAGCGAACTCAAAATTATCAGCTCTTCAAATTCAAAATGGCGGATAATTCACGACGAGCGAAAAAAAGTTTTTTAAAAATTTTGACTGGGGTATCATATGAAAGCTAGTGAAGAGTAGATTACAAATATATATACCACTTAGGGATAGTGTTTAATTTTCGGCGCCATTTTCTCAAAAAACATCGACATTTTTGCGTGTCCCCCCACCCCCCTAAAATAGTATTTCCGCTGTTACTAAAAATATAGAAAAATATGCAAAATGTGTGGTCTGCTGGCCATAGAAAAAATAAGAGTAGCAATTTGATCTGATCGACTGGAAATCCAAGATGGCGGATAATTCATGTCACTCGAGAAAATTTTTTTTTTTTAAATTTTGAGTGGGGTATCAAATGAAAGGTATTGAAGAGTAGATTACAAATATATATACCACTTAGGGATAGTGTTTAATTTTCGGCGCCATTCTGACAAAAAAACATCGAGATTTTGCGTGTCCTCCTCCCCTAAAACCGTATTTCCGCTGTTACTAAAAATATAGAAAAATATGCAAAATGTGTGGTCTGCTGGGCCATAGAAAAAATAAGATTAGCAATTTGATCTGATCGACTGGAAATCCAAGATGGCGGATAATTCATGTCACTCGAGAAAAAATATTTTTTTTAAATTTTGAGTGGGGTATCAAATGAAAGGTATTGAAGAGTAGATTACAAAAATGTATAACACTTGTGGTTAACGTTTAATTTTGCGCGCCATTTTGTCAAAAAAACTTTTCTCCCCCCCCCCCCCCCCCCCGTTCTAATTTTGTGTTCACAATACCAACGAAACCCTTTTTACGTGAGACTTCACGTCTTACCAATGTTTTGTTCTACATTTGCTTACCTGTTTTCCCTATTCCTTCGTTTCGAAAATTCGTCCTCACCACTCTTTCCTTTCCCCTCTTGTTTCCGGTCAAATCCTACTTATTGAATGAAGTGGCGCTACATTTTATTGTTTCAATTTAGTTCGAAGAACAATCATTTCCCATTTCTCACCGTCTGAGCTTGGCAAAACTCATTGTCTAACAGCCATCATAATAGGAACCCTACAATTTTTAAAGGTAAAGTAATGACCTTTACCTTGTAATACAATAAATATTTTTAAGTGACTGTTTAGGTGTTCAATACAAATCTTTTTTTAAAAAATAAATAAATTTTATTTAAAAAAAAAAAAAACTCAAGTAAACTATAAATATTTTTTTAATTATAGATTAAAATCAAGAGACAAAGTTATAAAAGAAAAAGGGATGAAAAAAAAAGGGAAATTTACAAATGGATAAGGAGAGGTAAGCTAGAATTCTTAATATATTAGACCTTGTAACGAAAAACTTGAATCTTAATACTAACAATCGATAGTATGAAAATATTCTTAGCTCTATAAATCTAAACAATACCACGTACACAATTCATTACTTGTTTAATTAGCATTTATTTACACTTAATTAAGTAAAAGTTCTATTTGCAAATGTTTTTATTTCTTGAGCTAAATTGAATTTTGAGTTTCATTCATTCATTATGTTTACGTCAGGATTATAACTCCGGCTCATTTTAATTAGGTTAAACTTTGTTAATGTCATACTGTCATACATTGTATTTGATGCAAATGAATCGGCCGATTCATGCTTAGAAGCTCTTAGTGAGTTGAAACATCCAATCAGGAACTACTAGAATGGACTACTAGAAATATAACATGACAGTTTTGTTTTGATTTTTGTTTACTAAATAGTTAATTTTTTTTACTGTCTACCTTGTTATGGTCCGTAGGCAAAGTCGAGGACCATTATAATTTCCTGCGTTTATCTATTCTGTGTGTCATTAACGCACCTGTTCTCCTAAAGTACCCAACACAGACATTTGAAATTTTGCAGATATTTTATTTGTAATGACGCAAATACAGGCAAATACAATCCACAAAAAATCATCCCTACATAACAAGGGGTTGTACTTTATTTTATCAGAAATGCGTCAAGTGAGATGTTGAATGAAAGAGGAGCAAACCCTGAATAAAAATATATACATATTTGTTTCGTGTTTGTTCCAATTTAACCAAACAAGTTAACCTCATAAAATTCGATATCACAGCGCCAATTATGAATAAGAGTCGCTATTGATTGAATGTTTCACTTTCCTATTACTGTTATACCATTTTTAGTACAAACTTACACTGGTACAAATGGTACAAGTATAAGTGATAATCTGGTGGCCGCTTTCTATTGCTTTCTGGTTGCAAGGCTGTAAAAAATAAACTTTTTTAGTTTCATTTAATCTTCCCCCAAATTTAGGATAGGTTTGGAAGGCAACATTTGTTTTTGCAATGATCTTCTAACTATTTTTATAGAACACTCGGATTAATTCCCTTTTCCGTCTATTGACCGGTCTACCTTTAGGACAAGTAGTAGCTATAGGCGGTGACCTTCAAGCAACTTCCTAAATCCTACTCTGGCTTCGTGTCGAAAGTAAATAACAATGATCAACTCCTCTGAGATGTACATTGAACAATAAAGATCATATCTCGCACAACATTAGAGAAAACGAAATGCCAATAGCCCTAATTCTGTCACATTCGGATGTAATTAAATAGTCTCTTTTAACTTCCCCAACTAGATTTTTTAGTGTTAATACAAAGTGACGAAATCTCTTCAATTATCCCAAATACAGTTAATCACTATCTTTAACTTTATTAATTGTTCTTACCCCTCCTGGTTCGTAGACGTCGACACCTTTTTTCGTGAGGAGAAGTTTGACCACATCTTCCCTCGAGTACATAGCAGCGATGTGAAGCACATTATAGTTATCCTGTAAATAAATAACAGGTTGTTAAAATGAATCATTGTTAAATTAACCAGAGTAATAACCTTAATATTCTTTATTTTTATACTATGTTTATAAGAAAATAAAAATCGGTTCGACGAATTCGTTCACGACGTTCACACATCGTTTTAAAAACGGTTTTGAAAACGATCCGCTAGTTCAAAACGCTGTTTGAACGGAGAACGACGGATCGTATCGGCTTAAATCCGCTCCACCAAAAATACGTGATCGGAACGGGGGATCGAAATTCAAAACGCTCGTATGAACAGGTCGTGGAGGGGATCGAGGTATCAGGTTATTTTACTCTTATCCACTTTTTAAGTTCTTTGTTTTCGTGAGCTTCCGTTTATTTTTTTTAAACTGCAAAAACGTTTAAAACAAAATTTAAACTAAAAATAAAGAACCTGTAAAAACTTTTAATAACTTGTAAATAAAATGTAAAAATTCGCGGACAAATTAGTTAACAAGAAAGAACGTTGCCGTTATGAAATATCGAAAACAAATATGTATTTCGATCACCTGTATTTTTTGTTGTGTGAACGTGAATCGTTTTGAAAACGAATTGGATCCGAAACGCTTTCAAGACGATGTGTGAACGCAGTAAATGATTCTGAATTTAAATTCCATAATATTTATACTCTTTTTACAATTAGTATTAACTTTTGACACTCAGATTGGCCAATTTATTTGATTAAAAAAATAAAGCCACTAGGTGTGTGGGAGGAGCGGATCTCGTAATATTTTTATTTGCCTAGTTAGCCCGACTTTTTTTAATTCAAAATCCAGTGCTCTCATTGGCTCCCCTCCACATTTTCCCGCGCTGTCAAAACTTAATACTAATTGTAAAAAGAGTATAGTTTTACCAATTTATTATTAAACATATTTAAATAAGTTAAACTGGTGATTATTTAACCACTCGTTCTTTATTTTCAATAATATCCCGAAATATACATTTTTCTCTTTAGCCTATTTAATTCCATGTAAGCTGTCGCTCTTCTCGCTCCCCAACGAGTCCTATACATGCTGGTGTACCACAAGGAAGTATCATAGGTCCTTTGCTGTACTCCTTTTATACATCTGATATTCCCCAACATGCAAGTACCCAAAAAGCTACCTTTGCTGATGGCAAATGTATATTTTTCGCCTCCTACGACCCTAACATAGCAGCAACCAACATCCAAAACCACCTTATCTTTCTTCAACCTTGGTTGAGGAAATGGAGGATAAAAATTAATGAGCAGAAGAGTGTCCATGTCACTTTTACTCTCAGACATTTAACTTGTGTTCCAGTCATCCTCAACTAAGGATTGATCCCACAATCCTCTTTCGTAAGATATCTAGGCGTCTAGGCCTCCATCTTGATCGACGATTGACTTGGGCTCAACACACTAAAACTAAATGTACGGACACTAACAGACGATATAAACTCCTTTTCTGACTCCTCGACCAAAGATCCCACCTATCACTTTTTAATAAAATCCTTATTTATTCAATCCTTAAACCCATTTGGACCTATGGAATTCTGTTGGAATTATGTTCTCTAGGGTTGCACCAAGCGCTCAAATTCCTATTCGTACCGACTCCAATCCAAAGATCCTTCGAAAAATCACCAATTACCAACATAATATGTTTCTAACCTTACAATTCACCACGACCAAAATTCCTTTTGTACATGACCTCGCTTCTATCTCTTATAATCAATTCCATGAAACCTTAAATCACCATCCAAATCCTTTAGTCAAATCCATGGCATCCCTTCATATGCCTGACCAACCACCTCGCCGGCTGAAGAGGCATTGGTCTCGTGACCTGCTACTATAGTTCACAACCTCAACCGATGTACTAAATTAATGTTATGCACGACAGGAGTACTACCACTGAGTAGCTTCTCCTCTCATGCTAATCCATGTCACTCAATCAAATTGTTATCTGTATTACTAATAGCAAAATGAGATTGCAAGTAATATATATGTAAAATAAAATAAATTAAAAAAGCCTATTTAGCCTATTAAATACAAATCTAACGATATAGACCGCTTTCCCAGGAAAATCTAGTGCCTGAGAAAATAGCTTTAACCGCGGACGGAGGACGGAGAGAGGCCGGGCTCATTTCTCCGTCGAGGAGAAGTTATTTTTATGAAACATTTTGATGAAATGTTCAAAAATAATTAAATGTAACTTCGAAAACACGAAAACTAATAAATGGAAAATACTGGGCTAAGTAATTATGAACTCGTAAATGAGAGAGTTGGTCTGATTTGTCTCGTACCGATTTTTTGTTTTTATCTTTAAAATTAAGAATTTCTTATTTTTTAATCTCAAGAAAGAAGTCATATGATTTCGTTGATTGTTTATTTTAATTTTTTTTCTTATTATTATTATTTCTTATATTTTTTATTACTTATTATACTGGTTCTCTCTTATTTGCTCCTTTTTTTTATTCGGCCCTAATTATTTATTTCCACTTAGTCACATGAATAAAAGCAAACAAAAAAGAAACGACAGTGCCACGAAGGAACAAAAGGAACACAATTAATACAGAATATACTTGTAAGAAGGGAGGCCGAAGTGGGGTAGCTTACTCAGAGTGTTCCTATCACGCAACTTTGTCATTAAAACAGCGTTAATACTCAGACAGTAAGGTGACTACCGTGAAACAACAGACAAACTTAACTACAATGAGTGACGCACGCAAACCCTGGACGCACAGGCACGGATTTAACCATAAGATATGCTTCAAGGTGAATAAATATATCATCTCGATTTATTTACAGCTAAAAACATACTTTTTTTTAGTACATTCTCGTATTTTGGTGTATAATTTAAAAATAAAAAATAAAAACTGAAGGTCAAATGTCGAAATACATAATACATGTTGTAATTTTTTGGTGGCCAGGCAACAATTTCTGAGAATATCTGCTCAATTTCAATCAGATCTTTATGACGATTGTGGTGCTACCATACTATAATATGAACTTCAAGAGTTGTGAGTTGATTATTATTACGACACATATTAAAATCTTTGTTCCTTTGTATCGCCAAATTCAATATGTACTTTGAATGTGAGTACTACTTTTTACGGCTTTAAACTTGTTGACGGCCCTGTGTTCATAATTTCCCGGACACTTAGATCCACTTAAGTATCCAAAATTGTATTGATAGTTGTCACTTTTTTTAGAACCAATTTAACGCTGTTTGCCACCGCAAAACGTTATTTTATTCTTGTTGCCTTTTTCACATATTCTTGAATTGAGATTTTTTATTTATTTTTAATCTGTAAAAATGGCACTAACTCTTTTTTACCAAAAGAACTAAATTTGTATAATCTACATTAGATAAAACTGACCAAAAAGAATTGCAGACTTATGAAAAACAATACAACAATAGTCACGAATTAGATTACCAATTATGGTAGTGGTTTTTATAATAATTGGTCGAGTAGCTTAGTGTTTACATTTTCTATACAACGATTCGTGTTTAGTCCTACAAACAAAAGAATATTGGCTCAAAATTTGCAACCGTATTAATTCGAAAGATGATTGACGCGCAAGTCGCAAGTAGAGTTTATGTCAATAGTATAATTAAAACGAATGCCTCTTAACAAAATTATTTCATTTGTTTTAATTAAACCATATTTATTGAATTTCAAGCCTATCAAAGTTTTATTCGTATGATTCTTTGGTTTCAGAGTAAATATTATAACTTTTGTTTCACACACCAAAAAGTTCATGAGTGTTTCCAATGTGCCTTATGTTTTCGTCCGTAAAAACTGGTTCTCGCAAATTTGAATCTACTACTTCGAAGTTTGAATAAAGAGTTGAGTTTCAAATTAGTACTATACTCTTTTTACAATTAGTATTAACTTTTGACACTCAGATTGGTCAACCTATTTGAGGGGAAAAATAAAGCCACTAGGTGTGTGGGAGGTGCGGATCCAGTAATATTTTTATTTGCCTAGTTGGCCCGACCTTTTTGAATACAAAATCCAGTGATCTCATTGGCTCCCCTCCACATTTTTTCTATTTTCCCGCGCTGTCAAAAGCTAATATACTAGTGATGCGGTGCATAAAGAACTCGCGTAGATTATGGTCTTATATCACCGTACAATATTGCTACCAGAATAATTTTTCGGTGAAAACCTAACATATTCTTATTCAACCTGAAAAGAGCCTTAAGAATAACAGCCTTAACATAACAGAGCATATAAGAATAAGTTTACTTTTTAACACCCTCATCTCTGTCACATTTGTTGCAAAACTTTTGTAGCAATAGTTACATTTATTTGCTACTCATACTCATAAAGCCTTAAAACAATGTATGCCATATCATGCTGAGTACAATCTTTCTCATCAATCGTCTTTATTATTGGCCCCATTCTTAAATTTAAAAATGTCAAACAAAGCCGAGATGCTGTGAGCCGAATTTAATTTCGTATAAATTCTTAAGTTCTCGGTAGCTAAAATCGTTTTACTTTTATCCGTACATAATCCCTATTTAATAAAGTTATTGCAAGCTCACCACGCTCACATGTTTCAATATACATAATCTTTATTTATTAAATGATTTCTGGCTCGCTACGCTCGCCTGGTAATACAGCATTAGTATGCATAATATTTATTTAATAATATAAATGCAGCCTCGCTACGCTCGCCTGGTAATACAGAATTAGAGCATAATATTTATTTAATAATATAAATGCAGGCTCGCTGTGCTCGCCTGGTAATACAGCATTAGTGCATAATATTTATTTAAAAATATTAATGCAGGCTCGCTACGCTCGCCTGGTAATACAGCATTAGTGCATAATATTTATTTAATAATATAAATGCAAGCTCGCTGCGCTCGCCTGGTAATACAGCATTAGTGCATAATATTTATTTAAGAATATTAATGCAGGCTCGCTACGCTCGCCTGTTGTAAAAGTATTTTTTTCATAATCTATATGTAATAATATTAATGCAGGCTCGCTACGCTCGCCTGTTTATACAACGTTTCTACATAATCTTTATTTAATAAAATTATTGTGGGCTCGCTTCGCTCGCCTGTTTATATAGCATTTTTACAATATCTTTATTTAATAAAATGAATTTTAAAGTATTTATAATATTTATAAAGTATTTATGAATAATTTTAATTATTATTTAATAAGATTAATACATGCTCGCTATTTTTATCCTTTAAAATACCTCTAACTAATTTATAACATGTCACATGTCGGACAGACTAACATTTTTTTTTTTTTAAAGTTTTCGTTATATTGGCCGCCATTTTGAAAATATTATGTGTGAAATTTTAATAGTTAGACATTCCTTTCCTAGACGTCAAAAGCTTTAAGTTGATGTATAACAAGTCATACTGACTAAAAACTTTTTGTTTAGTCGTCCGCCATCTTGAAAATATGAACGTTGGAATTTTATTAGTTACAAATTCTTTTTCTTCTCTTAAATACCTATAAAACGATGTAAAACACATTATACTGGCTAAAACTTTTTTTGGTCGACCGCCATATTGGCTGCCATATTGAAAATTTGAATTGTGAAATTGTATTAGTTACATAATCTTTTCCTTGTCTTAAAGGCCTTTAAAATGATGTATAACACATTATGCTGGCTAAAACTTTTTTTTTTAGTCGTCCGCCATATTGGCCGCCATCTTGGAAATGTTTAGTGTGGAATTTCCAAAAACTAATCATTTCTCAATAATGCTGAGATGCATCTATGAGCCAAATTTCGTTGAAATTGATCAATTTTTAATCCATTTATCGTTAGACAAACAAATAAATAAACACACAAACTTTTCAAATCCCAAGTCTCTGAAATGAAGAACTCACTTCGCTCGTTCAACTACTTGTAAAAAGAGTATTACCACTAATTGGTAGCAGTAGTAGTAAGGTCCTAGTATACTAGTACTAGACGGGTTGGACGAACTACTTGTTCGAACCTTGTTATTAGACCATCTTTTAGGCCCATTATTAGCCCATGGTAGAGAGTTCCAGCCACTTCACACATCATACCTCTGTACATTGTACAGCTGAATCGAGTATGGTGTGATCATTAGTGTGCCACATAAATCAGAGCAGCGAGGGATCGAACCCACGGCATACGGCATTGTGCCGCCCTTGATTTATTTATGGCTTTGCAGACGTGGTAAGTAATTTACTCGCTGGCTCTCTAAGCACTATCTAAAGAGCGCCTTTAATGGACCCGGTATTAATTTATGCTTGGTAGTATGATTTCCATTTTTTTTTTTTTTTTGTGAAAATAACACTTTTGTTAAAAAGTTTTAAGAAATAACTTTTTTGGGACTCAGAGGATCTTGTCGTGCCAATCCATCAAATTCGCAAATCGGATTTTTGAGATACTATTTTAAAAGTACATGTTACATTCAAAATTTGGCTAATTCGTATTGTAAGGGCTAGAGAAACGTCCTACAGAGTGGTTAGAGGTTGTTAGAGGGGGTTAGAGGCGGCTCTAAATCTCGGTCTGGCACTTACAATTCGAATTTACCCAAAAGTTTTAGTTAACTTTGGTTTTAAATATATAGTCGAGAAAAAAATATTAATTTCAATCTAGAAGATAAGAAAGGAAATTTATACTGGTGGAAAATATTTAAAATTCGACGAAAAGTTCTGATATGTTAACAAATAAAAAGTTGGGCCCATCTTTACACCGTTGTAGTGGAATAAAAATAAATATTATTTCTAATTCTTAATCCTAATATAAAATATTAATTCGTTTCTTTTTAGTTTGTTGTAATATAAAATAATTTTAGCGGGGCTAGTGTATTTGTTGTTGTTTTGTTGGCATTATTTAGATTAGTAAAATTTCAACGTAGAATGTAGAGGTTATTATTTTCCAGCTAATCTTCTCTTCACGCACTTTCAACTCTGAGTCATATTCTGTCTTGAGGTACGTATTTAAACTGTCTTAATTATTTTAAAAACGATGTTAAAACATCTAATATTATATTATACTTAAGTAATTAGTTATATTGTTTATATAAAATAACACTCAAGCATTTTCTGTAGGAGCAATCGCTTTTATATTTTTCTAAGGCAAAGCTCTTTTAATCCTTATTTTCAGAAACGGTTGTTTCAATTAATTGCTTATATGTTTTTATTTTTAAATATTTGTATGTTTTGTATAACGATTTCTTTTTAATTAATGTATTTTAATAAGTTTGATAATAAGCATATTGTTTATATGCTGCTAAGCAAGGTGCGCTTTAACTACTTGGGCTATTAGCGCAAACCTTAAGCGTTGTTTATTATTATTATTATTATTTTTACAGTTCATAACTTTTAAATTTACCTTTTTAGATAGATTAGCGGTAATCTTAGCTTTTGATTGTTTATCTTTTCATTTATCAGCACATAACAATCATAAAAGAGATAATACGTTTTTTCTATAACAAAACAGTAATTGAAATTATGTAATACATATTATGGTTTTATCTAAACTTCTTTATTCTTATTTTTCTAAATACCACAAAAACTATTGTAATAAACGATATTATGTAAACGTCACATTTGTTTAGCTTTTTCGATAACCTTATCTTTAGGTTGTATAACCTTCTTCTCCATATTCTAGTTTCTTGAGTTCTGATATTAGTTTTTGTTACATTCCTTAAGAAGTTTCTTAATATCGTGTTTACACTAGCAACAGAAACATGTTTATAAACATCGATTTTCCCCGAAAAGTTGTTCCTCGACACTTTTGAAAGTAGCGACATTTTGATTTGAGAAACATTGTTTCTGAACTCAGTTTACAAACATGTTTTGATGCCAGTGTAAACGGGGCTTAAAAAAGAAGATTTTTATGGTGGGTTCACAGCTAGCGGAGCTCAGTGCGTACGGATTCATCTATATGAACTTCTTACAGTGGATATGCAAAAAGTTGGTTCCAAAGCAACTTTTTTGCGGAACCGCTTTAAAATCTGACTGAAACTTTAACTTCAAGTCCTCTTCTAATTTTTTATGTTTTTGTTTTTATTTTAAACTCATTCTTTTAATATAAAAAGTAATTATTATATTTTAATAATTACATTGTATATTATGTATTAAATATTAGATATTTTTAAAGTTGATATTTCTATTACAGTGATATATATGTTTTGTTCATTTTTTACTTCACTCTAAGACTCAAAGGGAGATATCGTTGCGATATTTTTGAAATTACTTTTTTATTCGTTTATTCTTTTTTAATAGTTGGTATGAATGGTATATTATTCGGCACTTCTTTAGATTTTTACTTCCCTTATAATAAAAAAGAAGAGAGTGACAATCTAAAGAAGGTGTACGGAATGTTCTTCTATAGACTGTTACTTCCCTTATCAAAATAGAAGTGGGATATATGTACCTTTGTCCCATAGTACATTGGACTAAACATTCCTTTTTCTTAATATGTAGTTATTTAGTCAAAGTCATTTTCATTCTAAAACAACATAGGGGAGTAACAATCTAAAGAAGTACCCATTATTCTACATTTCTTATTAAAAAAAAACAAAAGTGCTTTAAAGATGTCTTCTAAAGATATCAATAAAAAAAAAAAATCAAATTACTATCAATACATATTTACTTGTATTGAAATGATGTTTGATGCATTGAATTTAATAAAGGAATTACTATGAACAACACTGTAAATTGAACTGTTTAAAAAGTTTATTGTTAAAACACAAGAAAACGTTTAACAGCGGAAATGATCCCTTCAGAACAGTAAAACCAAACTAATCGGCTTTGTTCTGTTTATAACCTGACACCTGACTGAACGGTTTGGGGTTAACCAGCGAATACCTCTCCACGCCTTCATGAATATATTGTTAACTATATATCCGGATATGCAGCGAGATCCGCTAACTGTGGTGGGCTTTAGGTAAGAGTTAAGAAATATAAAATGTATTGTAGTGAAGATATTAAAAGTTAATTCAAAGTGAAGATTATTTTTATTTTTAAGAAATGAACTATTTTCTAAGAAACGCTTTAGTAATCCACTAAAGGTTTTTTTTTATTGAAGTTAGTTACTACAAAAGCAAGTGGATGGAGAATTCCAAGAAACGCAGCCTCTTTAACTATTATATCTAAAAATATTTTCTTCTAAATAACATAGTCTCCAATTTCATTTAATTTAATTGTTTTGACTGTGTTAAGGACAGTAGGAATTCGAGAAATATATAGCTAGTCTAAAACGAATGCATTTATAAAACGGTGAAAAAAGAGTGGGAACGATAGCATTTCTAATGAAAAATAAAGCATGCGACTATATAAATAGAAAACATTTAAAACGGAAATGATAATCTGGAACTATAGGGTTTATTTTGGTTAGGGTATTTATTTTTCTCTCTCTGCATATTATCCCTATTATTTCTTATCATATTACTTCATAAATAGTTAGTTCATATATTTTTCTCTTCACTATTACCTAATTAAGGTTAATTTTATTTTTTTCTTATAAAATACTACCGAATTTCCGTCCCACGCTACGGAGTTATTTTTATTGCATTTAAAAAATAAATAAAAAAATGTTTTTTTATAGACTACCGTTATGAAAAATTAAAATTATTTTACTAAGCGAGAATATTATAATACTAAAAAGTTTTCAAAATCCCTTTCCTCTTCCTTTTGGATAAATTAATTTGCAAAATGAATTTCTTTGTAGTAATTAGTAATTTTCATTCCGCCCAGTGGACTGGAGGAACAGTTTTAGAAGTAAACTTCTCCGGAAAAGCAGAAGCATTTTCCTTCAGACCCCCCCCCCCTTCCCAGTGTCTTTTATAGCATCCCCGTGTTGAAATTGGTATCATTGGTTTTTGGTGCAGGGTGGGCAAAAAACCGCACATTTTTGAACACTTATAGCTCAACTTCTGTAATAGATAGATAAATTGGGTGCAAGCTATGCAATGACGGTTTGAAATAGGGTCTTAAAAAAAGTCGTTGTCCGGGTAGTAATTGTTGTCTAGTATTATAGTTTTGATAGAATAAATTACCATATGACGCGGGGGGGGGGGGGGGGGTAGGAGTCCCTTAATGTTATATCAAACATTGAAGATGCATTAAGCACAATGTTTCTTAAAGTCTGGGCAATTCTCTTGCAAATATTGAATTGTTTGCAAGGACAATGGATGGGACGGGGCACCATCTTGCATATAAACGTGTAACTTGGCATTTGATCTTCAATTTCAGGTAACATTGTGCTTAATGCATCTTCAGTGTTTGTTATAACACTGAGGGACTCCTCCCACTTTCCTACAAAGAACCCCCCCCCCCTCCACCATATGGTAATTTATTCTATCAAAATTACTATACCAAACAACAATTACTACCCGGACAACGATTTTTTTTAAGACCCTATTTCAAACCGTCATTGCATGGCTTTCACCCAATAGTTGTTTAAGTTATAGATATGAAATGTTAAGTAGAAGAATGTTGTTTTCAGATCCCGCAAACCCCATATCTCTATCTATTACAAAAGCTGAGCTATAAGTGTTCAAAAAAGTGCGTTTTTTTTTGTTACCCTGTATATTAACACCCTAACTTCAGAAGATCAGTCTGTGCTCAATTTCCCTTCTTCTTTGCTCTTCTTTCCCTTTTCGGGATCAAATTTCAGAAAATCCCTTTTTGGCAGGCATCGATATTATTTTAGAAATTATAATTATTTTTCCTTGAAGCAGATACTTGATCCTATCTTTGCCCATGGTTTCAACATGTTCCAGCCATCTTAATATTATTGTGCCTTTATATACCTCATTATATCATCCCTTTTAAGATATCAGTGACCTCCGTTGCTTCTAATCTTCAATACTCTATATTAACACAGTTTACTTCATATTATATTTTCCTGCTCACTTTCTTTTCTTACATATTTTTAAAAGTCTTCATCATTATTATTGAGGGTCCGCATTTCTTCTTTATAAGTGACGAATGGTCTTTGGTTTTTTATTTGTAGATCAGAAGCTTGGTCTTCCTTGATAATAAATTAGACTTTAACAATCTTAAGTTAAAATAGTTAGCTTTTTATGAGAATCATATTTTAATTATATCAATCTCTAAAATAGCTATTACTTTGTATGATTGGAAAGAAAATCTTAATCATATTCTTTTAGGAACGCCCTAGGATATCCATTACAATTTCCTTTCAGCTTCTTTTTTAGGTCATATTATGTACTATGTATATTGCCTAATATTCTAAAAAGCAAACTAATACATGAAAAAGAAAAAAATAATTGATTAAAAAAGGGTTCATGATATTGATGTTAATAAATTGTAACAATTCATATTGTAATCTATCAAAATAAATACCATTATTTTTAGATAATAAAGATACGCCCTAAAAATCTATCCAAAGTTCCTTTTATTTTTTTGTTTTTTTGAAGGGTTGGGAGGGCAAGACTTGTCTATATCAACTCTTAAAATTAATATTCTTTTAAAGCATAAGGAACAAGTAACCCAATTATGTAATCATTTTATGCTTAAATAAAGATATTGGAATAAAATATTAAATTTTGAAGGAACGCCCTAAAAAGCCATTACAATTTCCGACCTTTTCCTTCATATTACAATATAAATGATCTAATATCCTTAATATTAAATAATAAACTAATGTAAAAATAATTTACTGAAAAAAATACATATCTTTCACATTATTTATAAATTAAATGTGGATATTTCGATTATAGAGTATATTATTTTTTTTAGCTAATACATAATAAGAACTGCCCTAAAAATCTACTACACGTTCCTTTTGTTTTTTAATGATGACGACATTATTAATAACGTGATGATATGAAGCTCGACCTAATAATATTTTACTGAGAAGAAACGGATTTAAATCATAGTTATGGACTCGACGTTCGATTTCCCAGATCGCATAAGAAAGCATTAAGCTTCTTTTGCAATTAAAAAAGCGTATTGTTTTCGTTTAATCGCAAGATGCTGCTTTACTTAATGAGTGATTTCTGTCTGTCTTTATTAGATAGGTGAGTTCTAAAACGCCCGGGTCAGCTAAATGAACCGTTGGCAGAGTTTTACATTAAATTATTCGTTCTTTTCTTGACCCGCACCTTTAATGATACGGATATCCAGTGAGTAGGTCTCATATGAACGGACCTCAATTCTTCTCACAACAGCGAGAAGGTACCAAATAAATGCAAGGCATTTTAGTGTCCCTTTTTGGCGAAATAAACTATTTGACTTTCATTTTCATCGCTTCTCCAAAAAATTCAGAATTCAGTGAAAGCTCTCTGGAAACAAAAGCTTGCTTATTCATGGCTTAAGTTGAGCGTAACTCATGATACAATCATACATGATTTTGTAGATACTGCGTTATTTTCATTTTCCAATATGAATTTATCTTCACACACGTGTTGCTGTGCTATAGTTTGACTTGTTTCTCCCAGAGTGCAGCACTGCTCAGTGCCATCTTAACGTGAGTGATGAAGGTCTGAATCAGACTATATATATTATACAATATCAATTTTATTATTAAGAATAAAATGTAAATTCCCCTGTAAATTTCAGTTATTACAGATATTTACTACATACAAAAAAATCCTTTATTTCATTATTAGGTGCGATAATCTGGCAGATATTTAGTTGCAATATAGGTAAATTATTTAACTTATAGAGAGTGTTATAATAAGTGCGAATTTCAGCTCAATTGGCGTAATAAGTCACAAATTATTAAGCGTTAAAGTTTCAAAGTTCAGAAGTCGATATTTTCAAAATGGTGGCAGATCTAAAGCGACATTTAGCGAAAATTATTTGTTTTATGAAGAGGTAAAATTGGTGCAAATTTCAGCGGTATCGATAAAGCATTCATTTTTTTTTTTTTTACGAATTTTGCTGATTTAGCAAAATAGGTTAATGACATCACATATTTATAATTTTCTTGGTGACACAACTGCATTTAAGGACTGATTTTTGACCCAAATTTGAAACCCAAAAACTGTAGGTGTTATGCGCCATTTTTGTTTTGAAGTCCAAATCAATAACAGACCTTTTTATGAAAAGCGTTTTTTTTTTATATAAAATTATAATAACTTGATAACTTTGGTTCTACTCAATATTTTTTCGATAAAACCAAGCTTACAACATGTGCAACGTGTTTGCGCACACATCTGTGAAAGAAATAACTGATTTCGTTTTGCCAGTTTTTTTGCCTATAAAGTTGGACTGGAGGCGATAGAGACAGACATACACACACATAATATATACAGAACGAAAAAAGTTAAGGCAGGATCCGGTATCAAAATGTATGAAATGAAAAAGTATCCAAAAATTTTGTAATTCTGATCAAAGTACAGACGGAACTTTAATTTTATATAATATATTCATTAATAAAACCGACAATATTTAATAAAATGTATTTAACATTTTTTAAGGTTGGTTCGCTACGTTATTTACAATTCGTAAATTTGGATATAAAAAAAAAAATCTTATAACCTTTAGCGGATGATCTAGATTTTTTTTTTTTTACTATTATAATCTATTCTGTATAAATATAAAAAGGAAATTAAGATGGAAGGAACCCTATAATAAATTTGTGAATAATCCATTTTCCACCACTTTTATGAAAGGAAATTCCCTCATTGTCTTATTTTTTGCGTGGAGAGGAAATTAGATGTCGATTTTGTAAGAAAATCGAAAATTATTTCCGACCGCGCCCAAATCTAGTCTTTTATTGGTAGGGCCATGCCACGCTATATTCACCTACATAATATATATATAAAGAGAGAGAGAGAGTGAGATATAACCAACCCGTTATACCTTAACTATGTACTTCTTCGGTTATATCACGTCATATTGCAATCTAAATCAGCTAATATTAAGTAAAAACTACCCTGAAGACATTATCTAAAGTCTTTTTTGATTTGATCCTCCACCCTTTGTACACATTTAACCTTTTATTCCTCTAATGATTTAGTTTCGAGAAGATGAAAAAGATTTCGTTGGAAATAACCAGGGCCCTGAATTATCTTGATGATTTATCAGATAAGAAGATTATTAGCGAATTTTCAAAGAAAATTAAGCTATTGCAATGGCTTCAAAGTTTTTGAAAATTTTCCATGGAAATCCGTTTTAGACCATTTTAAATCGATTCCTAAAATTTAACACTTTTTTATGTATATGTATGATGTATATATGTGTCACTCCAGACGATATCTCCCCTTAGGATGCACTTAAAAATTTCAAACAAATTTTAAAATGTCATTATTATCAAAAGAAAGTCCATTTAGGGGTCAAATTTTGACCATCAGCATAGAAACATGTTTTTTTCCATTTTACCCCCCTCTTATATGAAAAAAGTGTAGATAACAACAATTACTGTACTCTTAAAGAGCTTTCCAACGACATGCATCTTGAAGGGTAAATACTATTTTGACTTTTGTACCCCGTACCCCTGGTGTACCAATTTGTTTTTTTTTTTTTTTTTTTTTTCACCCATCTAAATTCTTAACCAACATTTTTCTATATTATCATAAGCTATAATACGCAGATTTCTTTGAAAATTTCCTCATTAAGTCATGGTGCATGACTGGACTTTTTTTTATATTAGTTCCGTATCTCAAGAAATGTGGTTTCTAAGAATTTTTAGCAATGCACATTGCATTATGATAATTCTGTATCTTAAAGGTTAATCTCTGGATCTCTTATAGGTTAATTATTGTAAGCCCAATATTTTTTTTAAAAAATTGACGTTGTGGTATGTACTCAATTAGGCTGGCCGTTAGTAACTGTGGTAAAGTTTTGTTACTCCTCTGCTAAATAAAGAGTTGTTGAATGAAGAGTAAATCAATGTAAAAAATATATATATTTATTGTTGGAACAAAGACCTTAATTTTCTATTTATAGTAAGTACAAAATCGTTCTAACGATAATTTATTTCTACAGAATTTAAAATATGGAATATAATAAGTTGCATGACAAAGAAAATAATGCTGCCTCTGTCTAAAAGGAAAAATAATTTATGGGAGTGAGTGTTTATATTTCTTATAGATTTGGGCTTAAAAACCGATAGTTTTTAAAGTGACAATACATGAAAAAAAAAAAAATAAATAAATAAATAAATATATATATATATATATATATATATATATATATATATATATATATATATATATAGTATATTCGAAAACGAATTTGATTGTAAAATTAAATAATATAGTCTCCATTTACATAATAATTTAACAATATAAGTCATTTTCCCGTAAAAATTCTAGTTTCTGAGATATTGACAATAATAAATTTATGGGAGAGGCCTGGTTCGATTACCCGCCTGTTAGGAATTGTTGTTATACTAAATTTTGAAAAATATTAAATTATAAATTAGTGTAACCGTGAAAACCCGCAACAACAAACAAAAAATGAGTAGTATGGATAGAATTATAAGAATAATTAGGTGACTAGTTAGTATTTCTTAATAATAATAATTCATTCTTGCGACTTTAAGACATTGAGTTGGACATGACTTGGAGTTGGACATGAGTCTTAAGGACAATGCTAACGGGTATTTCTCCCTTAAATTGATTTATATTTTTATCTAAATTTTATATGACTAAGTATGACTAGAAATACTTACATTATTTTTGGCAGTGACGTCGCAACCGAGTTCGATAAGTCTGTCGACATACGGAGTTTTATTCTCTTTGACTGCGTACATCAGTGGGGTCATACCAGTGCCCTGCAACAATTTTAAACAGTTATCATATAATATATTATATGTAGATTCTATACATGCTTGAAGCCTTTAATATGAATGTAAGATGTATTATTATGATTTGATTATATTGAATCAAGTTCCTTGGGCCCAAAATATTTACTGTAAGAACAAGAAAATAAAGGATGTTTCCCGCATCTGCATAGATAACAGGCCATTTGCAGCTCTCTCTACTAAACCGATTCCCGATAAATAATATTTAGTAGGGTATTATCCAAAAGGGGCGTTGATTAACAAAAATCAGAATTTATAAACCATGTAAACCCCCAAATTATTTCTTTAATAAAATAAAAATTTCGCACGCTTATTATTATGGCACGCTTGATTTATTTAAGAAATATAGTCCTTATTACCATTTATTATCAAATATCATCCTTTCCAAGGTAATAACGCACAACGATACTAGAGAATTAAAATTATCATATTACATATTATAAATATATGAAGTATTAGAAAGTTAATCTGAATTGTCACGAATCGAAATTATTTCAATCTGCTAATATTATAATATGTTTAAAGAATGCAAAAGTATATTTTGTGAGAACGTTCATTGAGTTGTTTAAATAAATTAATATCATGAGGTTTTAACGTTCTTTACGTGTTAGATTACTCGTGTTTGTGATATTTTTATTCTTTTAAAGAAAAGAACAAATAAACTCGTTTAATTGTCTCGGAACATTTTTTGTGGTGGAGGTGGGAATTAAGTATAACTGGTATTCATGAAGAACTAATTTGTTTGTTTTTTGTTTACTTTTAGGTGATCTTTATAAAAAAAATGCGCTTGAAACCCGTGTAATGGACTCAAAGATATCGAATTGCTCCTCCTGAAAACAGTCATTCAGCTCTATTGACGACTCAGTTGAGGTAAAAACCTTTTTTTAATACAAATATGTAATTACTTTGTCGTATAATACATAATTCATTAATTTATATTGACGTCACATTCTATTAACTTTATACAGAATGTAAATCATTCTGATTAGTAACACATAAGCTCGATTTAATAAATATTTAAACTAGGCTTTAAGGAATATTTATGCATTCTTCAGTTGATCCCTTTGATTATTATTTCTTCTTGTTTATGGTGTTATAGGGATTAAAATTAAAAAAACCACAATTTTTTTAATTATATTATTATTTTTATAATTAGTTATATTTCGCCCAGACATGGGCATCTTCAGGCCTGATCTGAATTTTACATATGATGACTTGATGACAATTGATTAATGAATCATTAATGACAATTCATATGTAAAATTCAGATAAGACCTGAAGATGGCCAGGTCTGGGCGAAATATAGCTAATTATAAAAAATATTATAATTAAAAAATATTAGTTTTTTAAATATTAATCTCTAAAGACCATATAAACAAGAAGAAGGACTATTTATGTATGTAGATATCGGTAGGAGTAATGTTGTATGGTTTTTTTTTTTTTTTTTTTTAACATCCTTCTATTCTTATAACATAGATTGTAAATTTCTCAACTTATATCTACTGGTAATTAATGGACTAACAAGTATGAGGTAAAATAATAAAAATATTTGTGGTGCGACAGCTACGAATAGTTTAGGACCTCCTAGAAGTTTAGGGCCTCCTTTCCTATTAATGGAGTGATAGAGTACACAGAGTCAGTGTGTCCTCATCACCTTTGATCCTGACTTCCTCATCACCTTCTTTACTAAAATAACAGATGCAACTTCTAGTAAGTGGCTTGTGGCTTACCCATTGACTTTCTTATCACCTTCTTTACTAAAATAACAGATGCAACTTCTAGTGAGTGGCTTGTGGCTTACCCATTGACTTCCTTATCACCTTCTTTACTAAAATAACAGATGCAACTTCTAGTGAGTGGCTTGTGGCTTACCCATTGACTTCCTTATCACCTTCTTTACTAAAATAATTGATGCAACTTATAGTGAGTGGCTTGTGGCATACCCATTCACTTTACGATGTTGGGTGCACACTGAACACTGAATGACTTTCATCACCACAAGAACTATGTCTTTTGCTCATATATTACAGTGGTATTATTTGAAAATTTTATGATTTCCTAGAATATTATTTATACATTTAGATGTTTTTTATTTGATTCTCAAAAGAGATTAATAAAATCTTATCTTTTCATAAAACTTTTTCTTTTGCTCAGCATGTTTGCCACAATTCAATGGTGAAGGCAACCTAAGTTAGAACCTAGCATGACCGTAGTGGCATCTGCTAATCCTATTGCGTATTTTTTTACATGGATTATAAATATGAATAAATATAAAGAAATATTGAGGTCATTACATGGTATTGTATTTATTATAATACAGATTCTATGTTTAATTAGAATCTTGGTCAAAATATTAAAAAGTAGGTCAATTCTCTATTTCCTTCAGGGCATTTATGTATTCAGAAACTGTGCTTCAGATTTTATATTAAAGGGTACTTCACAATATATAATATAATTATAACTAAGGAATCTACTAAGAAGTATGTCTCGTTGCGTGACCATTACTGTGCTAACCAACATTAATAATTATATAATGGAAATTGAAATTAAGAAAATTCTCAATTTTACTGTGGCCACCGTGTATTCTGGAAGTCAATTGGATTTACTAATTCTATAAGTACCTAATAACGAAAAGGTCATGTGTAACCCACATGGTTGACATGAAATTCTGAAAACATCTATCTGGTGTCTTGGCCAATACAGCTATAAATTGGTCAATTTAATTAATACTTAATTATTGGATAAGATGAAAAAAGTGTTGTTGTTTCTTCCGTGATGGCTAGGGAAATATGAAAGTGGTAGGTATGTCAGAATTGGAAGCGTCAGTACAGTGTATGTCAGTGTGTTTCTGGTGTATTGGCTTGAACATACTTATATAAATAATACGGAAGTTAACATATTTATTGGAGTGAAAAACATTTTTAAGATGTTAACATTATTGTCCTTTTTCGTTGTAAAAGTATGTTATTTGAATCAGCTGTAGGTGCAACACGGTTATTATTTATTATGATTTTTTTTTTTTGTTTCGTTTAAAAAAAATGAGTTGTTGAATTGAGCTCAAACTGAAAATGCCCTTTTGTCGTGCTGAGTTTTTTCTTAAGTTGGTTTTTCATTCAAATGAGCCCCTGTATAGCAGGGGGCAGCTCGATATAAAGTCTAAAGCGGCCACCACTCGAAGGCACCCTAGAATCTAAACCTGGTAACCGTAGGTAGACCAACCCTAAAGGAACCATGTCTTAAGGGTGTGCGTGCTTAGATTATCAAGACAAGCCAGGTCTGGGTCAACTTAACTGTGTTTACGGGTCAAGCGCTTATTAAAAGCAGAACTTTAACACGCTAAGCCTCAAGTTTGAGTTACCTATCTTAAAACACTTGGCTTAGATTGTGCAGTGTGTAGAGCAATTATAAACACACACGTTACATCACGGCTAAATCTCACCTTGTAAAACTTTACCCTTTACATTAATCACGATATTAACTACCTATAATGTTTATATTTAGCAATAACATTAACCTGTAAAAAAACCGGAACGTTGGAATATAGAATCTAAAATCATTTTTAATTCATGTTTTTACGATTTTTTAAGACCAAAAAAAAATAGAAAACAAAAGACGTTATAATAAAGTTATATTTAATGCATAAAAAATAAAGAAAGATTATATGCGGCAAATCTGCTAACCTGAATTTAATATTAAGTTTATCTTTTATTTACTGCATTAAAGAATGGAAACTAGGATTGAAATACTCGTATACTGACATTGATTGAAGCAAGATTTTTTTTATTTTTTTTATTCAATACTTTTAACTGACAATTTTAATAAATGTAACAAATTCTATAGCATTTCCAAAGATTTTCTTGAATTTTTTGGTATTATAAACTTGTTGATAACTTTATTTAAAAAGTTTTTAATTTTTTATTCAGCTCTGGTCATTACAAAAAGAAGGGTTTAGCCACTTTACTCATCTTCTCGATGCTGATCGTCAGCTTATTTATAAACTGGTCATTACAGGACGAGGGGATTGACCACTTTACATATGTATTCGATGCTGATCATCTGTTAACTAATAATATTAACTTATTAGAGGTAGAATCCAGGTGTATTATATTAGTTATTTATTTAACCTTGAGATTTCTAGTCGAGAGCAGCCTTACATATTATAATATGTATTATGTATCATTGCATTTTTACGATGGTTATGGCCAATCCCATACCTCTTCCTCTTGTACGTTTCGATGCCCTGTAACAGTTTGTAGTTGGGTTCAATTTTCAATTGTCAATTTTTTACTTTTCCTCACCTATGGTAGGAAAAGTATTGTTCTCACCCAAATTGTTTTTTCGAGATTTCAATTGAATTATCAGTTTTGGGTGTTTTTAAGACCTTCTGTGTGGTTTTCAGCATGACGTCTGTATGTGTGTTATTGTCGTAGCGCCCAGGGTATTTAACCTAGAGAGTTGAAACTTGGCAGAAAAACGAGTCCTTACATCTAGTTGTGCCACCCTATCTTGAACCCAGTTTTCTGAGTCAGTATTTTTTTTAAAAATTCGTAATAAATCAAAAAGTGAACCGATTGAGTTGAAATTTGATACGAATGAACCTCTGTATGTAATAATTTTGATATTGGCCGCCATTTTGAATTTTGAACTTTGACGCTTAATAATACCGAAAGTATAAATACGTTTTTGACATATAGCATATGGTTGGAACCGGTAAAAAATAAGGGACAAATATTAAAAAAATCCGATGAAATTCCATTAATTAGTTTGAAAGTTATAAGCAAACATATAATTATTAATTAGTGCGATACTTTTGTTAAACGTAAAAGTTTGTTTACACCTGTCAAAATACCGCCAAAATTCAGATAATTAAATGAATGAAATAAAATAAATAAAAATAATGAATTTAAAAAAAAAAAAAAAAAAAATGATAATAAATAAATCAGTTCAAAACGGTCACCCGTCTAAGTACTGAACACGCCCAATGCTGCTTTCTAAGTGGCCTCCGAAGTGAGGAAAAGTTCCGAGGTACCCCGTACCCGTTTTTTTAAATATTGTGGAAAATTGATCAGCTTGGCCCAATCAGTTAGAAATATCTGGGCAGTTATTTCTATTTCGTGATTCATTATAATTTTGAGTCCAGGGTATTTTCATATAAGTTAAATTTTTTCATCCGGTATTATTGTAAATTAGAGTGTTTTTTTTTGTTTTTTTTGTTTTTTTTTTGTTGCCTGTGGAGGTACGCCATGCTGGTTCTGACCCAGGCAGAGGCTCTCGGAACGGCACGGCGTGGCGGCCTTCGGCATTGGCCGTGAGGCCTCTAGCAATGTGAGGCTAACTCATTTTTATTTTTAGTTCAAGTAAGGTTGAACCAAGTAAAGTGTACCAGTGGTTCTTCTCCAGTTTTATCTTTCCGTAATCCAAGGGTTAAAACCTCTCCAGAACCCTTCGAGTTAAAGGTAGTTAGTACAGGGCGGAATTGGCAATATCATCACCAACCAGCATCACCATCTATCAAATTCATCTATTTCTTTTAAATTAAATATACACAGCCAATTTAATCTCATATTTATATTATTATAATGTACTTGTGGGTTTGGTTCTTCTACCTTCAAAAGAACCGTTTTTGGCACCGGGATGATCCCTAGCTTGAAAGCTGGCTTTGAACAATAAATTCACCTTAGGGTAGTAACAAACTTTGGGTAGTAACTACCCGGTCATCAATGAGAAAAGAATGCAACCTGCCACACGAGGTGGCGCCACCCACCGGGTGGCACTACCCGATCGACCCTCCGCGCAAGTTTCCACGCGACATTCGGCAAAAATTGAATTTTTTTTCACTGTACTCTTTGATACAGGAGTACACTGTATGAAACAAACTAGTATTATTTTTGTCTGAAATTATTGGTCACTACCCTTAGAGAAGTCGTTCTTTACTCCTAAACAGTTTAATAAATTAACTTTTAATATCTTGATCTTGCATATTATATTGGTATTAGATTATGATAAAACATCTTACTGGCAATCTAAAATTTTATTATTCAATGCATTTCTTACACTGGTTAAACAAGATTGAGTCAAAGATGAATAACATTCAACATCGAACTATTCTGAATTAATTTTCTACCAAATGTAATCATAAAGCCAAAATCAATTATGTATGATGTGACCGAGAAAAATATTATTCCATTTATGAAGCGAGCTACGACAATGGCCTTGTAACTAGTAAAATAGTTTGTCTGGGTGGTATAGGTAAGAAAAACAGCTTAGTTAAAAATTGTGAAGGGAATAGGCATTAGCATGCATCACGCCATTAAGGTTTACGGCCTGAAGGTGGAAAGGTTTCCAGATTGGACCTAGACCCGATTGAAATTAGAAACCAACTTGGCTGCAATACAATAACAAACCGGACCTCGTGACGTAATTCGTTATCATAACTTAAATCATACTCATAGGGTAAATGCGTTCTTAGAACAGTGTGATTAAAGATTAAAGTTCAAACTTTTAGTATGACTAACAAATTTCCATAACAGTAACAAATTTCCATAACAGCGAAGCTTTTGTGGGAATTTGACTGTGGTGGTTTCAACTACATCAGTTAGTCATCGTCAGTTTACTGGTTTTTTTTTTTACAATCATTAATACACTGATGAATTTAGCTCCTTTTTTATTCAGTATACCTATTCAATTTTGGCTTCACAGGGCTCATGCTAGGAATCAGTGGTAATGTGTCTTAGTGCTAATATACTGCATTATAATGTAGTCCTAGCCATTAAATGAAATTATTAAAAGTTTCGTTAGTCATCATAAAAACTTACCAGGACTACTTTATTTATCATTCATTGCATTATTATGATTAAAATATACTGCAATCCACTGTTTAAGGGCTATTTATTACATGCCAAAATTCCTCTTTTATTATTAGGTACGACAGATAAAATTGTTCTACCAAGTTTGAATTTATTCACAAAGATCTTACTTAAGTGTTTTTGTTATACTTTGCATATAACAAATATTAAAACAATAAATGTTATTAATCTGCGATATGAAAGCTTTATTATAAACAAGCAAAAAACAGAAGAAGTTACGTATACTAAGAAAATGCAGTCTTTCTACAAAATGCAGTAGAATCAACATGCCTTAGTAAAGATTGGGATTGCTCCATGCTATGCAGTATTGCAGTATATTGCAGTAAAAATAGGCCAAAATAAAACACCCAAACCTCGAAATAGGTTTAAAATGTAATTAAAAATGCTTACCTAACAAACTGGTTAAGTTAAATCAAAGCATTTAATGTAAACTAATTATATTTACTAAATCTATATGTCCGTTTCCCTATTTAAGCCCGGGACAAGCATGTCCGCACCGTGTGTCAGTGACGGTGTAGGGAAACCACTCAATTAAAAAAATGAAGTTAGTTGTTTATCACTTTCCCTCCAAACCTAACGGCTTATATCGTAAGATTTGTATTTAAATAAACTTCATTTTAGAATTTTTTAATTTAAGTGTCGGAACCGTTTTCGAGAAATAAATTTTTTTTCAGTTTTTTTGGGGTGAGAGGGGAAGCAGCGCCCCCAAATTTGGAGATAAATTCTATTTCTTGATTTCGCCTCGGGTTATGATTTTTTTGAACATGTATAGCAAATTTCGTGAAAATCGGCCCAGTAGTTGAGGCTCCAGACATTTCCTAACTGACAACTAGCAGAAATTATTTAAAAACTACTTTTTTGGACTCAGGGGACCTCAAAACATGTAAATACATCAAAATCTTATAATTGAATTTTCGCGCCATCACAACAGTACTTGCTTTTTAGTTAAAAATGTGGCTTTAGTTTGAACGTATTCACCGTAAGGTCATTAATTAGCAATATTCTTCAAGTATTTTCAGAGCTTTATTTATTTGAATGGTTGAGTCGTACCTTCATAACCTTTGCTGGAGAAAATTTTATTGATATCACTGATGATATTGAATATTAAAGGTAACAATATTTCGGCTTGTCAAATTCCTTTGGAGATGTTAATGTAATTTTTCGTTGAATTATTAAACATTACACGAGTGATGGATTTTTTGGTGAATTCTTGTAATAATGTTTAATACTTTTGTACTCAGGTTTAAGGATTTCAGTTTTTCTATCATAAATGTTGATTTAAACTATGGAAAGCCTCGCTGAAATCAATGAACGCAGTAACCACAATTTTAAATGACTTTGTATTACGGCGTTTAAAATTAATTTATATTGTCTGAAAATCCCTTAAATCGTCTGAATCCTAAGATTGCGGTAATGCATTACGCGTTCCTGCCTATGTTATAAGTCGGCAGTGTATAATAGTTGTCAAAATTCGGTGACACGCAGTTTGTCAGTGACATTCCTCTGTAATTATTTAAGTTGTTTCTATCTCCTGCTTTAAACAATAGTTTGGTAATACATACTGACCAATCTTTTAGAGTCCTCTATGGCTCTTGTTTCCCCCGTTTTTTTTTATCTGTCAAAATTGTTTTGATTTTTTACAGGAATAAATGTATCAATTTAGCAAAATGTAAAGAGCGCAGACGGTTCATATTAATGTAAGGCTATCTGCGGGTTACTTTCGATAAACTATAAACTTTTCATACAAATCAGATAAGTACTATTAACCGCAAAAATTGAGCGTCAGACAGACACGGAACCAATAATGTTCCCTGATGTCTAAACGGATTTTTTCATTGGAATTTTTTAAAACGTAGACATATAATTTTTTTTTTCTTCAGAATAATCACGCTTCCGTTACTTTCGGTAAGCTCGGAAGCAAAATTTCCCATTTACTAATTAATATAAAAATCGGTAATGATTTGTTATTGTTTTTGTTTTGTTTTAATATTTTCCACTACTGTTCGTTATTTTACAAGCTTTTATTTAACTTGCAATATTTGTATGTACGTATGTATGTTCGGGTCAAATCTTGCAACTAATTTTAAAGCAGTTATCCTTAACCGATTGAATTGAAATTTTGCATAATATATGTTTAGTTTGGATGACAATGCATAGTTATCTATGTGAAATCATTCTAGTTATAATATGGCGGGCAGTTCAAGATGGCGGACTAATTATTATTTTTTAAGCACGCCCATGATATTTATTGTATCATATTCAGTGCCGGATCTAGGTTTTTTCTTAGGGGGGGGCAAAAGCAGATTTTGCCGCCCTTGCCACACAGGGGCAGATATAGCAGTAGAATTTGGGGGGGGGGGAACCTTTTTTTTAGAGCTTTTTCAGCTAAAACTACAGTACCTATTCTATATTGCGTTTAAAATACCAATTAATAATGATAATTTCTATTTTATTTAACCTGTAACACTATACTATGCTATTAATTCTTCTAGATCCATTAGGAGGGGTTACCCTCCTGCCCAAAGGGGGGTTCGGGGGCCTCCCTCGGAAAATTTTAGAAAATTAGGTTCAAAATGGTGAATTTTAGGCGTTTTGGAGAACCTTTTTTTTAGAGCTTTTTCAGCTAAAACAGCAACTTAAAGTTTGTTTAAAATTATTTCTGCAGAATTTTTGAAATATTTATTATCTAATTTTTGAAACATTTACTATCTACATCGGGTTTTAGACTTAAAAAAAAATTTTTTTACCTGTAACACTATACTATGCTATTAATTCTTCCAGTATCATTATGAAATACCTTCACAACTTCCTATATATAGCAACTGAATCAAGTAGATACACACTCAACTAAGCATATAAACAAACATCCATTAAAGTATGCAAATAAACAAACAAAAAAAAAAATAGTTTATATTTGCATCCCACATAAAAATGTAAGTGGGAATCCCAGTTAGCAATTTTAATATCAACTTGACTATTGCTCCATAGTTAAGGCAACCATATTTATTCCAATAATAATATAGGTTTGTTTTGATTTGTTGGTCTTCAAATAGATGTAATAACTTATTTAAATTAGTTAATGTAAAATGTTTGTTTTATTATTGTATTACATATCATTATTAATTTGTTAATATTGGCAATAAATTACTGTTTATTTATTGATATTTTTTGCTTCCAACCTCACCGAGGTAACTGAAGCTATGTGATCTTTCTGAAGAACGACAAATTTTTAGGTCTCCGATTTCAAAAATTCCAAGACAGATTCAGACATCAGGGAACACTTTTGGGTCCATGTCTGTCTGTTACTTTTTTTGCGAACCAACATATCTTAAAAACTACTCGTCAGATTTTAATGAAGTTTTGGATGGTAGGTCATGATTAGCCTATTGTTGGTCCCATATAAGTTTCAACCTTTCGCGCCTACTTGTATCTCTTCCACATGCGCACAAACATACATTTATTTAAACCTACAGCTTCAAAAGTACTTTTTCGATTTGTATGAAACTTTTAAAGTTCTTTAATTTTTGCTAAATTGATACTTTTATTTGGGTAAAAATCTAAACAATTTTGGCAGATTAAAAACGGGGAGACAATGAAACAAAATAGACAATAATGGCTTTAAATGCATAAAATCGATAAAGTGCGTAATAGGATGCGAGGAAGGGATGTGCCATATCAATTCAACGTATTTTTACGAATATCTCGCTTCCTATGGCTCGGAGACATATTAAAATTATTATTAAAAAGCAAAACAACTAAATTTCCCACAAAAAAGATCTCATTCATTTTTTACGTACAAAGAACGGTTTAGCAAAAACCTAGTTCTACTATAACTTGCATTGTGATTGTTTTTGCACGACTTTTTACGTGATTTTGTGAATATCTCGCTTCTTCTGACTCAGAGACCATTGAGGATCAGATCAAAATTTAAGAATCTAAAATTTCACTCAGAAACAATATGTTCATTTTTTACATACAACGAATCGTTTGGATAATAATGCGCTCCGAAGTTTGAGCCATAGGTAGCGAGATAATTCGTATAAAAAAGACCAGTCAGCACCATGACTTAATGAGCGAATTTTCAAAGAAATCTGCGTATTATTGGATTATGATAATATAGAAAAATTTTGGTTTAGAATTTGGATGGGTGAAAAAAAAAAATTGGTACACAATTTTGACAAATTTGACCTGTAAATGGACTCCAAAAAGTATTAATAGTATTATTATTTGCGTTAACAGTTTGAGTCTTTCTTGACACATCGAACTTCTTAAATAGTTTTTTGAAAACTTCAATATGCTTAAGTTTCTTTCACATCAACTGTAAAGAAAAAAAGGGTAAACGAAGTTAATAAGGGTGGGTATATCAAAGAAATCTGCGTATTATTGGATTATGATAATATAGAAAAATTTTGGTTTAGAATTTGGATGGGTGAAAAAAAAAAATTGGTACACAATTTTGACAAATTTGACCTGTAAATGGACTCCAAAAAGTATTAATAGTATTATTATTTGCGTTAACAGTTTGAGTCTTTCTTGACACATCGAACTTCTTAAATAGTTTTTTGAAAACTTCAATATGCTTAAGTTTCTTTCACATCAACTGTAAAGAAAAAAAGGGTAAACGAAGTTAATAAGGGTGGGTATATCAGATTGGACAAGATAACTGTAATTATATTACATATAATTAAAATTACATTTCACCTATTTTTTTTTTTTTTTTTTTTTTTTCGTGAAATTTTTTTTATTTTTCCTTTATTTATCATTTTATTTTTCCACCTCGTTTTGCCGCCCCCGGGTGTGCCGCCTGGGGCGCTTGCCCCCCGCAGCCCCCCCTTAGATCCGGCACTGATCATATTTGTACTTTATTTATTTAGTTTTAACAATATTTCTTTATTTATGCTCTCTTATTAAGTTTTCTCTATATATTTCCTTAAGTCTTTCTTTTTATACTTACGATAATACTCTTCTCAGTTCTATTATCTTTGGTTGGCATTCCTTATCGAACCAAGGTGTATTGTTCAGTTTCTATAGAGACCTATTTCCTGTTCATAATTTAATATATTTTTTTTTTTTCTCATGTTTAAGCTTTCACCCACTCTTTTTATAGAGCTGGCAATAATTTTATTATTCACACTGTTCAGGTAATTGGTGTCAACAATAAATTCATTTGTTCCTATTATACTCATAAATTTAATTAGGGTTCCAGTTATATTTTATTTTAACTAAAGTGTATTCTGTTGAAGAGTTGTCGCTTCAGTCTTCCATAGTGAGCAGCAAATATCATGAAGTGTTCGGTCCACGGCCCCTTATGGCTTCACTTCTTGAGTTCTCTAAGCTTCACTCGCAGGCATACTACACTATACTCTTTTAATTCTTGGCCTTTTCTTAAAGTTTGTTAATGTCTCTACAATTCAAACATTCTATTTTTATGTTACCGTATATTTTTCCTCTTTATCGCAGTTTTCCTGTTTTATTTTCCTTTTTTCTTTGAGCGACATTCTTTATCAGAGTTCAAGATTTTCATTACAGGTGATGTATCCAAGTTTTTTTTTTTTTTTTTTTTTAGATATTTTAGAGGTTCTACTCCGCAATTACCAGTGTAAGATCTGTTTATATAATCGTTAGAAATTATGAATTTATTCCCTTCGATTAACAAATGAACCAGTATTTTTTCACAGACCATCAAGATTTAGATTTATTCTCTTTTCTCAAGGCAAACGGTCTCCTTCTTTTTTCTCTTATATTACGACAATAATCCCTTTGCACACTGATATTCATTGATAGAGTCAGCTATCTTTTTTTCTCTATCAATGAATATATATCTGTGTATATATGTATAATATCTTTGTCCTGCGGGAAGTGGGCAGAAATTATCTTTTTCCGTGGTAAGCTGTGAAATAGTAACTTTAGAGCCTAAAAAACATAGCTAAAATCCATTTTTTCATTACGTGGACTTAAAAAATCTTTTCATTACTCCTAGCTGTAAAGAAAAAATCTTTTACGTCCTAGGCACTAAAAGATTTTTTCTTTACGGCTGGTAGTTGTCAAAACTTCCGTTAGTAGTGCTGCAGTCTTTGTTGAAATCCTTCTAGTACGATAAAAATCCGCTAGATGTCAATGCGTTTTATTTATCTTTTCTTATAGTATAACCTCATTTTAAGGTTTCTTTTTTTAAGTCTTAAGTATGTACTAATATTTGTTATTATTATATATTGATTAGTGATTAATATTTAATGTTTTTTCATTGTCTGCTACCTCGGAAAAAATAGCTTATGCTACGCGACTTTGAAGTGTTTTTTCTTTACCTTGGCAATATTTACTGTCTCGCTTCGCTCGACAGTAAATGTAATTGCCGCGGTAAAGAAAAAACTCACTTCACAGCCTCGTAACATAATATACTATTTTGTTTCATTAAGGGTCCTAATTGTATGCGCTCTTATAATAAATGCATTTTCTTCTAATTTATCTTCATAGAATCCACGCAATCTTAGGGTCACGCAATCCGAGGGTGCAGGGTCTAGTCCCTAAAATATCAAATTATTTCATATTTCACTATTTTCCAAAGCAATCACCCTTTTATTTAGCTCACCTTTGATAGTTTTTATTTGATTTAATTTCGTTTTAGCTTTTTTTAAAGACAATAAGGTTTCCATTATTCCAAAGAGGTCTTCTGGTGGCAAGTGGTTGGAGCTGCGGTTTGTTTTGGTATAGATGTAACCTTAATATGCATTTATGGTTTTGAATATTACGGCAAAATAGAAAACTTGATTAATTTTGCTCCTTAAAATTTATTTAGAACAGAATAACCAAAATATGCAAATCCAATCTATATACTGTTAAAAACATAAGCAAATCTTTAATATATACCAATTTTGACAACTAATAATTATTGATGAAGGCCAAAGCAAGTGATCTAAGTGGTGGGTGAAACCATTTTGTATTTAACTTTAGCATTTGAATTTTTTTCCCCCAATAAACTAACCAAATTTGTGCTTCAGATGTTATTTGTTCTTTATCTTTGTCTTTGTTTCTAGTCCACTTCTTCAGGCAACTGAAAGGGTGGTAGATTGCTCCTAACGATTCTAATTTAAGATATTTAGATTCTAGTATATTTAGCTAAATTATTTTTAGAGAGAATATACCTCCATCTGATATTGAATTCCTCACGCAAGCAGTAAAATAAACTTTGATAAGATTTTTAGAAGTTGTATTTGTTTTCGAAGTGAAGGTTTAAAGAACCATGGTGTATTCAGCAAACTCTAGATGATAGGGTAACCAGTAACCATGCCCTGAGAGATCTACTACACTTGTGATTACTATTATCAAAATAATAACCATACAACTTATTATTCTCATTATTATTTTTTATAAATTATTTACTTATTATTATTGTTATCATAAGTGCATGCCGAAAATAGTCAATGGAGTGTTACTTAATTTTTCTTCTAATGCAAAATTTGATGTTTTATGACAAAATGGCATGGAAAATTAAACACTTTCAACAAGCATTATATATTTTTGTAATCTACTCTTCAATACCTTTTATTTGATACCCTACTTAAAATTTAACTTTTTTTTTCGCGTGACGTGAATTATCCGCCATTTTGGATTCCCAGTTAATCAGATCGAATTGCTATTCTTGAATAGCTGATCATTTTGAATTTGGTATATTTTTCTACCAAACTCGCGTCAAAAGTATGTGGGCGCGTCAAAACGATCTTAAATAGTGGAAAGTTTCATGTTTTTATCTCTTTTGATTCAAAAGTTATTGGAACCGTACAGAGACACAGGAACGAAACTATAAGGGTGTCTTTTCAGGGTTTCGTTGGTAAAACCAAAAGAAGAAACCCTTATAGTTTCGTTCCTGTGTCTGTCTGTACGTCTGTCTGTCACTGTGTACGGTTCCAATAACTTTTGAATCTAAATAGATAGAAACATGAAACTTTTCAGTATTAACGACACGTATACAGGAAAAATATAGCGAACTCAAAATTATCAGCTGTTCAAATTCAAAATGGCGGATAATTCACGTCACACAATTTTTTTTATTTTTTAAATTTTGAGTGGGGTATTAAAAAGTTGAGTGGGTATTGTTTCAATTCAATCGGTTGAGGATAACTGCTTTAAAATTCAGTTGCAAGATGTGACCCGAACATACATACATACTACATACATACATTGCAAGTTAAATAAAAGTAATAGTAAGGCACTGATAATGGCCTTTTGAAAGCTAAAAGCTTTTTTAGCAACAATAATTTATTTTTTCAATTTTTTCAATTTACGTAGAGTTACTGTTTGTGTTATTCCTTTAAGATCCAAATTTAGTTTTTGTTTTGGAATATTTTAAATCGGAGACAAAATATTTTCGTTCTTCAGAACGATCACGTAGCTCCCTTTGGTACAGTAAAATGAAATTATATAACTGAAATTATATAACTCCTCCTCCCTTGGACAGAAAAAGTACTGTTCGGCGGTCTTCCTAGATGAGGCTCAGGCTTTTGACAGGGTTTGGCACGCCGGCTTACTTTGGAAGCTAAAGGGCTTCCTTCCTTCCACATACTACCTGATCCTAAAATCTTTCCTCTTCTTTTACCACGTTTCTTGTAACCTCTCCACTTCATCAATCTTCCTGATAAAAGCAGGTGTACCCCAAGGAAGTATCCTAGCCCCAATTCTATATTCCCTTTACACGCAGCTGACATTCCTGAACATCCTCATACCACTCTCACATCCTTCGCAGATGACAAATGCATTCTTTTATCTCACGAATATCCACGTACAGCTTCTTACTATGTACAACAGCATCTAATCCTCCTTGAATCCTGGCTGAAGAAATGGAGAATTAAGATAAACCAAAGTAAAAGTAACCACGTGACCTTTGCTCTGAGACATGGCATCTGTGAACCTGTAACCCTAAACCAAATCCCTATTCCTCATTCCAGTACAGTCCGCTACCTTGGGTTACACCTTGATCGACGTTTAACCTGGGCACACCACACAAAACTCAAAAGACAAGAAACTAACCGTCGTTATAAACTGTTACACCAGCTCTTACATTACAAATCACAACTCAGCACACATAACAAACTTCTCATATATAACACCATAATAAAACCCATATGGACCTATGGCATCGAATTATGGGGTTGTACCAAGCGCTCTAACTCCTACCGTATCCAATCCCTTCAGTCTAAGATCCTCAGGAAGATAACTAATGCTCCCTTTTTCATTTCCAATTCTGTATCCCATCATCCTAATCCTTTAGTCCAAAACCTTTCCTCTAAGTCCATTCCCGGAAATCCTCCCCAATGACTGAAAAGGCAGTGGCCACGCGATTTATTAAATTACAGGAAATTATAGCTAGCATATTGCACGCATGTCATTAATTGTGAGTGCTGTCACTGGACAGTTTCTCACATCATGATTACCATGCCATTATAACGAAGATATCATTATTACTTATAACAATGAACTATTGTAAGTGTAATATGCAAATAAAACGAAAAAAAATATATATATATAACTGAAGATTTAGTAAAATAAAGTTTATTACTCTTAAATATTTATTAATTATAAATATGTTAAAATAACTTATAAATCAAAGTAATAAGATAATACATCTTACTTAATTTTTTAGCCACGCTCAAGCAAATAGCTGTTGCGGCTATTAAATCTATTTTTTTATAGTAATAAGTTAAAACAATTACGGATTTTATTGTAAAATTTCCTTTTATGTAAAATTATTCTTGATTAAATGCATTATTTATTATATGTAATATGATGGGTGTAACTATTCATTGGCTTATTTCCGATTTTATGTACTAAAATATCCTAATTTAGTTGTTTTAAAAATATTTTTTTGAAGAAACTGCAGCTAAATATAAGTATCCCCTGCTTATTACAAGAAAATAAATAATTTATAAATTTATATAAAAGTAAAGCCCGTAATGTTGTTAATTTACGGAGTTAGTATGAATTCATTTATCTGTCAATTTGTATTACTAATTTGAATTATTATTTGGATTCTAGTTTTACCTTGAACTATAGTTTACCTCAGTTGTAACAAACTTAAAGTTTTATCTTTACCAGCTAATCGCGTAATATAGAAATATTTTATTTATTATATCCTTAATATTTCTCCAATTTAACAAAAGTTGTAATTTTCAAATTACCAATTTTGCTTCCGAGCTTACCGAAGGTAACGGACGCTATGTGATCGTTCTGAAGAACGAAAATATTTTATATCTCCGATTTTAAAAATTTCAAGACAGAAATCCGTTTCAGACATCAGAGAACAATTTTGGTTCCGTGCCTGTCAGTCGGTCTGTCGTTCAATTTTAGCGAAAATTTGGATGGTTTGTCAAAAGTAGTCCGCAGATAGCCCTAGATTAATTTGAACCGTCTGCACTCTTTAAATATTGCTAATTTGATACTTTAATTCATGTAAAAAATCAAAATAATTTTGACAGATTAAAAAATAAGGGGGGAAAATTGAACAAATTATACTATATTGACTTGTAAAAGAATAAAATCAATAAAGTATGCGTGATATGATGCGAGGAAGCTATGTGCCACACCAATGGACAGTCTATTTTTAATTGCCTGCTAAATGAATTTCTTATTGTTATGTAAATTATCCAGTAACTAAAAAAATTTGAATTTATTTGGTTGGGGTCTCTCCCTAAATAATGAAATTAAGAAGTTTGATGTAGTTTTATGAAACATAATCTTTAGCTGCCAAATATTTAATAGTAATTTCTCAACTAAGAAAAAGCACTTAAATGCTAATTCATTTTCACTTAGTTAAACAAGGTTGAGTCACTGAGATAATTTTAATACTTATATTAATATTATACTTATATAATATTAATTTTGAATTCTATATATGACTTGATAAATCATAACATTGAACTGTCATAAACTTTAATTTTAATATATATACCCTGAATGTACAAACCTAAATTGAACTAACAAATTAACGGGTACAAGGCTTTGTCTCCAATTTAAATATAAAAGAAAATTAAAAAAGAACATTATTTTTTTAAGGTTATAATTTATGTCTGATTATTATCTTTACTGTTAAAATTAAATGAAGTTGGAGTTTAACTAATTGTTATCACCAGTGGTTGGAGACTATAGGCATGGTGGCTAAGGTATATTGGTATACTACTAATATTTAGAAGTAATAACAAAATCCTGTTATTAGTTATTATTTATTATAAACAACTAACCCCCATGGTGCAGGGTTCCTTGATTACTAGGCACTAAACATTTTATTTATGTTCAAAATCATTGTTGATGCAAGGTATAGAACATCATATTTATATATTACTAATTACGTTCTATTTCAACATCGCTATTTTTTTACCCGTAAATTAAAGATTTAGCTTTCTCTAATTCTAATAGTACATTTTTTGTTTTAGGTCGCACCTGTTTTGTTTTCCTGTGCTTCCTCCATCCTGGGAAGGAGCAGTCTCCTCCGTCTGAACCACCATGTGAGTCGTCCTCCGAAGCGACTGAATCGTCCAATGATGTTTGACTTCTGGGCGAGTCCACGGTAAATCTTAAACGATTTTACTAAGACTTCTCCAAACGGTATTGTACAACGGGTATTGACTTGTCCAAACTGTTTTTTTTACTGTTCGTACAAATTGTATGCCCGCAAACACCTATAAGTTTATTTTTACGAGTGATCCAAATGCTGTCAGAACGGTGTTTCTCCGATTTGTATTATCACTGTTAAAAACGATCCTAGCAGAAGTTCGATCGTCGTCATTAAACTCTTGCTCGACCTCGAGTGTCGTCAGACTAAACAACTTGCAACAGAACCTGGGCAAATTAATGTCTAGATCCGTCGTCACCGATACCGAACTGTTAACCAAGCTCGACTCCATGAGAGACTGTGGAGCTTCTCTCTCCTTTAACTGTCGGAAAATAAACGGAATTGATTCGCGCCATCGTCAGTCACGCCACGGTACCATCCCACTCCAGCCCAGTCACTGAGGCCTGATGGGAGTTCAACCGATAATAAAAAAAAAAAAAAAAAAAAAATGAGGGAGGCAATCGTTTGCCACGAAGTAGAAATAAGGAATGCAATTTCCTCTCTTGGTGTTCATGTACATTTTCATGATTTATAATGACATAAATAGAAAAGAAAAATTCTCCCCATCTACCCCTACCTATGTTACAGTATATTAGTATAAAATATATTTGGGCATTAAGTATATCCATTCACGTCGATCTATTTCCCAGGGACCTGACGGTTAGCCATATACATTGGATGCCCTTGAACATATCTCCAATGACATCCCAATAACAACTATAAAAGATAATAAAAATTGTTTTCGTGCTGATGGAGTTATGTAGACTCATACCTCCCCTCTTCCTCGAACTTTGTTTTCTCTACCATTATTTTACTTTTACATCCTGCTATAAAAATTGATTCTACTAGGAAAGTTGTTATGTTGTAATAAATTACTGTCAACAGTTGCGTAAGCAGGATATTTCTAAAGGGAGAAACCAAAATAATTGACTATGCCTAGTGAAAAGTTATTAAAATCTATATATTTAATTGATATCAATATTGTAACCTTATGACCCATAAATCACTTGGCTATTTTGAATATAGTTAATGAAGTTGGACTAATTGTAGCAAATGTATTTTCACAAAATGAAATGAAAATTTAAAGATCTGACGACATTATAGTCTGTATCATCATCACTACCATGAAAGGTACTGGCATACCAGATTGGTTTGTGAAATTTGCAATTTAATGTTCAAGTTAAGGACATAGGAACAGTGGCGTAGGCAGGCTGTTTTCATGGGGGAGGAGATTTACTTATGACATGCCGTAACGTGATAAGAAAGTCTCTGATTATGTTAGTTTAATAGTACATTACGCGTCGAGTGCGGAAAGTAGCATTTTGCATGCGAGTGTGGAGTTTGCACCCGAGTGATAGTGAGGGTAGAAAATAAAAACCACACGAGCAATGCAAAATGCCGTTTTCGCACGAGTTGCGTACCGTACTTTATCTACGATTGTTAGATTTAAATAATAAATACAGAAACAAATAAACTTGCTGTATGTAAGTTCGTATCTCTCTCTTGATAAAGATGGCATTAATTCATTAGTTGTATTTTTTGCCGAATTAATTATTTCTGGAGGATTATTATTCTCCACATTTTCGTCAAAGTCACTTGATTCACTCATTGTTTTTCACTAAAAACTCGATATAAACAGTTACTTTAATAAAAGAACACCAAATTAGTTTTGTTAAATGTAAACAAACTTAAAGTGTACGTGTTCTAGAACTTATATGAAAGATTGCACTATTAATCTTTAACGATTATTTGATATATTTTTAGGAAATTAACAATATAACATTATTAAAAGAAGTCACTGTCAACCAAGAGATACATGACAGCCAAACTATTCCCCCTCCCCCTCCTTCCTCTCTTTACTTTTTGAGTATTGGTGCGAATCGCACCTTCGCTAGGCGACGAGGCGGGGGACTGAGAGGTATATCGGTGTTGTCTGTGTAAGCTGGCTTCACTCTGTCCAAAGATACCCATTTTTCAATACCTTTTTCGTTTATTTTAATTGTCTTGTCGTGGCGTTCTAGGACAGGGTAAGGCCCATCATAAGGAGTTTTTAACGGTCCTCGAACTTTGTCATCGCGTAGAAAAATGGTCGGGCATGTTTTTAAGTCATTGTGGACAAAGACTGCTTGCTTCCCATGCTTTGTCGCCGGGACTGGTTTCAATGCCTCCATAGTGCTTTTTAATTTTTGTATAAATTCGTGTTTGCCATAATTGGGAGTCATCGTTTGCTGGGGGGATATAAAGTCTCCTGGTAGAGACAGACTTGCTCCATATACTAGTTCGGCGGTACTTGCTTTTAAATCCTCCTTGTAGGCTGCACGCATTCCGAGAAGGACAGTAGGTAAGTTGTCGATCCAATTGGTGACAGTGTGACATTTCAATGCTGCTTTTAACTTCCTATGAACGTTTTCAATCATACCATTAGATTGTGGATGGTAAGGTGTTGTTCGATTCCTCATGATACCTAACGTTGTGCAAAAAGCTTGGAACAAGTGCGATTCGAATTGGCGTCCCTGATCTGTCGAAATTTTTCTAGGTACTCCAAATCTCGAAACCCAACCGGAGTAAAACGCTTCCACTACTGTCTCGGCCGTTATGTCGGAGAGTGGTATGGCCTCGATCCAGCGGGTGAATCGATCAATACACGTTAATAAATATTTGAACCCTTTTGCGGATGGTAATGGCCCAACGATGTCAATATGGACATGCTCGAACCGTCGTACATCGTTTTGGAACTCTTGGAGAGGTGATTTAGTATGCCTTTGAACCTTTGCACGTTGGCATTTTTGACATGCACGTGCCCAAGTCAACACATCCTTGTTCATACTTGGCCATACGAATCTATCTTTTATCATCTTGGCTGTAGCTCTGCGACCAGGGTGTGCGAGGTTATGAATATTACTGAACACTTGACGTCTTAGATCTTTCGGAATGTATGGTCTTATCTTCTTGTTCTTTACATCACAATAGATTGGTATATTGGTATCAGGTAGTATAATTTGTTTCAGTTCGAGTGATTTCGCCTTCGATGCATCTGTCAGTAGTTCTTGTAGTTCGATGTCAATTTTCTGTTCGAGTGATAACTTATTGTAATCAAGAGGCGAAGGAACGGTGATGGTGTCGATTCCAACTCTCGAAAGAGCGTCTGCAACGACGTTCTCTTTGCCTACAACGTGTCGGATGTCTGTGCTGAATTGTCCAATAAAATCTAAATGACGGAGTTGACGTGGTGTACATTTGTCGGATTTTTGACGGAAGGCAAAAGTAAGTGGTTTATGGTCGGTGTAAATGATAAATTTTCTGCCTTCTAACATGTGTCGAAAGTGTTTGATTGCTGAATATATCGCTAGTAGTTCTCGGTCGTAGGTGCTGTAACGTTGTTGAGCGGGTGTTAGCTTCTTGGAATAAAACGATATCGGCTTCAAATATGTATCTTCAAGTTGGTTTAGCGCTGCTCCCATGGCTATATCAGATGCGTCCGTCATCAAGTATAGTTCTCCATCGACAGCTGGAAAAGCTAAGATGGTTGTATTAGCCAAACTTGAACGACAATTTTCGAAAGCCCGTTCTGTTTCTGAAGTCCATTTGATAAGAGACTTGTCTTTTTTCTTTTTTCCTCGTGTGAGTTCGATCAGTGGAGCTTGTAATCGAGATGAATTTGGTATGAATCTGTGGTAGAAATTTAGCATTGCCAGGAATCTTCGTAAACCTTCGACTGATGTAGGTTTTGTGAAATTTTGAATTGCATTAATTTTTTCAGGCATTGGTTTCACTCCTTCAGACGTAATGAGATGACCTAAATAAA
Organism: Gerris lacustris; assembly: GCA_951217055.1. Taxonomy (NCBI): domain Eukaryota; kingdom Metazoa; phylum Arthropoda; class Insecta; order Hemiptera; family Gerridae; genus Gerris; species Gerris lacustris. The sequence goes on along the minus strand of OX578283.1, from coordinate 28,299,827 downwards.
CAACTTCTGGTTTTCCAAAACAACATTTGTTTACATTCATTGTAATCCCGTACTCTCGAAATCGTTGGAACAAGATTTTAAGGTGTTGTTTATGATCATCCTTACTGTTCGAGGCAATTAGAACATCGTCTAGGTACGGAAATGCGAAATCAAGTCCCTGTAACACACGGTTTATAAAGCGCTGAAAAGTATTACCAGCGTTACGCAGCCCGAAAGGCATTCTCACAAATTCGAACAGCCCAAAAGGTGTCGTAACAGCTGTTTTTGGGACATCGCTAGGTTCAACTGGAATTTGGTGGTATGCTTTCGTTAGGTCGACTGTTGAAAAAATTTTCTTTCCTTTTAACAAATGAGCAATGTCATGGATATGTGGTAGGGGATATCTGTCTGGTATTGTTACTGAATTTAAATGTCTGTAATCTCCACATGGTCTCCACTCGTTGTTTTTCTTAACGACCATGTGAAGTGGACTTGCCCAATTGCTATTAGAAGGTCTGCATATACCCTGAGACATCATGCTTTCAAATTCTTTCTTGGCATCGCGTAATTTATCTGGAGGTAATCGGCGAGGTTTTTCGAAAATAGGGGGTCCTGTGGTTTGAATGAAATGGGTAGTGTCATGCTTTATTTCGGGGGAGAGAGATGTACTGAGAAGTTCTGGAAAATTTTCAAGAATAGATGCGTAAGGACAATTTGTGTCGAGAGCACGTATAATTATAGGAGGTCCATCTTTGCTTTGTACATTGGTAGATAGCTGTGTTACTCCATCTATTAGTTGGTTCTTCTTTAAATCGACGACTAAACCATAGTGACGTATGAAGTCGGCACCTATGATTGGCTTAGATACGTTTGCTATGATGAAGTTCCATGAAAACTCTCGTCTAAGTCCCAGGTCCAAGTTGAGTCGTTTTTCACCATAAGTTTTTATGCCACTGCCGTTCGCAGCAAATAACCTATAACCAGTCTCAGGGTTATGTCTATGTTTAGGAAGAGGTGGGAGTAATGATAAGTCGGCCCCTGTATTAATTAAAAAGTGTAACTTAGTTTTACGATCTTTTACAAAAAGGCGGCTTGTTTTTGGTGTGCCCGTCCCCGCCGCGTCAAGTGACGGGCTTTTCAGTTTTCCAACTTTTCGAAAGAACAAGGTTGGCGGCAGCGAAAGGCGTCTTTTCCGTATGTGAGGTGGTACCAACAAATTTCTGGATTATCCGAGGATGTTGAACTGGTTGAGCGAGGTCTAGATCTTGATCTTGATTTATTGCGGTACCAAGGACGTGAGCGGGACCGTTCGTATTTTCTATCTATGTTTATCTTATCAATTTTTTTGGTTAGTTCTTTTATTTCCTCTTTAATTGTTTTCATGTCACTTTTATTCGAAACTGCGTGGATGTCGGCGTTAGGGATTGAGTTGGTTGAAGCTGAAGCGTATACTTCAGGTCCTTTACTAACTTCTATAATTTTATCGGCCATCTGACTTAGTTTCATGAGGTTTTCATCGCTAACTGACAGTATCGTTTGAATATTAGTGGGAAGGCGTTGTAACCATAAAGATTTTAAAAATTGTTCAGCTACACGATCCTCAGCTAGCTCGCGCATTTCCCGGAGCAGTTGTGACGGTTTTCGGTCTCCTAATTCCATATTACATAATAAAGTTTTCATCTTTTTTTCTTCCGAGTCAGAGAAATGTTCTTCTAATCTTTGTTTAAGGGTCTCGTACATGTTCTCTTCGGGAGGGTTGATAATAAGGTCGCTAATATGGTTGAGAACATCACTCTCGATAGCAGATACGACGGTATGATATTTCCTTTTATCTGCAGTAATTCCTGCTGTATAAAATTGTGATTCCATCTGTCGAAACCATAATTTGGGGTTGGCCCGCCAAAATGGTGGAGCACGTACGGATATTGCTCTAGTCACTGCCACTTCGGAGTCTTGAGAAGTAGGATTGTTTCCATTTTGATTTTGATTATTTATATTTGACGTATTCGAAAGCATACTCGATAAAAAAAAAAAAATAATAAAAATTTAATTGATATAATACGATATGAACGAGACTTACGTCGGGGTCACCACTAAAGTGTACGTGTTCTAGAACTTATATGAAAGATTGCACTATTAATCTTTAACGATTATTTGATATATTTTTAGGAAATTAACAATATAACATTATTAAAAGAAGTCACTGTCAACCAAGAGATACATGACAGCCAAAAACTCACTAATCGTGCGTAAAGCTGAAGAATTCCTCTTCTTTACCGCACTAGTGCGGTAAAGAAGAGGAATTATTCAGAACTATAAGACGCGCATGCGCAATAAATACAATTGTACGTAAATTATCACTTTCTACGCATCTAAACAAAGATATAATGTTTTTATTTCGTATCAATCGTAGATAAAATTATTTAAATTAACTGGTTAAAATTATTTAAACCACTATCTCGTATTACTTAATACTCTAGTCATTCCATTGTTCGGTTTTATATCCAGGTGCTTTTAAGTTTGTGGATGGGTTATAACACTAAACACAAGATATACTGCTTACTTAATAAGCTAACGCTTATGGGTGCTGAATTTGGGATCAAGTCGTTGTTTGTTGACCTCTCAAAACAGCGTTTTTATGCATCTCTTATGTGAAATTTGATTTTAACTTTGTCATAAAATAAAGTAAACCTACGGTGTAGTTCGTTGAAAAAACTATGAACACAAGTATTTTTATAAAAATAGCAAACTGAAATAGTAACTTAACAGTAGTAAATTTAATATTATTTAAGTTGCGCTCCTAATCATTGTAGATTAAATAGATCAGTAAATAGCAATTATGCAATATCACTTAAAATCTATAATAATCTGTCATTTAATCAATAGTTTATGAAAAAAAATAAAAACATGTTTTCTTAGGGTGGCCATGATATAAAGTTTAGTTAGTCCAAAACGGGACAGGGGTGGTCGAGCTATTGCAGCTCTCAGACGAAGTTGGGGGAGTCTGGGGGTCCTAGAAAAAGTTCGTGAATTTTAAGGATCATGCATGCATATTATGCATTCTTTAGTAAAGTTTTCTCTTTTGACATCAATCTGCACTATTTGGCCTATTTCGTACTGTCTGATTTACTTAGTTTATTTTTTTAAACTGTTCCTTGTTACAGGATTTGTCTTTTTTACAGTATCTCAGGACACTGTAATAGTACATTACGCGTCGAGTGCGGAAAGTAGCATTTTGCATGCGAGTGTGGAGTTTGCAACCGAGTGAAAGCGAGGGTAGTAAAACCACACGAGCAATGCAAAATGCCGTTTTCGCACGAGTTGCGTACCGTACTTTATCTACGACTGTTAAATTTAAATAATGAATTTAAAAAAAATAAACTTGCTATATGTAAGTTCGTATCTTGTTGATAAAGATGGAATTAATTCTTGAGTTGTATTTTTTGCCGAATTAATTATTTCTGGAGGAGTATTATTCTCCACATTTTCGTCAAAGTCTCATTGTTTTTCACTAAAAACTCGATATAATAAGTTATTTTTATAAAAGAACAACAAATTAGTTTTGTTAAATGTAAACAAACTCGCTAATCGTGCGTAAAGCTGAAGAATTCCTCTTCTTTACCGCCCTAGGGTGGTATAGAAGAGGAATTCTTCAGAACTATGAGACGCGCATGCGTAATGAATACAAGTCCATAAAGAATCACTTTCTACGCATTTAAACAGAGATACAATGTTTATATTTCGTATCAATCGTAGATAAAAACTATTTTGGTTTTAGTATCTCGATAAATTCAGTATTTTCTATTTATTACAAATACACAAAGTGTCACGTTTTATATAGTAATGATGGAAGGTTAGGGATACGTTAGGTCAGGTTAAAAAGTAATAAACTTAACCTAAACTAACCATAACCTTGCATCATTTTCCCTAAAATGAAAAAAAAGAAGTTAAACAAATAAGATTTAATTTATCGAGATGCTACAACCGAAATAATTTTTTGGGTTTTGAGGTCATCCTAGAAACCCTTATGCTTTTGGTAGATCATCCGTCGCATCTTGGATCAAACCCCCGACCTATTGTAGCTAGAGAATTGAAATTTGGTTGACAAGTTAAACTTTTTTGCCCAAAAACAGGAAAAATTTTACTTTAACTCTAACTTAAATATTAATTAATTTAATATTATTAGTAAACTTTAATATTAACTCAAAATTTCTTCGATCAGCGAGCAATTGCGATTTTTGAGAAGGGTATCATTGTAAAGGTATTGAAATGTAGATTACAAATATATATCGTTTCCAAAATGGTGGCCATATTACCCCCGAAATTACCAAACCAAATCCCCTATATAAGGGCCCCCTATTCCCAGTGGCGTAACTATGGCCTGCGCGGGCCCGCATCGCGGGGGGCCCCCAATAACTGGAAATACTATCCTTGTACCAACGTCAAGGGGGGCCCCCAATCCTGAACGCAAGAGGTTTTTTTTTTGCTCATCAATTTTCTTTGGCGAGAGGCCCCCAAAAAGTTTACGGGGGGTCCCCTATGGTCTAGCTACGCCACTGCCTATTCCCTATAAGGAAAGGCCTTAAAAATTAGGAAAAAATACATCAAAATATACTTCTCTGTGGGCCGAAGATATTTCCGGGAGTTAATATAAAAAAGCCAATTTTTGGAAATTTTAGGCGGCCGTAACTGGTGGTGACCAAAAATATTTATTTTTTGTCATTTTAGAGTGAGGTATTATATTAAAGATATTGACATGTAGATTACAAATATATATCGTTTGTGGCGACCATTTTACCCACGAAATCACCAAATAAGTGAATAACTAAGATGGTAAAGGATAATATACAATACAGAACTTGTTCCTCTTAAGTGAAACTTTTTATACATATTTTAGTAGAAATGTAGGGAAATATGAATTTTTATGATCGAAGAAATCTTTTAGTAGCTTGCTGGCAAGTACATGTCGGGATGTTTTATATACTGTAAAAGAACAATTTGAAAGAGCCGAATTTAACGGATGTTTAGAAATAGGTGGGGCGTATTATGCAGATTTTCCGCACACAATAAATAACATGTTCCATGTTCGTCATCATTCTGAAAGGGGGGAGGGGACACTAGGTCTTCACACAAAGTATTTGTAATAACTGATAACAGTTTCTACCTGAATCAGAAGATTCCATATTAGTTTTTCACTGTTAACAGTAACATGGTATCGAAGTGACATACAGTGGATAATATATTATTAATGATAAAATATATGTAGAAAAGTAAAAATGGGTTAGATATTTTAAACTTTTTAAAAAAATTTAAAAAACGGGTTAGATATTTTATACTTTTTTAATTTTTTTATAAAACGGGTTAGGTATTTTAAACTTTTTTTTAGGTTAAATTCTTTATTCCATCTCAAACATTGGGGGTGACGCGTCCCCCCTGTCCCCCCGGCGACGACGCCCGTGCATAGCTTCCTCGCATCCTATTACGTACTTTATCGATTTTATGCATTTTCAAGCCATTATTGTCTAATTTGTTTAATTGCTTCCTCGTTTTTTTATTCTGTCAAAATTGTTTTTATTTTTTGCATGAATTAAAGTATCAATTTAGCAAAAGTTTAAGAGAACAAAAAAAGGTTCAAATAAAAAAAGGGATATAATAAAGGGTTCAAATTAATCTGGGGCTATCTGCGGGTTACTTTTGTTAAACTATAAAAGTTTCATACAAATATGCGCGGAAGGTTGAAACTTGTAATATGGGACCAACAATGGGCCAATCATGATATACCATCTCATATACATTTCATTAACATCGGACGTGTAGTTTTTAAGATATATGATGGTTCGCAAATATTAAGCGATAGACCGACAGCATTTTTGAAATCGGAGATATACATTTTTTTCGTTCTTCAGAACGCTCACATAGCTTCCGTTACCTTTGGTAAGGTCGGAAGCAAAAATAAAATAAAACTTCCTGAACTTAATTTATAACTAAATGTATTAGATTACTTAATGTGAGATCTCTAGCCTCCTGCTTCAAGGTTTTCCTTCTTGGAGGATCTTTGATTTTCCAAACATATGTATATTTAAGTATCTGTAGTATACAATTATTAAATTATATATATATATATATACAATACCTTACTTTTTTAAATGACTGTTTCATTGAGTATGTGTCATTATAGTGGCGCGAAATTGGGTTTTAGAAGAGATTTAGGGCAATTTTAGAACACTTAATAAATTATTATAATTAACATTTATAAATATAAATCACTTAATAAATTTTCTTCAGCGAATCATATCGAGTAAAAAGACTGTAAGGTATTATTGTGCATAAAATTAAAATAGGAAAAAACTGCAACGGCTAATTAAGGCTATGCTTCCGGCGGGTTTTCTTGAAATTAATGTGTTGGTTTTCCGGTGTAATTCAACTCATGAAGGATTTAAAGTTCGACGTTATGCTTTCAATACTAATAGCATTTTCAGGGGTATGGATCACCATGTTAACTCAAATTTACGGTTATATTTATTTTCAAATACGAGGATTTATTTTTACATAATTTATTATTATTTATTTAATATGTACGTCGTGTTTTCACATTCAAATTAAACTGAAATCACTTTTCTCGTTTTCTTTAGAAAGTTCATTTTTTGTAACTTATATAAATAAAAGGAAACTCAGCCAGAAGCAGAATTAAGAACTTTTTTAGAGACTGGAAAAATTAGTAATTAAAAACCAAAAAAAGCCTTTGCCATTCTCTACTCAGGTTGAGAAGTTTCTTTTATTTAAAAATTTCACGTAGATACGTACAATATTAAATATATATTTATTATATATATATATATATATATATATATATATATATATATATATATATATATATATATATATATAATATATATATATTACAAAACATATAACAAAAAAAAATATATATGTGTAAATGAATAAATTCTCGACCGTAAATTTAAACAGAAACAAAGAAAACTCAGGTTTCGGTCACAAAAATCGTCACAATGTTACAATCCCAACGTTTCGGTTTTTACTTAAAACCTTCTTCAGGGGCCTAAAAAACAAACGTACTACAAAAAACCCATGAAAAAAACACTCATGACTATCAAAACGGAAAAAACTAAGAAGCTACTACACAATAAGTATTAATCCAAGACCTAAACTCACCGTAAAACATCTAAACAACGACTGAAGAATTCTCACTCGTCAACACCTATATATACTGAGAAAACCCACAGCCTCCTTTATAAAAATCATACAATTTTTTTTATAATAACAAGAGTCTCCGTAATAAACATAAAAGAAAATTCTCTTCCCCCCCCCCCCCCCCGGTATTCCTAAAATTATAGACATGGAAAAGGGCCAAAGCTAGATAAGATTTACTGGAGTAAACAAGTATCCTAGGCAGTCTGTGGACTGGCTTTAGAGGGGACCAACCTGGCATTCGCCTAGAAATTGAGGGAAACCACAGAAAACCTCAATTAGGTTGGGCGCACCCGGGTCCTTCCAATAAAACATTCTAAAAACCAGAACATCTATTGGCAGTTATAGAAATCGTATGTGGGCTTAAGCTAGGGAAAGAAACAGAGTATTGTAATCTGCAGAAGAAGATATAAGACCAGAACAATTTGTAAAAATCAACATAATAATTAGCAAAGCCAGGGGAAGGCAGGGAAGAAAAATAAACATTACAACAATCCAGAATATACCACATTCAAATTCTCAATATCACTCCTAAAATTCAGAGAATTAGAATCCTTTTTAATGTGAAGCATTTCAAGAATTCTTCTCCTAAACTCATCGGCTTCTCTAGCTACAACAGAAATACCTGGCAAATCAAAAGTGTGTGTTTTTTACTTTCTCATATAAAGAGAAAGTATTGTGATGGCGCGAAAATTCGATTTTGAAATTTTGATGGATTTACACTTTTTGAGGTTCCCTGAGCCTAAAAAAGTGGTTTTTAAAAAATGTCTGTCCGTCGTCTGTCGTCTGTGCAGACGCCTGGAGCCTAAACTACTTGGCCGATTTTGACGAAATTTGGCATACATGTTTAGAAAAATCATACCCCGAGGCGAAATCGAGAAATGAATTTTAGCTCTAAATTTGGGGGCGCTACCCCCCAAAAACTCTGAAAAAATTATTTCTCGAAAACGGTTCCGACGATTTTGATTAAAAAATTTTAAAATGTAGTCTATTTGAATACGAATCCAACGATATAATCCGTTTTTCCGGGAAAAATCTAGTTCCTGAGAAATTAGCTTAAAACGCGGACGGAGAGAGCCCGGGTTCGATTCCCCACCCAGGAGAAGTTATTTTTATAATAAATTTTGAAGAAAAGTTCAATAATATTTAAATGTACATTTGAAAACTAATAAATGGAAACACTGGGCTAAGTAATTATAAACTCGTATATGAGAAAGTTTGTCTGAGTTGTCTCGGACCGATTTTTTATTAATAGCATGAGCAGCTAGCTCAGTGACATTAACCTTATTAGTTCTTATGCTATATTCATGTTGATAGGATCGTTTCTTTAAAAAATGGTTCCTTTAATTCGCCATAATACTTTTGATCACAATCATTACACGTAACAGAATACACAACATTCCCCTGACCGTAAGCCCTTACGAATTTTATCCTTTAGATTTGAAAACAAAGAACTTACTTTCTCCCCATTGTAGAAAGCTAATGCTACATCAGGCATTTTTCTTCTAAACATTTTTTGCACACACTCTTACAAACCATGTACGTAAGGGAATTTGAAGAACTTTTTCGGAACCACTGAAGTATTTGCATTTTATGAATTATTTAAGTATTTATTCCAAAACCTATCTACAAGACCTAAAGGATAGCGTTCTTTGACATAAGTTCCTTAACCCTATTTCTATTTCTAGCCAGATAACAAGGGTTGCTAACATCTATAACCTTTTTCACTATATTATGGACACAATTTAATTTCTGACTCATAACATGCGAGAAGTGAAAATTCAAAACACGGCCTGAACTGGTGGGTTTAGAATACCAGTCAGGGAGGAGAGTACCACTCTTATCACTTTTAAATTTAAAAAAAGGAAGCACTCTATTTTCCTCACACTCAATTGTGAAATTAAGTCTCGCATGGTAGGAATTAAACACAGCAAGTACAATATCCTCCTGACCTTTCCTTACAATTAAAAACATATCATCCACGTATAACTGTTCAAATTTTACAATGTCACCTAACCCAGAAAGGCAAACCTTCAGTAAATCTAACATGGCAATATTGGCTAAAACTGGAGACACAGGTGAACCCATTGTTAAACCAAAACATTGACCAAAAACTGATCCTCCAAAACAAAATAGCGAGCATCACATATCATTTGTAAAATAGAAAGAACAGAGCCTTAGGTATTCCCGTACCTGATCATCATTTGTCCCATTGTTGGTTAATAAGTTGGAAAGCAACATCTAAAGGAATGTTATTGAACAGAGATTAAAAATCTAGCGTAATCATAGTAAGAGACTCGTCTACAAACTGATTGGAAACAGATTCCTTAAAATCTAACGAATTTTAATATGCTCACCAAACTTGGACAAATTGTACGTAGGGCTATTGATAAATAAAACTAACCGAAATCAATATATATATATATTATATATATATATATATATATATATATATATATATATATATATATATATATATATATATATATATATATATATATATATTTTTTTTTTTTTTTTTTTTTTATATGTTTGAATCAATAAATTACTTATTATTTAAAAAAACATTACTTTCATAAAGTTTAATAATAGTCGTAACGTTTCTATTTATGAAATAGTATTTTTTTAATAAATGTACGCCTTATCGCCATCGTGCATTATTTTTAAAGAAAACCCCATGAAAAAGCAAACAGTATATATATTATAATAACTGTACAAACGTAAACAAAGCAAGTAATAGAAAATAGTTTAACAAATAATTTTTGTTTTGTTTTAAAATATCATTAACCGACGTGTTACAAACATTTTTATTTTTTTATATAAAACTGTTATATAACTCTGGTTCTACTCAATATTTTTCGTTGAGACCAAGCCTGAAACATGCGCAACATGATGGCGCACACCAATTTGTCACAAATATTTGTCGATTTCGTTCAGCCAGTTTTGCGTCTGGTCGGACCGTGGTGACAAACAGATTTACAGGAAGACATGAAAGAAAGTTCAAGGCTGGATTCGGTTTACGTAATGTAAAAGTATCTTTAAATTTTCCAATTCTGATCATGTACTGACAAAACTTTAATTTTATATTATAGATTTATTAGTCAGTTGTGAAGAATTGAAAAAGAACTGAATGAAAAGCACATCTTGTCTTTTAAATTATCACGCAGGTCTCTTCTTGCATGAGTCGTTGACACGGAATACAGTTGGGCCCAAACAAAAACCTTAAAGCACAGAGCTACAAAGAGATAAAGTAAATCGATGTAGTTAAAGTTAGGAAAGTAGAGCATCTGCAGGTGAAGCCACGCGGGGCTTGCAGTGGAGGCGATACCTAGCAAGTAAGATTTACTTGCAGTTACTTCTCATTTCCATATCAACTACGGATATCCCGGCTTCTTGCTTTCCAGGTCAAAAATAATGATATTGTTGCTTGACCCAAACCAATTGACATTATTAACAAAAGTCAAATTACTAGTTGTGGTATTTTTTATAAGGAAGAAAAAATTGCTTGAAGCTAATTTCTTCTAGAATATATTTACTATCCAGGTCTCATTGATTTATTTTTTTATTTATAATAACCTAATTGTGTTTAGTTTCAACCTACATTAAATGTAAATATCTTTGTTGTAAATTTGAATTCAATGGTTGTAAAACAGTCAAATTAATTATCGAATTATGCCTAACTATTGACTGAGTTATTTGCTTGAATTACATCTAACCGTGTCTCCTCTGTTGTTTAACCATCTGGTTATCTCAAGCCATTTATATTTCCTTTATTTATTATTGGAGGAATTAAAAGGAAACATAAGATATTGTTTTGCTAAATATCCGAGCTTTTTTGTAATTGTGAAATCTGAATTAAGACTAAAATCAGACAGAAGTCATCAGGAAATAGTAAGTTTTGTACAAAACTTGTGTTTACAGTGCACGTATAGCTGAATTCGTAAAAGTTCTTTGGCAGGCCTAGGCCTAGGCCCTCCTAGGGGTGTTGCGCCACGGACTTAAATTAAATGGTCTTTTAGCTGACCAGATGAGAGTTAGTTAAATTGTCTGGTCAGCTAAATGTCTGGCAGCCCTATATAGGTCCTCCAAGGGGGTGTTTGCACCACAGAGTTAGTTAAATCATCTGGTCAGCTAAGAGACTATTTAATTTATAATCAAAACTTAGTGTATTTTGCAAGACCTATGTTCTCCTTAAACAGTTGCCTGATTATGTCAGACTAGTTATCTTCATTAGCCATGTATGACACCATTCATTTTTATTTCATAATAATTTATTTATTTAATTTACAGGGCTCTTGACTTACCGGATCAATGATGCCATATAGAGGCGATACGACAGGTGTTTCCTCCGTGGCCGTAGCTGCTACGGCCTTCTCAAGGGCTTTAAGGGCTTGGTCGAAGGGGGGCCAGTCACCCTTCTGGCAGAGCTGGATGACCCTCTGACAGCTGTCCCTGGCCCCCGCCGATCCTGGTTTAGAACTCGTCTCACCTGCAACAGCAACAAGTCTTAATGAAGAACAAGGACTAGATTTAAGGTATTTTTAATTCTATTTTAGCAATTATAAAATTTAAGGACAATGTTTGGATATAATATAAAGTTCTTTAAAAGATCAGTTGTTTACCATGGCTCTAAATGATAAAATAATAAGTTAAAGAATCCTAATGGGACCAACTCTAAGAAGTACTTTTTTTAAAATAAGTCAAAATATCTTAATTATATCTTAATAAATTTGATTATATTCTTAATTAACTACCCTAGTAGTCTGTTTCGCTGCCTTTATTATGTACATCCTCTTTTTATTCGTAACTAGCTGCATACCTGTGCTTGGCTACGATATAATGTGTTGTATCGTAGATCCAGGTTTGGGCTGTAGGTATTGCTTATCCTTTCTTCCCCTTTTTCCTTTATTTAGAAATGGATTTCAGAGAAGTTTCAAGTGGATTTTAAGCAGAACGTAATTACCCCTTTCTCGCCTCCCCAATATTAAATCCGCAGGAGTGGAATTTTTATATATTTCACTTATATTTTCTAAAATAAAATAAAATTGTCGGGCTGGACTTAAATCATTTTTTTACGCATCCCTTTAATTTTCCCGTATTTTCCACCACGTCATGAAAATGAGAAGTAACTTATTTCTTTATTTTTTATTAATTTATTTCTTTTATTTAAAAAGGTTAAATAAAATAGTTTTCAAGATATATATTCAAATCTCAATAAACAGGTGTGCTAGTCAGCACACAGTGAGGGTCCGTAGGCAACCCTGTATAGTTTAAGTAGTACCCTATTGATGGTGTTTTCTAAAATGCTAAAAAGCTTACTTTGAACTATCCTATGGGTCTGATATTCTCAAAACACATAAACAAACTTCTGATAAAGTATTTTTTTGCCACTGAACCGGACTAAAACAATATAAATACATCGAAAAGACCATAGTTATAAGAAAACGTATTTTGTCAATAAAAAATAAAATAATATTTTTTTTCTAAATTTCCACAAAGTTGTATCTTTACTTTGGGTCGAAGAATGTTCAGGATTTTTTTCAGATTTTTCGTACTTCACATAAGCGAGATAGAAGGGGGAGACACGTTTCACACCCACTTCAAACTTGCCTACGCTCGCCCTATCAAAGTTATAACCAAAGAATTATATATTTTTGTAATCAGCTCGACGTACCCTTTCATATGATACTCCTCACGGCGTCAAAAAAAAAATTTAACCCTTAAGTTTTTTTACCCTAATATTTTTGAAAAATATTTTTTTTGAGTCGCTATATTCTTAAAATATGTGGGTAGGTACAAGACACATACATGCCAAATTTCAAAGTAATCGGACGAAAGGTGTAGCCGTGAGAGCAGGCGACAGGACGGACGGACAGACACCCGCAGGAAAATATAAGGGTCCTTGGTTTTGCCTACGGACCCTAAATAGAACAAGAGAAAAACTTATTTCTCAAAAACGGCTTTGATAAAAAAATTCAAAACTGTAGTCCATTTAAATACGAATTTAACCGTACCTACTTTAGAATCCGATTTCCCGGAAAAAATCTAGTTTCTGAGATATTGATGAAAAATATTCTAATTTTACTGAAAATCGAAAATGTAATAAAAAGTCGTCACCTATTAAACATTTTTACTTTTTCTTACCTTAAAGGAAAGCATAGTTTTCACTCAAAAAACTGGAAACCAAGATGTTAACTGAATTATCCGTTTTGGGTGTTTATAAGACGATTTGAGTGGACTTTAGCTTGATGTCTGTCTATGTATTACGCATAACTCCCAGGGTTTTTTAGCTAGATAGTTGAAATTTGGTACAAAAATCAGTCCTATAGCCTATAGACATCCCTAAATCTGTTAGAAAAAATTGTGTGATCCATCATAAAAATCCACTCGTGAGTGCCTAGCTGTTGTCACTTTTGAGAACGAACAAGTTTTATGCCTCCAATTAAAAATTCCAAGACAGAAATCCGTTTCAGACATCAGGGAACATTTTTAGTCTCGTGTCTTCTCTCTGTTTGTCTGTCAGTCAGTGTCCGCGACTCCTGAAACGTGCGACAATAACTTAGTAAATGTCGACCGATTTTGATGAAATTTGGTAGACATGTTCAGTTTACCAATGCCCAGGACTAGTTCGTTGGATAACGTTATCCGTTCAAGCATTCACGCGCAACGCTCGCGTAAACGTGGACTTCAAATATAGATTTGGAATTTTAGATCGGGAAAAAAATCAAACTTCATCTATTTAATGAGACAAACATTTTTTTTAAATACAATTTTTTAGTAAAACCAACAACGACACCCCTATGAGGTGTTAAAGATCGCTAAAATCTATTAATAGATTTTACATAATAAATAATAAAACTATAAAGTAATATAACAATAAAGTACATGATAGGATGCGAGGAAGCTATATGTGCCACACTAGCAGGCAGTCTATTTTTATTAATTTTTAAATTTTGTATTTATATGGGTGTGAAAGTGAGCAGATATTTTTAATGCGAGTTTTATTGTATAGCTGGCCACACTCGGATTGTTTTAACGGGCCACGGATTTTTCCAACGAATTTAGGGCAATCCGCCGGCCCTATCGGACTTTTAGTGCAGACACTACGCCAATTTAGTCTTCAGTTGTTATAGACAGACAGATCAAAGTCTACTATATTGTCTGCGGAGTTTCCTCCCAAGTTTAAATTATTTCTCTCTCCATGTTGTTCTTTTATGAATTGATTGTTCTTCTTTTATAAATTGATTGTTGTTCTTTTATGAATTGATTTCTAATAAGGTGAGGGATAATGTTCATATTGAAAAAGTCATATTGATTTGTACAGCCAACTTCCTTATTTACTGAAGCTCAAGCATGAGCATTATACTACAAGAATATAAAAAATCAGTCCGACAAATTTGAACAAAAATTTTTCTTTGTATATAGTAGAACTGAATTTAAATCCTTAATATCAAATTTAAAAAGTCTTTAACAGGTGATTTCGTTTTAGATTTTCAGCAAAATTAGATTTATTTTACTACGTTTTTATTAGCTTGCTTTCTTGTTTGTTTGTTTGTTTGTTTGTTTGTCCGGTACAAATCTGGCAATCGACTTCTAACTAACTTCCCGAATAGCTAGAATATTGAAACTTTTAGCATAGCTCAGAACACGATGACAATTCATTATTTTAATACTTTTAGCCATCTTTCAGCAGAATTTAATTGGTTTTCAGCAAATCTTGCTGTACGGAAAGTTAGTTCGGAAAAAATCCGCAAGTTATTATATTTGTTTTGCCATATCCATATTACGCAATCTTCATTTTGACGGATCTCAAATTTGTGATAGATAAACATTGAATGACAGGAAATTAGGAAATATCGATTATATTATTTATCGATTATATTATTTATATTATTTGAAATATATCGATAGCACGGTTTAGATTTGGTGTTGGGGAGATCCGTTGTACAAAGATTTGTCCTTTTATAGGTTTAAGATCAGCTCTATATGGTTGTCATTTATGTGAAGTAAATAAATTCGGAACTATTTTTTCTTTTCACTAACATTATATATTATAAATATAACAATAACAATTATATTATCAACATTACATACGATTCAACAGAAAATTTAAAAACGTAGTATATAAAAAGTTCTTTTTATCTTGAAATTATTTATCAATATCTCGGAAACTAAATTTTTCCCGGAAAAACTTGTTATCTTTTAATTTGTATTTAAATGCGGACTACATTTTCTTTCTTTATTTTTTATTGAAATGTTTAGTTAATAATTTATACGCGAACTATTATTCACTTTATCTATCATATAATGGCAAAAACAACTATGGAACTGAAGTGCTGAAGAAAGAATTGGTTTTATTTGGAGTTACACAAATGTAAGATAAACCCAATGTCTCTTCTCAAATAATGTATTTGCGCAGAAGTATTCAATGTTACCAATTATATCAAAACCAATTCCTGATTCTACTAAAGGAAATATCTTTGTTAGAATTTTTTTTAAATTTCTCGTAAAATCTTTGAGTTCATCATGGAACCAACGTTAGATAATGAGTAATGATATATTTGCTTAGTGATTATTTTGCTTCTCTTAAAGAGATATAGAAACGTCGTAAACTTAGACCCTTTCTTTTTCTCGATTTTACTTCTTATCTATAGCTAGATTATGACAAAAACTAAAAGCATTTTAAGAGTTGAAAGGTTTTTTTAACTAAAGTGGTATTGAAATACTCATTAAAAATAATATAATTATATTTTCCTTTACTGCCCTTGCGCGCTTTTCACGACTAAATGTATAATAATAATAATAAGCTTCGCGGACATCCTTTCCAGTACAGAAGCCTCTCCCTAAGGAGGAAAAGTCTGTATTGAGGTTAAAAAAGTCTTTTTACTACCTTGTCCCAACACTCGCGGTCCCTAGCCACTTTATACCAATTTTCTCCAACTCTACTAACTATTTTTTCTCTCCATCTTAACGTGGGTCTTCATTCCCTTCTTTTGTTTCCTCTGGGGATCCATTCCGTTACGATTTTGGCCCATCTGTTATTCTCCAATCTAGCCAGGTGACCCCTGCCCATCTCCACTTGGAGTGGTGAGCTTCTTTCAGTAAGTTCTTCAGCATGTTTGAATAAGCTGTTTTATTATTTCTTCAAGTTCTTTTGCCGATGTTGTTACCAGCAGAATGTCGTCTGCGAAACGCAGGTTAAAGGTTATTTAATTTATTTCCTTGTACAGATATACCATATTCATCCCAATTTAGTTTATTTAAGGCGAAATTGAGTGCACAATTAAAGATGATAGGCGAAAGTGGACATCCTTGCTTTAAGCCTCTTTTGGTACGAAACGATCGTCCCACTTTGTCCAGTGCAATGGCCACCTGGTTTTCCTTGTAGATTTCTTTAATGATCGCTATATAGTTTTCTTCTACACCATGTTCTTTTAGAGCCTTCCATATGCTTGGGTGTTCTAGGGAGTCAAAAGCTTTCTTGAAATCAATCAGTGCAACATAAAAGGTTAAGTTGTAATCTGCGCTATTTTCCATAAGTTGATGGACTGCTTTCAAGTGATCAATAGTTGAAAAAGAGGTTCTAAAACCTGCTTGTTCTATTGGGTGATTTTCATAAATTTTTCCTATTATTCTATTTTTAATTATAGATGCAAACAGCTTGTAAAAACATGGTCTTAGGGTAATTGGTCTACAATTATCTATACTACCCCTATCTCCTTTTTTATGAACTAAGATTATTTTATTTTTGTACCATTGTTTTGGGACAATTTTCTTCCATTATTCTGTTAAACATTCTTGTTAGTGGTTTTATAGCACATACCATCTACACCAGGTGCTTTACCTTTTTTACTTCGTTTAATTTCCCTTTCTACTTCACTTTCCAGTATGGTAACTGTTTTACTGTTGGACTTTGTTTCGTACGATATTTTTATAGTTTTCCATAGTTGAGTTACCTTCATATAACTTTTCACAGAACCTTGTTATCCTCTCAACAATGCCATCCCGGTCTGTCAGAATATTTCCTTCTTCATCCTTTATTTTTTGAATCCAAACATTTTATGTTGTTCCAATTTTTTTTTTAATGGTTCTAATAGAACCATTTCCTTCTGCGTATTTTGAAATGAGTTTTTCTTCATATGCCCTGATGTCATTTCTCGTCTTGCTCGTTTTCTTACTTCACAATGTTCTATTTTCTGGTTTAAAGTTTTATTTTCAATCCTATTTAGCTCTTCTCTTTTTTCTATTATCTTTTTAGTTTCTTCCGATATTTTGTTGCTACGCTTGGGTTTATCTGTTTTGAAATTTTCCTTTAATTCTTTAACTGTTTCTTCAATTTTGTTATACTTCTTTTGAACAGACATGCCTGTATTACTATTAAACCACTTTTCTAGTTTCCTAAATGTTTACTTCTTTCCAGTGTTTACTTCTTCTTCTTTGGTAATATCTTTCTATTTTAATTTCTGGTTTGTTGGCTGCATAAGTTTGGCTTATCAGAAAGGTCGATCTAAGTATTTTTAACTCTACTAGTATTGACTCTAATCTAAATTTACATTCTCCCTCTTTATTGAAAGTAATGAAACAGTTCACCATTTTTCTCTAAAACATTCAGTGAACTATCAAACTTAATTTTTTAGAATTTAGTTTGTAAAGATAATTAAACAGAGTTATCACAGAATTATATATAAGCCTAAATTATTGTAACGAGTCTCGGCCTGATTAGTATAATAAATCCTATTCCATTCTCGACTTTTCAGGAATTCTTGAAATACTTCATTTAAATGCCTTGAGTAACAATGATAATTGAAATATAGTTTATTATATTAGAAACGTATGGAAATATATTTTAGTTTCTAATTTGTACGCTAAATGTATCACTTGTTGTTTGTTTTTAGGGCTTCGAGGTCATCCTAGAAACCCTTATTTATGCTTTTGGTAGTTTGTCCGTCGCATCTTGAATCATATCTCTCGGCCTATTTTAGTTAGAGATTTTTTATTTAGCGTACAAATAAAACATGTTTGCCCCAAAACAGGAAAAATATTGCAAACTTCACAACTCAAATTTTTTTCGATTAGCAACCAAAATATTTAATTTTTTGTAATTTTTGATTGGGGTATATAATTTTAGAGGTATTGGAGAGAAGATCACAAATAGTTATGCTTTTCGAGAATGGTGGCCATTTTACCCTGAAATATCCAAAAGAATGTTATTCAAATACCATAAAGGCTTAGAGTTTTGTTGTGTATTTAGTATGTATTTGCTTGGTATAATTTTATGTGTTTATTTCAATATATTGATGATTTTTGTGAGTATTCTTACAGTATATTTTCAATGGGTTACCTTTACTAGATAGTTAAATATTCGTATTACTGTTTGCATTTGATAGTATTTATTTTGCTTCAGACTTACCGAAGTAAAAGGAAGAATTGTGATCGTTCCGAAGAAATAATTTTTTTATGTTTCCGATTTAAAAAAATCCTGGACAGAAATCCGTTCCAGACATCACGGACTTTTTTTAGTTTGTCTGTCGCTTCTTCGGACTGTCCATACATCTTAAAACCACTCGTCCAATTTTTTATAAACCTTGAATTTATAGGTCATATTTAGCCCATTGTTGGTCCACCAACAAAGCCATTACTGGGCCCATTGGTTTCTCTTCCACATGCGCACAAAGTCCTTTTTATTACTTATATCTTTAAAAGATTACTCATCCGGTTTTTGAAAACATTTGGCTAGTTTGTCGAATGTAGCCCACAGATGCATTAAATATTTCGGATAAACACTTCTTAAGAAATAGGTGTTCATAAAAAAATGTTTGTGCGCATATGGAAATAAACCAATGGAAGGAGAAGATTGAAAGACCAACGTTAGGCTAATAATGACCTACCATCTATGTTGCATTTAAATAAGTAGTTTTTGAAATATTATGGTGGTTCACAAAAATTTTGAACGACAGACAGAAATTAATTAATTAATTAATCTGATTTTTTTGTCCCTACTCTATATTTTCTATTTTATGGTTTGGTCGTTTAGGATGTAATAAATATAATCACCACCAACTCTAAACGTCCGAACCACTGAATATTGAATAAATCTATATAAATTTGAGGGATAAATATATGGTAAAGACACTTTTATCAGTGAACCTAAAATTTCGGATTCCACATCCTTTAAAATACGATCTTCAAATAATTCTAATGTTAAAAATAAGAAATTAGTTAAAGTTGGCATTTATTGTTGGAAACTTATTACCTATATAATATATTACACTAAGGAACAATAGTATATTGTCAATTTATCACTGAACATATAGATTAAGTACAATAGATGACTCGTGGCTCTATATTTCTCCTTGTCTCCGGTCTAATTTTCTAGAAGGCGTCGTCTTTTATATAAGGAGGGAAGAATTAATGGGTTCTAGATTTACCTCAATTTAAAAAGCACTCTGCTAAAAGTTTGTTTGAAGCAAGCTTTATAGTTATAAAGCTGATAGCTATTGACAGGATTCTTGCGTGTTCCACCCTCCATATCTACTGTTTAGTTTTCTTTTTCACCAAGGTATATCACGATAGTTTAGCAGCCCAAGCAATCTACTTTACGATGTTGAAAAAAAACAAAAAACAGCCGATCTTGATTTTTATCGTGAAAAACTGGTGGATAGAAAGAAAAACGATGCTTGCATTTTATAAGTTGACAACCTATTCGAACTGCCACCCATTTTTCTTAATTTATCTGGATTCAGCGAGTTATTATTTCCTTATAACTAATGTTGTTGGATGGATATGAGCTAACATAAATCCACATCGAAGAGAAAGTTAAGATTTTGCATTGTAAAATTATCATGTTTTGTGTATAATTTATCTTAGAAAAGTTTATTCTTATACAATTAATAATTAATTTTGCTCAAGATCTAGACTCACACCTCTCACATGAGCATTACATATTTTTGTATCTAGCTATTTTACCTGATTAGTTCTGTCCTAGTGAATACTTATTCAATCTTATAACCAATTGTTGTATTGCGGTTATACAGTTTCACAAGCATTGCACATTGTACATATTATTCAATTATGCTATATTGTACTTTATTAGTATAGTAAAATATAGCAGAGCCGACTGACCAGTTTTTACTGACCAGAGGCTATAAATAACAGTACAATTTAGAGAAAAGCCGTTTAATTTATTTGAATCAGTAGGTAAGCCTATTTTCTACATCATGTTTTGAAACTTATATCTACAAGATGGTGTACATCAGAAGCAATTCATAGATGAAGACTATTTCTGAAGTTTTTAGCTGATTTTTGATATATTATGATTGGTATAACCGCTTTTTCTTCAGTGATTCTGTCTTTCAAATCTTTAAGGTATTGAGAGCGATGTTTGAAACCCATAATTTTTAAAGTAGCCCTAGATAAGAAATCGGTCCTAGACAACTCAGATTAATTTTCACATATAATCTCGGTCCCAGAGTCTAGAAAACATGAATATATTGACCTATACATACGGATACGCGTGTCGCTAGCTTTGACTGTGAACCCACCTTTAGGAACTCCTATAGAACCTTCCTAGTGAAGTGAGAGTCCCACCCGGCACCACCGTCTACTCCAATAATCAATTATAACTATAAACTCATCATGATTAA
This sequence comes from Gerris lacustris, assembly GCA_951217055.1. Classification (NCBI taxonomy): domain Eukaryota; kingdom Metazoa; phylum Arthropoda; class Insecta; order Hemiptera; family Gerridae; genus Gerris; species Gerris lacustris. Next base: position 28,278,996 of record OX578283.1, on the reverse strand, counting down.
CTATTGATTTGCATAATATTTAATATTTATTACATTAAGCTCGATTTAATGATAAAGCCACGCCATTACTAGTTAATATATCATTTAAAATGTATTCAAAAGGTGGTTCTTTACTTTTTGTTTTCGATGTTCAACGAAATCAGATTTATTTTCATTAATATAAATAATAATAAATGGCTTATACCGTTAGATTCACATTTAAATGGACTACATATTAGAGTTTTTTTTTTTTTTTTAACTAAAATCGTCAGAACCGTTTTGAGAAGTAATTTTGGAGGTAGGGCCCCCAAATCGGAGCCTGGGCAATGATTTTTCCGAACATGGATGCTAAATTTCGTCAATATCGGCCCAGTAGGCTTTATGTAATGGTATAGTGGCTTTTATTATTAGTGTTTAGGCTCCACGCGTTTGGACAGACAATAGGCGATATATAAACAACAATTTTGAACTCAGGGGACCTCGAAACCTGATGTAAATCCACAATAATCTCAAAATCGAATTTTTGTGTTATCAAAATTCGCACATGCTCAAATCAGGTGAGCGCGCCGGTCACCCTACGTTACCCCACAGAGAGACTAGTCAATCACTGCAGGGAAAATTTTTGTCTAAGAAGAGGGAACGAATCGAGCTGTGAGCTTTAACTCTTTCTTGTTGGAACTATGAGTCCCAAGTCATGTTCTGTTGCCATTACTCCCACTCTGGACTCTAGGCTCCAAAATATTTTATAACATCAAAGCATTACGATCGGAAGTGGTTTTCCTCCTCAAAAAAGTATTGGCAGGTCTCCCCAAATAAATGAGGCGGGAAAAAAGAATTGCGGGCTACTTTAATGATAAGGGTTTCAAATATCGCCCTCACACCCTAGAAGAACTAAAGGATAAAATTACTGAAGAAATCGTAGCCATACTTATCGAAATTTGCTGAAAATCTGCAGAAATCTTAATAAATCGCCTTCATTAAAGTATTGCTGATGGCCGCCATCTAGATATAATTTACAAAGCATGATGTAAAAAACTGACTTGCCTGCCTACTGATTCAAAATAAATAAATTGCTTTTCTCTAAAATGTACTGTTCATTATATTTAGACACTCGACATTAGTCAGTCGGTTCTGCCGCACCCTGTATATACAGAAAGTATTTTGTTTAACTAAAGAACAATTTTGAAATATTGATGGGTTTATTTTAGGTCATGTACCTTTTTAAAAATCTTGTCTCAAAAAAATGATAATATTGACTATCGTCAATGAATTATAAAACTGATTTCAATTAAATTCACAGAATAGAATTGAAGCGAGCGTAAGACAAAGCTTGTTACATTCAACAAAATATGCATCTTGTCTGTCTGTCCTTCAGTAACGTTTACGCGTACTTGAGTACGACAACTTAACCGATTTTGTTGAAATTTTGTATACATGTTCCTTTTACTACTGCTCAGGCTAAGATCGTTGGACAGCGTTATCTGACCAAGAGTTTGTGGCCATCAAATGTAAAATTGGATTTTCAGGACGGGAAAAGATTTTATCATGACCCATTCGATGAGACGAACATTTTTCAGTGCCACAAAACTTTAGCTTGATAACTTAGATCTTAATAAAGACAAGTATATTCGATAACTTCTACTCAATTTTAAGAAATAATTATATCAATATTGGTGATAACAATTTCCTATTGTCTAAATTTTGCATCCTTCTATTCCTCTAATATGGATAAAATAAGTAATTAGAAAGTAATGGCTATTTCTGACTAGATAATTCTTATAATTGAATTAGAATGAAAGCGTTGAAAAATGAAACGATACCACCTTTAATAAATAGAAAAGGCTATATGTATGTAACAGGTTGTTGAATATCATTAGACAAGACAAGTCTTGCAAGAATGCTTCACACACATCGGTTAAAGACTTTACAATACGTTATCAATATACTCTGTAATTTATCTATAAGAAATCAATATTTTATTATTGAAACTGACCTTTCCCCTGCATCTCCCTTGATTCCTTCTTTAACTCTATATCTGCCATAAAAAAGTAGTCTGCCAATTGCTGTGGCAAGTAGATCCTTCGCGTGCTATCACGTAGGTACATAATTGAAGTTTTGATTTGATAACTTAATATTGTCTAATTTATTTAATTCTCCCCCCCCCCCCTCCTCCTTATTTTAAATATATCATTTTTTAAATACATACAGGATCAATTAAGCGATTTTAAATTTGCGCAGGCGGTTAAAATTAATATGGGACGATTTATGGGCTTCTTTCGACGACAAACAATCCAAATTTGATTAGACTTTTAAACATACAGGTTTTAATAAAAAACATTTGTACGCAAGTAGAAGAGATAGGAATATGTAAAACTATGGGACCAGCAATAGGCTATAATTTCATCAAAATCAGGCGAGTAGTTTTATGATACCCTGGTTCACAAAAATGTTGCCTGCCAGACCGATAAACAGATACGAGTTAGTTCCCTCATATCTAAAACAGATTAAGATTAAGGTCCAGGAAATTTTAAATTTTTAGACAAAGGAATTTTAATAAAATTGTAGCATATTTAATTTTAGGAAGTCTGAATCACATTAAGCTCCAGGAAATTTTAAATTCGGAGACAAAGGAATTTCGCTCTTGAGCATAATACAATACGTCCTTTACCATGGGAATGCTTAGAAGTAAAACATTGGAATAAAATAAAATTGTACCATATTTACTTTTAGCAAATTAGTCAAAGCCATCTTTAAGAAGTACATATGTTGGAGCACCTCTCCCAAATTTATCTCTTCATTTTGCTAAAATGTAAATGAAAACTAAATATATTTAGATTAGAAACTTCCGTTGCAATTATTTGGGTAATTCCTCATCTTAGTTTCCACACCGGTCTCAAAAAGGCTTTTCAAATACCAATTTTTTATTTGATATCTTTGCGTGGAGCAATTACATCCAAAGTTTATTATTAGAGTATAATATCAAATGAATAAATTAATAAAAACCGGACGATACTAATAATATTATACTCTGCATTTACTTAAAAAACAAAATCCTGGATCACGTACTAAATATACCTGAGATGTATCAAATGTTCTTATTACTTTTATGTACGTGTCAGTGATTTACGCGATACCAGCTGAATTTCAAGAAAGAGTGGTCAACTCTTGATGAAGTATTTCCATCACGCATGTGTTCGTTTTTTAATATAGAGACAAAAAGGTAGGATTGTGCGAATTTCCTTAACTTAATAATTATGGATTCGTACGCTCGTTCTGTATATGAGTGTTTATCAAATCTTTCTTTTTATTCAAGTAAATGTATCTATTATTTGGTTTCAGAATTAAGTAATACAAATAAGATTCAAGAATGAGATTGATTTGTTTAAAACACAAGTTGCGTGTTTCTGTTGTTGTTTTCGAAAACTTTGACTTCTAATTACAAAGATTTACTTATATCTGTTTAACTGAGGCAGTATCATTTAAACTTAATTCTGTAATTATAACAGTCTCTAATTAGTGTACATAAAAAGCAATTATATTTATTATTTACATTTATTTTTGATTTTTAAGACTTTCTCCTTTTTTGCTTCCGAGCTTACCGAAGGTAACGGAAGCATTGTGTTCACTTTTGAGAAGGAAAAACTTTTATGCCTCCGATTTCAAAAATTCCAAGACAGAAATCCGTTTCAGACATTAGGGAACATTTTTGGTCTCGTGTCTGTCTGTCTGTCTGTCTGTCGGTCTGTGTGTCCGCGAATTATGAAACGTGCGACGATAACTTGAGTAAATGTCAACCGATTTTGATGAAATTTGGTAGACATGTTCATTTTACCAATGCCCAGGACGAGTTCGTTGGACAACGTTATCCGTCCAAGCGTTCACGAGCAATGCTCGCATAAACGTGAACTTTAAATGTAAAATTGGAATTTTAGGTCGGGGAAAAAATCTAACTTCATCTATTCAATGAGACAAACATTTTTTTCAAATACAATTTTTTAGTAAAACCAACAGCGACACCGCTATGAAGTGTTAAAGATCGCTAAAACTATTTATAGTCTTTACAAAATTAACAATATAACAATAAAGTAATATAACAATAATTGTTATAGTATATGATAGGATGCGAGGAAGCTATGTGCCACACTAATTGGCAGTCTATTTTAATAGTGTTTATTTTTTTAATTCCTTCCGCATTGTCTAACTTTTGTCAACAATAAATGTATATAAGTTGACATAATTATAACATATTATATTAAATGGGAAACAAAATTATGGTTAATATTCTGTAGAAGCATTCAGAGGTAAATTTAGGTTTAAACCTAAAGTTGAAATCTGTTTATATCTTGCTCCTATTCCTGTTTATCTAGTAGAGCTCTATACTTAACTGCTAACTAAGAGTGTGACTAGAATTAAACTAAGTATATAAATTAGTTAAAAAACTTAAAAAGGTTAAAAAGTTACAAAACATAAAAAAAACGAAGTATAAAATTTCGTATATAAATTAGGTTTAATTTTTTTTAGAATGACTTAAACTTATGACCAATAAAGTCACTATGTTGCTACGAAGGCAGTTAGATGTTGCTACCTCTCATATTCAAAATTCTTGCAGATTATTTGACAGGGACTAATTTTGTCAAAGGTATTTATATGCTATGCCGTTCTATGTAAATTATAAATGCCTTAAAATCCTTAATAACCTAGCGTTGCCGTATGGCAACAGCAAAGCCCCCTCCCTTTATTATTGTCTGGAGAGGTCCAAGTTAATATTAAATTCTTAAAATGTTATTATTATGTCAAAAGCAGGACTAAATTAATTTTTTATCATTCTATTTATTTGTTTTGGGCAACACGCATGCAACAAGGCACGTTTAAACAATGGGTTATTTCAAATTTGTGACATTGTAAGAATTTTAATTTTTTATATTAATTAAAACATTTTATTATTGTTCATGAAACTACTAGAATAAAGAATGAATAAAAATATAAAATTGTTGCATTTTCACAAAATTTAATTGTTCTGCCAAAAATTGCGCGTCAATTTGAAAGTTGCCATATGGCAATGCTAGGACATTAGCCTTACAGTTTTTTTCTAAGTCGTAATTTTATTCAATCATATTTATATACAAACTTTTGATGTTTTTTTTATCTAATGTTAATTTTTATTGACAATTTTCTAAATATTTCTCAATTAGTCTCTAATTCTTGTAATTATTTTGTTGAATAAGTATAATTAATAACAAATAGTATTGGGCTATTCTTTTGAAAATAATACATATATAATAATATCCATATTTTTTTATTACAATTGAATTATATATATATATTTATAAAGATAATAACAAAAAAGAATAATAACGAAATAATTACATAATTTTACAGATAAACACATGATACATAATACTAATTTTCCTATTTTGATACATAATACTTTTACTATTTTTATAATATTTTACTATTTTTGATACATAATTTTCTTTTTCGTTCTTTCAAATAAATTTAGTATTTTTTTAGTATTATTTGTGCTTTTTTAACCTACAATTTATTTTTACATACATTTTGTAAAAAGAAATTTTTAAAAAACTTACTAAGTAAAAACATCAGAAGGCTAACATCTAGCTTCTGTAAAGCTAACATCCTAGCGTTGCCATATGGCAACAGCCCAAATTTGGGTTAAGGATTTTTTTTTTAACATTTTTTACATATTTTGTCTTCACAGACAAAATCCCAAGAAAGAAACCAAAAAATTCCCCAAAAAAATAATTCGGGCACTTAAGGGTTAATAATATTCTTGTCATTTATTGGTTCTCATGTATTATTCATTATTCTATGTTCCTACATACTATTGCTATAGACAATTTGATGTTCTTACCTGCCATATAACATGTTATCTTCGTTAGTAGTGTTCAATGTATGCATAACTTATTAAATGTTGCTACCTATTATATTTTATGTCTTACGTATCATAAGAGGCGTTGTTGACTGTCATAAACTCAAACAAGTCTAATTAGATGTTCCTACTTGTCATATTACATTTAAACTTCAATTCATATGATTCAATGTATCTAAATAGCTTTAAAAATACCTATTCGTATCAAATGGGGTATTATCGGTAATATTTTCTAACAAGTCTTATTAGATGTTCTACCTATCATTACATGTCTCAACAGGGGTACTAAAAAACATATGAGGCAGTTGTCTACCAGGTGATGTTACCTGTTATGTTCTACGTATCTTCTTTGTTTATTTGATTTCGTTTCGTATAGTTTGTTTTTGTAAATTTTCTACATCAGATGTTAATATTTTGTTCGGAGATGTGCTAATATAGATTCTATTTAATAATAACTATGTAATAACTAACCTTTGCCAGTTGGAACATCTTTCTTAATGTCAAGTTCATCTTTAGATCCTCCACTTGTAGTCGAAGCCTTATCATCCTGAGCACTGGCTTTAGATGACTTCTTCTCCTCACTCTGTGGTGTTTTTGGTTGCCTTTTTCCGTTCATCTTTATTCGATTTTACTTTAACCACTCTATATAAAAAATAACCGGGACTTCTTCCGCCTCCGGACTTTTCGCGATATATTTCTTAATAGACCGGAACTTATCGTCATCTTAAATATATTAACACCACCATTGAATCTCTAAACCACATTTAAATCTTTATATTGTTTAGGATTGATGTATCACTTTTATTCTGATAAATGTTCTTTATAAATTTTTTATTGAGTTAAATATCAAATTTACGTGTATTTTAATGAAAGTATAACATTATCTTTTTAAAGAAAAAAAACTATTATTGCTACTCAAACAATATAATTTTCACTACGAAAATTCACTTTACTTTCGATAAAAAAAAAATTTAACGAATCAACATAAAATTAATTCCAAATATTTGATTGTCGATTGAAAATGTTAATTTAAATTTCAGCCCTAGTTATTTTTACTCTCCAATTAAAATTAAAAATAGAGTAGGATAAAGAATAAATTTAAAAAAAATCTACCGCCACCAGAATGTTTTTTTCTTTATTTCTTTTTATTATTTTTTACTGATTACTTATAACATCCAGAAGAATAAAAGTAATACTTATTACACGGTCCGAATATGTGTTTAATTAAATTTTACCGTTTCTAAAATTCAAAATTATTTTTTATCAAATCTCATCACTAGGACTATAAGATTTTTTTTTATTGTTGAATCAAATTTATAACTTTAAAATTTAGTTGAATGATTTAACCCCGACCGAGAATTCTATTTACATTTACTATCCCTTAAATTCAAAATTTCGTAGAGAAAATGTGAGAAATCTAGCACAGACCGTAGTCGAGTTAAGACTAAGTGTTTAGAGGGCTGCGTGCCCCCCTCGGCAGCCGTCCCTCCACGAAACCACCCACCCTTAAGCTCCCGTTGTATCACTAAGATTTGCATGTTTCTTCCATATTGAGAATTACTACCCGATGAAAAAACCTCCCCTTTTATAAGTTTATAAAAATTTATACAAAGAAAAAGTTAAATAAGAAATCGTACCTTTATATTATTTCCTTTAATCAAATATAGATAATTATATGCATATATATATTAAGTATAAATATTTGCCGAAATAAAAGTTATTTTTCTTATAATATGTCATAATACCCTATAATTTATAGATATACATGTGTATTAGCATCATTATATTCCAAAGAAATACTTAACATTCAATAAATTAAAAAATGTTAGAACTGTATAATATTAAGTACATACATTTTCAGAAGTCATTTTGGTAACGCCATGATAAAAGAACACATGCCACAACAATAAGCACTCTATATATATATATATATATATATATATATATATATATATATAAAACTTAAATTGGAAATATCTTTTATCTACGATTGATACGAAATATAAACATTATATCATTGTTTAGATGCGTAGAAAGTGATTATTTACGTACTTGTATTCATTGCGCATGCGCGTCTCATAGTTCTGAATAATTCCTCTCGGAATTCTTCAGCTTTACGCACGATTAGTGAGTTTGTTTACATTTAACAAAACTAATTTGGTGTTGTTTTATTAAAGTAACTGTTTATATCGAGTTTTTAGTGAAAAACAATGAGTGAATCAAGTGACTTTGACGAAAATATGGAGAATAATAATCCTCCAGAAATAATTAATTCGGCAAAAAATACAAATTATGAATTAATGCCATCTTTATCAAGAGAGAGGTACGAACTTACATACAGCAAGTTTATTTGTTTCTGTATTTATTATTTAAATCTAACAATCTTAGATAAAGTACGGTACGCAACTCGTGCGAAAACGGCATTTTGCATTGCTCGTGTGGTTTTACCACCCTCGCTATCGCTCGGGTGCAAACTCCACACTCGCATGCAAAATGCTACTTTCCGCACTCGACGCGTAATGTACTATTATTTACACGCTTTGGCAGTGGGGCACCCATGGGGAGGCTATACCCCCTTAAGCTTGAAGCTCAAAAACTTTACATTTTCAATGAAGTCACAGAAAATTAAGGGACAAAAAGAGTTCGAAATAAACTCCAATACTTTTAGTTTGGAATAAAATCAATTTTAATAGTTTTAGAAATCTATTTATAACACCAGTCTTTGATAAAATTTTATAGACTTCGTCCCTCTATTTTCCCTTTAACTACAATTTGCGAAGTAAAATAGAAAGAAAGCTTTTCATGACAAATTACCTTTTTTCTTCCCAAAATCCTTTAGTAACTTATCAATCAATAACAATCTTATAACTCGATTTCATTATCAGCTAAGTACTGTTTTCCCCTTTAATAAAAATATGGTTTTAAATTAAAAACTAATTGTTTAAATTACAATGCTTTCATATACTGCGGGTTTAGTATATCTACATATTTTCAAGGTTAGTCACATTTATAAAATCATAATAAGAGTAATTAATTTATTCATCTACGTCAGTAACGTTTAATCTGCTGATGTTTATTGACCAATTTAAATTTTAACGACTTTCATGTTTTTCACTTTTTTGCAGTATTTCAAGGTTATTAAAGTGAAACATGTCATGCGCCTTATGCTAGCTTAACTTATATTTATCCTTGCTTTTGTCAATGTCAAGTATTTTTAATTTCTTTTTTTAAAACATTGGTTACGGGTCGGACAACACGCACCTTTTAATACAGTCTTTCCTTACTGTCCTTACTGGAAGGCGCTGCAACTGCATACTTATATTACTGAACTAGTCGATGAGTTAAATCAAACTAGTTTCTATCGTACATACCTGCAAATGTTTTATTAGACAACCATTTTTCCATGTTTGTTATCAGTGTTTTTCCAGCTCATTGAAAGACTACCTCTTCTATCGCAAACATTTTAAAAGATTAATATATTTCCTGACCCCTATTTCGGCTAATAATCGTTAGCTTTGAGTTTAATAAACCTAGCAATAGTAGAGGCATAGGGCATACACAGGAGCGGAGGGGAGCTGCTCCCCCCCCCCCCCCCGAAATTATTACATAACTCGAATGTATACATTTAAAAAGAAACAAGCCCAGTCATGACTGATGAATTCGCATTTTCTGTTAATATTTGCTTATAAAATGAAATACATTGAATTAGAGTGTATCCACTAGATCGGCCAGGATTTTAGAAAAGGAATTAAATAAATGCATGTAATTAAATTAGGATTGCTTATTCTATTTTGGTCTATAGGGTATAAAAAACTCTCACATTATCTCATTTCGGCAATATTTCGCCTCATTTGAGGCATCTTCAGGCCTTTAACAATTCTCCTTAAAAAACATAACTTTATTTATTTTTCTTTGAAATTCTACTCCAGGCCATCCACCTGTGCGTCTATTTCTATTTATTCTCTATATAAGTTCTCAGAACAGACCTGTTTTTCTCCTAGAGAAAATAAAAGTTTTTTAAATTAAAATGAAATATGTTAAGGATAGAGTATAAGAATACTGACAATGTGAAAGTGAACTTATATAGTGAAAAAATAGAAATAGACGCACAGGTGGATGGCCTGGTTTAGAATTTCAAAGAAAAAGAAATAAAGTTATGTTTTTTAAGGAGAATTGTTAAAGGCCTGAAGATGCCTCAAAGGAGGCGAAATATTGCCGTTATGAGATTATGTGAGAGTTTTTTATACCCTATAGACCAAAATAGAATAAGCAATTTAAAAAAGCGATGGGTATGTTACTAAGAATATGTTAAATTAGGATGTAAATACACAAAATCAGCCTAATTGCCGGCTGAGCCCGGATTTTTGCCGATAGAACTAAAAACAAAACACTATATCGGTCCAACTGCCATGCCGGCTGGGCCTGGATTTTTGCCGATCTAATTATGACCAATCAATAACAGGCCAGTCGGATTTCCTACTGGGTTCGGATTTTTGCCGACAGAATTAAATACTCCGAATTGAATTAAGATGCGTACACTAAATCGGCCCGATTGCCGGCTGGGCTCGGATTTTTGCCGATGGAATTAAATGCACTGAATCGCCCTAATTGCCATCCCGGCCTTGATTTTTGCGGGTTGCATTGAATTGAATTGGATGCTTACACTAAATCGGCACGATACCCTGTTGGGCCCGGATTTCACCAATAGAAGTTCATTATTATGAATTGGGATGTGCACATTATTAGGCCCGATTGCCAGCTCGGCCTCGGTATTTGCTGATGAAATTAAATACTTTGAATTGGATGAGGGTGCGTACACTAGACGGCTTAGAACTTCTTTATATTACATAGTAATACTACATTTGAATCCAAAAACTAAAAAAGCGTTCAGAAAACAATTGATTTTATTTTTTTTTATTTCCTAACGAATGGTTTATTTTGTTTTAAAATATATGTATTTAGTTTCTTAGAGAGTTCATAGCGAGAAATTCTCTTTTTGCCAAAAATTTGATACTCTTAACTTTTCTGAAATCACGTTTTTTCAATTTGGACTACGGTTTTTACTTAAGTGACATTGTTTTGTATTGATCACAAAGAATAATTTAAAACCAGCAAGTTGTTATATAATTTTACAGTCTCTAGGTGATTTTCATAAGTGTGGCAATTTGTTGATGTTCTCTCATATGATATTAATTTTATTTCTGAATATGAGATTAGAAATTGAAATTAGAGTGTTTAAAGGGGAGAGAAATTACAATCATTTGCTATAAGATCTGCATTTTGATTATTAACCGATTATGATGATGTTATATTCTATTGTTTTGCCCTGTTTTATTATACAAAGTAGTAATATATTGATAATTCAGCTTAACATAAGTATTTTAATGGAGGTTAATAAATCAATTCTATTAATAAAAAAAATACACAACACATTCTATAGTAAAGCACTGGTATACGGGTATCCTGCTTGTGCATTAATAAATTATGGGATATGCTAAACCCGCATATACTCTTTCAAGCTCAACTGCTCAGGGACAGAAGCCATCTATTTTGGTCCTTTTTTCAATGCAGTGACTTTTACATCACATCCACTTAACCCGGGTTGGAGAACCAAACTCTTCACATTTGTGTGAAACTTTGGTCGGTGTCTCATCTCAATGTTTCGAACCGTAAGTGTCGACCATGGTTTACCAGGCCGAAACTAAGTCGCGCAATCTCTTTTGAGCAGCTGTTTAACCAGCATGGTGAATAAATGTGTACCAATCTATTTGGTAGAAGTGGTGTCTGTTGGTCTCATTAATCAGCTAAAATGGCTAATGAGAGTCAAAACGCTGAACTGAATCACAGAAGTACTAGTAGCAAACAGCCTTCTGTTTTGTAGTAATCTGAGTCACCTTGGGCAGTGTATATTTTTGAATAGCCTACATTTTTTAATAGTATTCATCGACATAATGTCTGTTCATTATTTAAAGATTTAAAAGATATTCGCTTTTCGCTTACATAAAGTGTGAGCAATAGGTGACCTTTAATAAGTTACCTACCTCGTAAAATATGTAAAGTTGTATATGTATTTAGTTATTCTTTTCTCTGTAAAAAACTTGATCATGTTTAGTGACTTTTTTAGTCTTGATTTATTGTGAAGAAAACATATTTTTGCTGACATATTTCAATTTCTGTTAATTTGTCTTTTACAGACTAAAATAGTTAATTTTTTGTCTAATTAATTATTAGACTAACATAATTTTGTTAATGCATCACATTACCACTTTTTAGTATCATAATGTTATTTTTATATCCCCTCCCCTGCAAAAATCTCATCGTATTATTGGTTTCTTAATTGACACTGATAATGATCATCTTGATTTTAATGTCTAATTCTCATGATAAAATCATCTGATACTGAAATTTAGAGAGGGTGTGATTAAATTTATTGTTGTGTGGTTTTTATCTAATCTGGCTTTATATTGTTTTTAATTTACTTAATCAAAGGAACGAAATATATGGTGCAAAATGATGAAGCGACAGGGAACCCCCCGGGTTCCCTGTCCCCACCTCAGGGGGGATGATGAATGCTCTTGTTAAGAGCATTTTTAAACTCAATGGAGATAATAGAGGATTATTTCAGGAACCAATAAACCATTTATTGTGCAATAGTCTTATTATGTCTATTCAATTAATTACAATAATTTTAATAAATAACATATTTACAAGTTAGTCGATAAAGTTATTGTTTATGGCTTGTTAAAAAATCCTTATTTTATTATTTTCAAGGAACAAGCTCCGGGTAATCTCTTCTCTTTGGCACTACATTTCAGTGTGAACTTGAGGCATGCATAAGATATAGTTTAATCCGATTCTGTTAGTATCTGATTCCAACTCTTTAATCCCTACATCTTACTTTTCTTGCATCATAGATACTGAACTCCATTTCCGTTATTTCATATAAAACCAATGTAGAAATGATTGGTGAGGTTGTAATGAAAGGATTTACGGAGCGATCCAATAATTTGGACAAAGGGAACTTTTAAGTAATTGTGGATAATGTAGTTAGCAACATAGAAGAGAGCATTAGTAATTTTACAAAGAATACTGGATTGCAGAGATGGTATTTTGTAGAAATTTGATGGCTTGGTTGGTCCCCACGTTTTAGTCCGTAGGTCCAGATGGGTTTTTATAACATAATTGTAGACCGTCAGTTTGTTCGTTAGTGAAAGATTGAAATTACTGTTCAGAAGTATGAGTAGCAACTTGTGACGTCTCTTTATATCCGTACGTTTCAGTGGTATATGTTAATCTTCTAAATATATCGATAAATCTAAATATCGAACTTGGTTAGATGTAGGAAGTTATAAGCTGGTACAGAAAGATTGAAGGACATGTGGCTCTTTGTTAAGTGAATATCACGTGAGCATTATTCCCCGATTTAATTTAATTAAGGAAAGGGTCTAAAATTTTATCAAGAGGGACTCCTGCAAGGATAGGGTAGGAGTCGGAGTAACACAAGCCTAGACTAATCTAAAAATTCCTGTTTTTTTAGATAGGTAAGAATAATTACGTAATAGGTTGACGGAAGGGTATTCTTGAGCTTCCACAGGAGCCCTTGATGCCAAACTCGATTGAAATCCTGACTTTTGGTGAGGAATTCCACGTATACAAACTGCTTTCTTTCAAGAGCGGAGGAGATGGCGTTGCAATACGGTGGCACTGCTAAATTGTAGAACGTTCTGCTCAAAACCCTGGTGTTCAGGAAGGATGTTTATAGGAATGGGTAAGGTTTACTAAGGAGAAGCTTTCCAGGATCTTAATCATTACTGGAAGATGGTAAATGGAAAGGTTTAGGAATCATTATTACAAGGGATGAATTCTATTGCGATGTGTTGTTCAAACAGAGTCATAAATATCTAAGTATTGGTCAAGAATAAAATAGCTTTAAGCAAGATATTTTAGGATATCAGAGGTAATAATCGTCCTAGGTCTTTTTTGTTGGAAAGAGATTTTATGGTTTATAGGATATCTGAAGGATGAAAGGCAGGTAGGGGTGGACTCATTTGTGGGAAAATTCAAGGTCGTCATTAATTGTCTGAAAATGATTTGGATCTAGGATAACAGGAATGAAAACCATGGATATTCATTTGGTTGAAACTCTTATTTTTTTAATTGACTTATTTTTGACTGTCTTTTATTTTTTTCTTATCAAGTGACTCCAATAACTAGTTAATCAATAAATCTTGTTCATCTTATACCAATATAAATGTTATTGCTTTAACAATTTAACTATTGATAACTTACTTATTCGTTGTAGCTATCTTTATTATACTTCCGAATAATGAGGTCTTGTATGGCTCCTTAAACTTATAATATTTTAAGTGACTATCATCCCCATGATACTTAGATTGGAGGTCTATGACCCATTTTTAACTGTAGGGAGTTTAGAGAGGGGTAAATCAGATCAATGATTTGAGAGAGAGAAATTCTGGAGATGGAAAGGAGTTGTCACGCAGACGTTTAGACATGTTATGGTAATAAAACCCAGTACTAAACAGTACAGCTATCACTCCATAGAGAGCAGCACCTTTCTACTCACCGAACAACGTGTTTACATAACCTATATCACTAGTGTGTTTATAACCTCTATTTCACATGTAACGTAGAAACAAAGCTCATGCACGAAATCTATTTTCTCTTTAGACAAAATAGTATTACACTAAAGATTTTTTTTCTATTCTGTTATTTTTACGTTAAAACAGTTGCGGGATTGTAGAAAAGAATATATAAGTTTTTTTCCTTTCTTTAATCCAGTTTAGAATGTGTTAGATTAGTTGACCAAAAGTATTTTTACCAACTATACATGTTTGTGTATTTTATATTGGGCTTCTTTCGAAAATTTAGGGGAACAGGGATGTACTATAAGCGCTGAAGAGTTACCTTATTTCTTCTTCATTAATCTTTGTAAGGGTAAAATTAGAAGGCATTTTTTTAGTAATCCAAATCTGTAACGTTTGTATAACATTTTGTGCAAATAAAAAAATGCAATCTTTAATAATATAAACAAATTTACATTAATTTACGCCTCCAATAATTTGTCTTCGTAAAAACATAATTTTAAAAATGTCTGATTTATTTTCACTTAATCGATTTCGTGAACTTTTAATTGAATTCATATGTTTGTGTTATACAAGCCTAATACTAAGTAATACATGGTACTTTTAGTAGTAAAGTTATTTTTCAAATAATTGATTTTGAGTTAAAATTAGGTATTTTTGAGTGAACACTTTGTATGTCCAAAAGCAATGGGAGAATATTATGTTGCGATATATAGACAAATTGTTTTTGACAATAACAAGGCACGATGCGTGGGTGTTAATCAAATAGTATGTTTTGTCTTTTTTTCATCTTACATCTTAATTACTTGATGCAATTAATTTCACCATAAGTAATAATGAATAAATTTAACGTGGCAGGATTTGAGTTAAGAAGAGAGGCTTCAACCAAAGGCTACTCTTACTCTTATCGTAAATCCAATTTTTTATAATAGCAGATCTCTAGGCCAACGCCTCTTCTGACAGCCGACGGGATGCTTGGAGGGTCGGAGATATGAAGGGATGCCAAAAATTGGGGTGGTAATTTAGGGTTTAACGGGATTTAAAGTAACAGGAAAAAGCGAGATCATTATACTTATTTTACGTATTTTGAGGTCATGTGATGTTAGTAACATAAGATGAGGAGTTGATGACTGTTCAGTGTATATTTAATAGCAGAGTTTTTTTTTTTTCTTCTGCTTCCGAGCTTACCGAAGGTAACGGAAGCTATATGATCGATCCGAAGAACGAACATTTTTTAGGTCTCCGATTTCAAACATCAGGGAACATTTTAGGTTTGGTGTCTGTCGCTCAATTTTTGAAAACCAACTTACCTTAAAAACTACTCATCTAATTTTATTGAAATTTGGTTGTTGGTCATAATTAGCCCATTGTTGGTCTCATAAGTTTTAACATTCTGTGCCTATTTGTTTATCTTCCACATGCGGACTATCATACATTTATATTTACTAATATCATCAAATCAATTTGGATATATTATCGAAAGTTGTCTGCAGATGTCCCTAGATTAATTTTAACCGTGTGTGCTCCTTACATTTTGCTAAATTGATACATTAATTAATGTAAAAAATCAAAAATTTGTTGACAGTTTTAAAAACGGGGTAAAATTAAATAATTTGACAATATAGGTTTTAGTACTATAAAATTATTAACGTATAAAAAATAGAACGCGAGGAAGCTATGTGCCATACTAATTTGTATTGGTAGAGTATTTTTCCCGGGGGGGGGGGGGCTTTTTCACCCGAAGACGCAGAGCACTTATGTGGGCCCATTGAACAAACCCGGGTCAGGAACCAACATTTGTGTGAAGTGTTTGGTCGTTAACCATGGTTCCTCTACAGATTTAATATCGAACCGAGAGTGTTGATTACGGTTTTCCCGAAACCAGGTGGCGCTACTTTTTTCGAGCAGCTACCCATTTGTTTAAACAATGCTGAGGTAAATATTGAGCGGGGGGCCCGGTCCGGGAATTGAAGCCAGAGCTATATGGTCAAATGGACGCGGTCACCCATCCATCTACTGACCACACGCCGATGCTGCTTAACTTGACTGATTGAAAGTCAATCGCTCTCTCCTACGGGCTACCCAGTCCCTCTCCTGGTGGGTTTACGGAATTAATTATAAATTAGGATATTATTAAAGGGATGGTGGGATTTTTGGTCTAGCTAGGAGTCGCAAAATATTTTTTTAAGAACGGATGTAAGCATCCGAACTCCGTAGTCTAATCTTAGTGCAACACATAATTAAACTATGAACATTGTTTATTTGGAGGTACTAAATTAATTTGAATAACAAATTGGCATTCATTTGATCCTACTATTACTGATATGAATAAACTCGAGCAACACCCGGTACTCCCTCATATATATACAATATCAGAATACTTATTCACTCTTTCATTCTTTATTTTTATAGCTATTTGATTACAGAAATTTGTCTCAGGACATGGTTCTGCTGGATATGTGGATCAAATTTTTATTGAAATCGGTTCTCTTGTTTAGGCTTCTCAGCCATACATAAAATAATTATGGCAGACTGGTAGGTACTTTTGAAAACCTCTCCTCTTAATTTAGGGGACCTTAAAAGTATAGGTATTTCTTTCAAAATCGAATATTTGTGCCTTTACTACACTTTCTCTCTATGTAGATGAAAGTGAAAACCTAAACAAATGACAGTGGTAGAGGAGTCGACATTTTGAAATGTAGCACCTTCATGACTATCCAAATGGATTTGATGCATCTAGAATCTAGAAGAATAATGAGGCAGTTAACAGTACAAATAAATTCCATCGCGTGCTACATTCATAAAAATGGATATGATTTATTCTTTTTGTAAATCTATTTCTATTTTTGTTTATATTTATATATGTGTAGTATAATAATGTGGTTACTGTATACCATAATAATATATACAACAAATTTATTTTTGACCATGTATTTCTCGACCTTGGATAAATATGGATTGACTTGGAAACGCCAGAGCAAGAAGTGTGTAAGAATATGCTGTCTGTTGTTTATTAACTCAGTATAAATTTACGCTGCATAAATGTACATTTATAATATAGATTGTAAGCAGTGTTCTTAATTTTTTTCAAACATTTGTTAATGTAATTTGAAAAGAAAATGTGATGTACAATTAATGTTTTTTACTTAACAACTTTTATTACAAATTAATAGTTCTATAATATTAATATAATATAACGTTCTATACAAATGCTTAGCTATATTTTATACAACGTTCTACCCAATTAATAGTTTATTACATGTGAGCAAGAGCCACCACAAAATAAATACCATTTGTTTTATCTACATTAAGCAAATAATGTGTTTTGAGCAATTTAACGGTATGTGAATATTCTTAGTTTTATGAGATACAAGTTTTTTTTTTACAATTAATGTTTTATACTAAACAACTTTTATACTCTATACTCTATACTATTACTAAGTTCTGTTTAATAAAACAATCTATATTAATATTAATTATATTTAATACAAAGTTCTATACAAATACTAAGTTCTATGTAGTACAACTTTCTATACAAATACTCAATTCTATGTAATAATAGGTTCTATACAAATACTAAGATCTACTCGTACATAATCCAATATTCTTACAAATACCTTATTGCATAAAACAAAATATTCTGCACTGTAATTGTTAATTCCAAGTTCTGAGTAGTTTTACACAATCCAGCGTTATAATACCTTAATCTACTTCATTTGGGAATCTTCCTACAACAGGTCTTAGTTTAAACACTTTAAATAACTTAAGAATTACGAAGGATTGCGAAATTTCTATGTATGTTTATTTTGCTCCCCCGTTTACCCTTCCAACATTATTTTTACATGCTTCTCCACCTACTAATACTGAGAAAACACCTTTATCTATTTTCTTATCTAGCCTATATGAAATTGTGATAAGGAAAAGTGGTTTTAGTACTCATTTTAATGTTGTTCTGTCAGTTTGTCTCATGTCTCATCAGCATCTACTTGAGGTCTCATCGCCCATAATATGGGTGATATTTTCCCCATTTTATATAAATGTTTTTATTATCCCCTTGGGTCCTCAATAGAAATCAACCTAATACCTGCAATATTTTATTCTTGTGCATAATATTATGTTATAAAGTTGACTACGTTCCGCTTTTGGCAGCCACCCTACCTTTAGGAGTAAGGCTAGGTACACATCGCAAAGGATAATCAATATCATAAACCATGAGCAGTGGAGTTTATTATTGAGGAATAAAGAAAGATGTCGAATTGGTGCTTTATTTACATTACCGGCTTTTAACCTTTATGGTCATTTTCAGTGACTACGCTACAGAAATTAAAACGTGTGAATCAAAATGTAAAACTAAAATAATTTGATGTGGCAAAATGAAATTATGCACTAAAGATTTGATCTAGTATAAAAATAACAATGCTATAGTATTTTACCGGCTGGTGGTGACAATTTGATGATAACTATAATGCCGTCGGTGCAATGAAACCAAACAGCTCTCTGTACGGAGCCGGACAACATGTGACCGTTTTACTTGTCATACCCGTTCCACTCTCTACTCGAACCCACATTGCTCATCGCGTGAGATCTTTCAAGAGCTTCTTATTCCCCACTCTTTCCAACCGATTCTTTGCAAGGGTAGAGAGAAAATTCGGGAGTTTTTTTTATTCTTTACCGATGATTGCTCTTCGATTCCTCGGATTGAACTGAGAAGTAAAAAAAATATACTTTGGTTTTTTCCCTACCCTCAAAAAAAAAACCACCCTATTTCACCACCATCATTTTCTATTTTGTTGCTTCTAATCTTTTTTTTTCTTTCACTCTGTTGTGCTTAAACTTTTTGGTATGAGATTTGTTTTATTCTTTTTTTCGTGGTTATAAAAAAGTCAAAACTATGCTCGCAACGCTACAGGATTTATCATGGCAACTTATTCTTTTTAGAAAGAGAGATGAACTAGAGCTCTTGCCCAGATGTTTATAGACCTTGAGACGATATCGCATACCTGCCTTACTCCTCTCTACGGCAACAAAATTGAAAAAAAGGAAAATAACTATCTCAACTTTTTATCCCTCCCTCCCCTTACTAGCTCTCCCCTCCTCACATAAATCGACTACTTTACGAATCAAACGTCAAAGTAACGTTTACGTGTGAATGGTTATTTTTAAGGTAAATGCAGCAAAAGTAATAGATTCTTTCAATGGATGATTTTTTCTTATACTTTAACCTTTTTAAACTATGAAATCTCAATTCTTTGAGCAAGGTTGATGAAGTTTACATTGTTTGCATTTGACAAATAAAACATAGATAACGTCTCTTACAAAATTATAGCGCTACTGCTACTAAATATCCTCATTTCTTTAGCCAAATTCATGTTAATACATGAATTTGGCTAAAGGCAAAAATATATATAAGAAAGTCAAATATATAAAGACTAAGTAAGAGTTCTTATAAATAGTCCACTAAATTCTTCATAGTAATGGGGGGTGTTATCGTGCATCAAATAATGTAGTTTTGATTATTAGGTATGTTGTATATGATGGATGGCTACTGATACATCTAAGTGTTCGACCTCGGCAGACCTCCGGATCATTGGGAAATATTTAAAAAAAATCGCTTAAATTTTACGCCCAAGGCCCATTTTACGGTAAAAGTGTCTATATTCTCTTTCAAAGAAGACTAAGTTAGTAACAAAATGAGACAAAATACTACTTCTAAGATACAGCTGTTCAAAGATTCGGAAAATTTCCAAAATAAGCAAATTTGTGAGTTTTTTCCCAGTTTTCGTCGCTTTTGTTACTGAATAACCTATTTTTCGGCAAAAAATAACGTATACATTTTTAAAGTAAACTTAATATGTAAAAAAAAAGTAAGACCAATTGGTATCTGTAGACCCAATACTTTCTGAGATAGAGCAGTTTAAATCTGACTGGGTAAGTATGAAGTATGTATGCAAATTTTAGAAGTAGGGTTGGTAAAGTTTTGTCGGTTTATATATTTATCATTTATTACAAAAAACAGGATTTACACAATTACTAAATAATATATTGTAGCAGAATATAATATAAATGTATATAAAACGTAGAGAGATATGTATGAGCACTCTTGAACGGATCTACTATATACGTGTTATTAGTTGTGAAATGTAAAAATTGTGGTAGAGACAATTTTTGAAAAGGTTAGAAGGGAATAACGGTACCTAGGAGATCCCAAATGTTTTGTGTCGTAAGATATATCCCTTTTAATCCATTTTTTATGTACTGATGTGGAAAGCTACTGAGACGTTAGGACTGCAACTTCTGATAAACACATAGATAAGTGACCCTCCCGTCTCACCAGAGACGAAGAAGAACTGCATAACTGGTATTCTGATCACCTTCTATTTCCAGAGACAGATTTCATGATGTCGTTAAGTAATGGGCTGGTTGGATGTGAACTGCCAAATCGCTCTGCACATAGGAAAAGAAAGTATGTCACAGCTGATTGGGGATAACTTCAAGCAGGTGAAATTCGCACGTAGAAATACAGTTAAGACGCTGTCCTCTGCCGTCTGCCCTGTTTCTATTGGTGAGAGAAAGGTGACTATGGACCACTCACAGTGTTCCACATATTATGCGTTCTAAAATAGCCTGATGAAGAGTTTCATTTTTCACTCTTGAATTGCCACGTTTTCCCTCGTCACTTTTCACTGAAGAATGAATGAGGAGAATTGCTGTCTTACTTCTACGCAGTTTTCACTCATGTAAGACTGGATGAGATGCAGGGGAAGGCTAAATATTTGTTTGTGGATGGTGGACATCTCCATAAAGTTTTTTTTGTCTCCGATTGCCTCTTTTGGAATGATATCCGCCTAGTATATCCAATATTATAGAGCTTAAACAATGCGATAAATATCGATGACTATCCATCAATGTTGCGATAAAAAGCTCTGATCGAGTTTGACGATCTAGAGCAGGCATCTCCAATCTTTTTGGCTGAAGGGATAAGATGGTTCTTAGCGGGACCAATAAAGTAAGCAACATTCAGCTATCAGACTTCACAATGGAAATAAGGATAGGCTCATAAACCATATCCATTTCAGCCAAAAATACTTATATAAGACTGGTGCGCTGATATTTTTTAATGTTTAAAATCGCATTTGGTTATGGAGAACTTATAACTGTGCATTGTTTAGGTTCATTTGTTAACTTCTTTCGTGGCGTGGCGGGACGAATGATTGTACGGCTCTAGCCGCTTCAGTATTCGCATTGACTCTCTCCACCTGTAGTTTAGTCTATTCTAAAGGCATTTCTAAAATTTTAATTTTCCAAAACAGGTTTTTTAAAATCATATTTCACTAAATGGTCTTTTTTTATCAATAAATTTTGACGAAAAATCTTTTATGAATAAATTTTAAAAGTAGTTCAAACTAACTTTTAAAATTTTTTTTTCATTAACTAATAACATGTATGTAGATCCGTTCATGAATACTTATATATATATATATATATATATATATATATATATATATATATAATATATATATATATATATATATATATATATATATATATATATATATATATATATATATATATATATATATATAACAAAACAACAAAAAAAAAATTTTTTTTCATTAACTAATAACATGTATGTAGATCCGTTCATGAATACTTATATATATATATATATATATATATATATATATATATATATATATATATATATATATATATATATATATATATATAGATATAGAAAACAAACAAAACTCAGGTTTCGGTCACAAAAATCGTCTTTATGTTACAATCCCGACGTTTCGGTTTTTACTTAAAACCTTCTTCAGGGGCCGTAAAACATCAAGAACAACGACACATTATATTTATCTAGCTCGGATAAAAATTATATCATTTAAGTGGTAATAAATTGATATCCTCTAAGTAAATATTTATAATGGATGAACTCAAAAGCTAAGCTAACCCCTTGTTTTTGACTTTCTCATATAATACGAACTTTATGTAAAAAAAGTTTTATGATTGCGAAGAAATTTTTTTTTCGGTAGATAAAACGTTTTAAGTTTTGAGATCTTCTGAGTCCAAATCATTTTCAAAGTTATATAGGCTCTATGGAATTTTTCGAGGAAACGAATATGTATAACTTAAACTATGGGCATTAATCACTTAAAGCTATGAACAATCATTAATTAAAACAGTCGATTTATATTAAAAATGTATTTAGATCTATAATAATTCTACAAAAATATTTTAGTGGTATTTTTATACACACAATACACATATTTTTATAACAACAATACTGGTAAGACATGCCATCAAAGATGGCACTACTTTGTTCCTTCTTTCTTTTATCTCAGTCCTTGTTAAAACTGGTTTAGGCTTTTCAGTACAAAAATATGTTTGGTACCTTTATTTCTTTTGCTCTCCTTTTAAAATTGAAATGTACTTTTTCCCCGTTAGTTTCGTGCTCCCCATAGCATGAACATTCTTGTTTTCACACTCTCACGGCATTCAAACACTCAGAAAACTAGATCGCAGTGGTACTTGTCGACTTTCGTGGAGAGAATATTTGTTAATCTTTTTAAAATGTGTTAGATATGAGAGCCTCTATGGAGGTCATCTTAATGAAATAACAGAAACTGTTTCTGTGTTTTTATGTCAAACTATCTCCTGTTCTTTATGCTTGTCAGTTTTAATTGTTATGTAAGTTTTTGCGTAGTTCGGAATTTCTTGTTTGTTTTTAGGTACTTTTGAAGGATGAATGCGGCTTTGATATTAAAATCATTTCAATTTACGTGGAGAGGCAGTTGGTGTTATTCCTTTTTTGGAAGTGTTTATAGCAGGTTTCCGCTCTTTTTGCCTTGTCGCTCTAATAGTGCAATAAAAATAGGTCACAAAAAAGGTTAACATCGAAAAAATTAGTACAAGCAAGAAATGTGGTATATATGTTGTGATTACCTTACTGATAAGTTTACTAAAAGTCCCCTCAAATTGAAAATGTCAACTAAATATATATATATTTTTTTCTTGGATGTTTTGTAAATTATTCTGAAAGCCGGCTCTATTTAAAGTTTTTATTTATGAAGAGGCGATTGTTCTTGTCTTACTAAATGACATAGTCGGTTTAACGGAGGTTGTAAATTAAGTAAAAACCATTTTAGTGACCGAGTGTGGCTCCCGTAGAGCTTTCTATTTAACTTTTTCTGGTAACTATACATATTAATTTAATTTTTAATTATTATTTTATTTTCTTATCAGAAGTGGACCTACCAGAAATACAATAGAGTGGAAGTAATTCAGAGAAGGTTTCTCAAAAGACTTTTTTGATTGCCCCAGTTGGTATACTCTTAATTATCTGCTATACAGATAGAAACTGGCCTAGAATTACTTAGTAAATATTATATGAAGTAATTCTAGGCCAGTTTCTATCTGTATAGCAGATAATTAAGAGTATACCAACTGGGGCAATTAAGTCTTTTGAGAAACCTTCTCTGAATTACTTCCACTGTATTGTATTTCTGGTAGGTCCACTTCTGATAAGAAATAAAATAATAATTAAAAATTAAATTAATATGTATAGTTACCCGAAAAAGATAAATAGAAAGCTCTACGGGAGCCACATCCGGACTGAAGGGCGGGAGACATTAATAAGAGTACTTAATAATAATATGTACTAAAGGGTTAGTCAAAAGGGTCGGGGTTGAACTATAATATTAATATGATGTACCCACCCGCAAAATCAAAACTACATAATTTCCCTACATCAAACCAAAAATCTCCCTTCTTCAAGAAATGTCAATGTCAATATTTTAAACATTTTTAATTTTGGTTGTGTTTGATATAATACTTTATACAGTGGCGTAAAAGTATGATATCAAACCTACCCATGCTATATTTCTTACGCTTTTATTTGGGATTTTAGAAAGACTTATATTGTGTACTTATATTGTGCTTGGGTGTGTTTAATATCATATTCGTACCACATTGTAAAAAGTAAGACATCTAACCCACCTTTTAATTTCTTAAATGATGACAATGACATTTATTTTTTTTGTAGGGAAATTTAATTATTTTTTCCCGGGGGGTTCAATATAGTCCCCAGGCCACCATAAGAAGTGAGTCTCTGATTAATAAGTTTTCTTACCTTATGGAATCGCTTATTTATGCCTTGTCCACCGATGAATTGGGTATATGGCAACTGGGCGCTGGGCCATTTCTTTTTTGTTGACATGCCAAACTTGCCCTTCTGCGGGAACATTGAAAAGAGATAGATAAAGTTTTGATTTTCACAGGATCATTTAATTAAATTATTTCAAAAACAGTGGTAAAGGTGGCCACCGATAAGAGTGGGCCGTTTTCTTTTCAACGTCTCCGCAGAGCGATATGTTTGGGGCGGTGGACACCCCAAACGGCCCACTCTTATCGGTGGCCACGTGTACCACTGTTTTTTAAATAATTTAATTAAATGATCCTGTGAAAATCAAAACTTTATCTATCTCTTTTCAATGTTCTCGCAGAAGGGCAAGTTTGGCATGTCAACAAAAAAGAAATGGCCCAGCACCCAGTTGCCATATACCCAATTCATCGGTGGACACGGCATAAATAAGCGATTCCATAAGGTAAGAAAACTTTATCAATCAGCGACTTACTTCTTATGGTGGCCTGTGGACTAATATTACTTGAACCAGTGTCGGGGACATCTCATTAACTTTTTAGTAAATCAGCGGTGGAAACCCATACTTATAAAATGTTTAAGTGTAGGATTTGACACTATCAAAGTATGTTTTGATGTTTATAATGTAATTTTTAGTGTATGGGGCAGCTCTTTCTACCCCTTTTTACCTCTTTCTAAATTAGGGATTTGTGAGGCAACTTTTTTTTTTTTTTAATTTGTTAGAAAATTGCAACTACATAATTTTACATGTTATAAGCAATATTGATATGTGTTTTTACAATGACTTGAGTGACTTGAAGTGAGGAACTATCCACTAACAGTGCTCACAGATACTAGCTTGAATTAATACAATTGATACAACATATGTTTAGAAGTTAAGCATTGCTTAATAAATCACGTGGCCACTGCCTCTTTAGACGTCGAGGAGGATTTCCA